>OY101442.1:66237862-66605362 GCA_956483585.1 Gymnocheta viridis | reverse complement strand
ACTTACTATTAAGCACTTACGTAAGTACCTTTGGATTAATATCAACAGCTGTTGGTGATTACTATGTATTTCGATTCGAAAGAAAACACTTTTGAATCACCACGCAAGCGATATCCGTCCAAAAACATAGATGTGAAAATAAGGCCAAGTTCCTATCCAAAAATTTCGGCCGCAAAAAGTACTAAGATCAAAATAAAAACCAAGTTATTGACAGGTACAATACCATCTAATTTCTAGGCAAACTGTTAGCTGTTAGATGAATTATATGAATTATATATTATACATATGTTTCTGTATACAAATATTTGGTTCTTTTCTCTTTCATAAGCCAGCCATATTAGGTTTCCATTTTTGAGCTTTTTTGCCATTTGACGATTAGATCTCAATCGCAGATTTTTATGTATTAAAGCATATTTGAAGAGATTTGGAAGAGTAATTGAGCTTTGAAAAATTTAACAGTAGTCCAGAACAGTACATTATAAAGCCAGCAAACGCGCATTAATTAAAAATAGCATTATAACTTCAAAAATAATCTATACTAATATTATAAAGAAGAAAAGCTAATGAGTTTGGATTTAGCAGGTAATACCCGATATGGTTTATTTTAAATTATTTGGACCACAAATACGAAAATTATACGGATGAAGATTTTTTGAAAAAAAAACTTATTCTTGTAGAAAGAAGAGCATGGAACAGATGGATTTCCTTATGCATTTTTTATTTTTTTTTAAACAATAAATTATGTTGAAGTTGTAAAAGAATTTATGGAAGCCTATGGAGAAATGGAAAGCAAAGCATCATTAAAAGCCAACTAATTGCTTGATAACTTAAAACAATTATTAAGAAATGATTGATATTGAAATAAGAAGATATAAGAATGCTTGCAAATTACTGGTGCTCAAAAAAACAGGAGACATCCGCTATACTATACATACGGTCTAGCAAAATGACTGCCTTTCAGCCGGTTATCTATCATCTTTTTTCTAAGCCCGTTTAAAATCCAGAATTCAGCTAAAAGACAACGAAGTTGCGCATTCATAAGTACTAGAGTTTGCTAAAAATCTTAAATATAAATGAAAGTATTAAAGCCGGTCTGTGCCGAAACAGTGTTGTCAGGAGGTGGAGGAAAAAGAAGCTAAATCGGTTTTTTAAAAGGCCTGAAAAACCTAAATCACACAAAAATAAAAGCTAAAAAGAGGCGAAAAAATGTTTATACATATTTAAACGTTTTATTTATTATTAATGAAACAAGCCAGTAACTAACTACATTAAAGTTATTAAAATTTACCAAAAAAATATGGTAAAAGTTACGCGGTTACAGTTCCCAAAACTAAAACAATTGTGAAACTGGTGAAAAAATTTAAGCAGTTAGCACAAGGCTGAGATGTAAAAAAATTATCTCGTGAACGTCGATCAACTGAGAATATTGCTTTTGTACCCCATCGTGTTGGGGAAATCCCACGTTTGCCCATTTCTCGTCGATCTTTGGAATTGTGCATTCCACAAACGACACGTGAAAAATTTCCTGTCTGTGTGGGCTCTCGAACAGTCGATCACAATTTTCCACCGAGATTTTGAGATTTAAACTTTTAGCCTTTTCTTATTTTGGATTACGTAAAAGATATGGTCTATGAAAATGGCCCACAACCGATTCAAGACTTCAAAGATGGATTCGTGAAGTTATCGAGGACAATTAGCAACAAGAGCGGTCATTTCTGATATTGTTTTCCATTATGAATGGGATACTCTAATCTTCACAATTAAATAAACATCAGATGATTTCGCTTACAAATTTACATATCAAAATGAAACCTCTTAGGATTAACCAAATGAAGAAATGAATTTTCTTGCAGTGCATTCTCAAATTGTCACACCTCCACCGAGAACTCAAATGTTGACTCAGAATTTGTGCATTTCTAACTTAAACGCTTTCGCCATTGGATTTCAATCAATGTAATTTTATCTTCAGTGTACTATTGTTTGTTCATTTTTTTTTGCGTGCTTGTTTCGTGATTTTTTCGATTTTAAATTTTTTTAAAATTTTTTTCATAGGTTCGTGGTTTTCAATTTTGTCATGAAGACATAAAACGTTGTACCGGTATGTGTTAATGTACTGATGTTAATGAACTAGTCAAAGTAGCAGTATAAGTCCGAGTTTCGACTGGCGAACATTTGGAAGAAAAACATCTGCAATTCTTTTTCGTTTTTTCATTCGCGTTCACAGAGACGAACAAGACCTAGAAATTTTAAGTTTTTGGAAAAAGCGAAAGATCTTCCAATTCTGCAAAAATTAGCTAAACAAATACTGTGTGTACCATCCAGCTCAGCTACAAGCGAAGGGTTTTTTTCAACGCCAGGAAGAACAATTAAAGATATGTGAAACAGACTTCTCGGGACAAAATTTTATTTCTGCATATATCTATTTATCTCTAATCTATTAACGCTAAAGTACAAGATCCTAGTTAATATAACTATTTTACACAGATTGCTTATGAGGTAGAAAATGAATGATTTTAATAAAAATATTTTAAATATGTACATACATAATTTTTAATTTCACTTCAAAACTTGAAAACAAAAGAAAATGTATATTTTCTTTAATAATATTCAATTGTATTCAATTGTCAAATTTAATTTTAACTACAAAGTTTGAAATCGCATGAAACGTACATATGTACATATGTGTAAATTCGTACGCGATTTTACATTAATATGTAAAAAATTTTTGGTCTTTCAAATGAGGCATTAAACACAACATGTTTTGCTAAAATTGAAGTGAATTCAATGCATAAAAATATGGTTTTCGATCGGGCCATCTTCACTAACACTAAAGTAATGATATGAATTCCTAAAATGGTTAATTTCTGGTATGAAATTAGAAATTCTGAGGTAGGGTATCTCTAGTACAAATATGTATGCAGGAACTTCAAAAACTATTTATTTTTATTAAGAAAGGTTCAGCTACTTTTATTTAAATGGAAGCTCTTGGTATTTGACAAAATCTTAAGAATAAAAATATTAAACTTCAAAATATGTATTTAGGGCATTTATGAAAAATCATTTAATCGGGATCTTTAAGATGTGCAAAAGATGCCGGCGATAGAAAATACTCCATTTTAGTCAAAATCGCGATAATCGAAATCGTGTTAAAGGCCATTTCACATTATAGTGCAAATACTACGTAAAGTAAGAAAAATGCAACGCTTGTGATATTTTTCTTTGAAAAAAAAAAACAAGAACAATTTATTATATCAGGGCTGCATTTTTGTTAATTTACGTAATACTTGTATTATAGTGTAAACGAATCGAGAAGACAGTGGAAAGAGGCGAGAGAAAACATTATCAGTGATCGTTTTTATTTTACTTTATGTATGCGTTTAAAATGAATTTACATTATACAATTCAACAAAAAAGGCTACCAACAAGTGTTAAAAATTCTGATGACACGTATTTTCCATCGAGAAGCTAGAAACCCAGGTTTTATTTTTGGTTTTCAGTTTTTAGAGACTAGAAAGCACGTTTTCGGTTAACAGACACTGAACAGCAATCCCTGAGAAGTTCTCACAGCAATGCAAAAACAGGTTTTTGGGAACAACTCGAACATTTTATTTTTTTATTAATTATTCTTATATATTTTTTCGACCTTTTTTTTTAAATGAATCTAATTTATCTCGAGCTATAAAATTTTATTAGATAACCGATATTTTGCCACATCCTTGTGTGGCTTCCCTGAAGAATTTTATAAACGTTTTTTATAAAAAATTTACCTATAGCTCGAGATAAATTAGATTAATTTTTTTTAATTTTTAATACTGATTTGATATCTACAAAGTAAGGTATTCAATATATATACACCATGTCGTGTTCAAGTTTATTTTCAACGTAGCACCCTATTATTGTTACGAATATAAAAGGATTATGTGATTGATCTACTTTGGAGATATCTGAAACTAAAATTTCAGTTTTCTTTAACTTTACTTCTTCTACTCTACTGCCTTTTACTTAATTAAGCACTGTGTATATACAGCTTAATTTTTCTTAAGTTGAAAAAAGGTCTACGTTTCAAACTAAAACTATATACGATCAATTTTTGATCCATAGAATAGTTTAAATGTATAGCATGCCTGGAGTAAGAATTCTGTACAACTCTTCCACTCACATATAGAAACATTTATCATTCAAATATATATATATATATATATATACAAAATTTAAGAAGCAAAAAGCAAATGTATCAATTCATTCGTGTGATTTTAATACGACAATCAAACAACAAGTGTTATAATTTTATGTACATATTAAACGCTTTGATTAACCTACTCAACTGTCACATTTGACGAAAATCCTATTTACATCTCAAACAAACAAACGAACAGAATATAAACAAACACACAAACACAAGAACTTAAAACACATTGCAACGACTTAAAAAAAGGACCAAAATATAAAAACAAATCAAACAAAACTATTAAAAATAAATATTTGTTGTACACAATAAAAACGAAACGGTAACAAGAAACGGAAACAAAGAGGGAACAAATAATCTGCACGCTGCGTGATTCACGATAAAAAAATATTCATGCAGACAAATTGACATGTGAGCATAATATGTAATTGCATTTAAGTTTTCTATGTGTGTAAGTTAGTTTGTGTATCGTTTCAGCAACTCTAGCAAATCCAAAGTGTGAAAAAGGCAAAAAAAAGACAAGAGCAGCAATATTTGGGGTGTCAATACAAAGTGAACATATGTAACGAAGGGGCTTAATACAAAAAAATAGCAATAAGAACTCTAAGCAAATCCTACAACAATCCTCTATTTAATGACTGAACGACTGACTGAATGATTGACATCATGCCTGCCTGTTGTACCCGGCAGCATATCCGTTTCTTTAAATTTGTGCAATTGTCACTTGATCACACACACACGCGCACCCACATAGGGAAAGTGAAACTACAAACGAACAACTTCCGATTACGACTTCATTTGTATTTATAAATTTTTAAATAATTCCTCTTTTTTATTGTTACGTTTTTGTTTGGATTTTATTATACCATATTTATTCATATTTATGTTTATTCTATCTTTTATATAAATTCATTTTGTTAAATTGTTTCTTATTTTTGTTAGTATGTATGTGTGTATGTATGCTGATTATGCATTCTCTGGCTGATGCGCCAGGCAAGTTCCGGCCTATGTACACAGTGTGTACATTATCATAAACCATTCGCCCTGTTTTAAGCTTTCAGAACTTTGCTTCACTCAATTATAAATAATGAAACTTAAAACATTGTAATACCAGATTGGGTAACTTGGTAAGTGGAGTTTGAAAGTTTTTCAAAAAAACTTCCCGAATATTGAATGTATAAAAAGTGCATAGGTTGGTACACTGACTCATCATTATTATGGGAAACTTCAATTATAGCTACTGAGCTGAAATTTGCTACACAGGTAGGTCTTTGTGAATAAGAAATTAGAAAATCATCTATAAAAATAACGTGAACATTTTTATCAAGGGACATTAGATTAACCCTTATTTTTATGAGACACTTCCTTAAATAATGTGAAAACAACAACAAATCATGAAAGAGTTCAAAATATAATTTTTTATGTAAGATTTTCATTTGGGACAAATGAGTAGGTAATGAAGTAAAACAGAAGTCTCTTACTTTGCTTTAAAAATTTTAATAAAATCATAAAAAAAAATTAATAAAATATCTTGTGGTTACTGAAGTTTGCGATAGAAAAATATAAATTAAATTTTGAGAACAGACGACTGTTTGCTGGGTTATCCAATAACCCTCACTACTCTCTACAATAATTATTTTCTAGTGGTGTTTATTATTTATCGCCTTGCCTTGTTTAGTGTACTTGGAGTATTTTAGCTTGGTTTTATTGGTGATGTTATTGTATTTTTATTGTAGTACAACCCACATCTGTCAACTTCAACGAACTGCCAAAAAGGAAGTTCATCATAATGATCAACAACACTATTAACATCATTATAACGGCGATTACTACTGTTATAACATTGCTGCGGATTTAAATGTTTATGTGTGTGTGTGTGTGTGGTCTGTAACTTTTAACTTCATCCTTTATTTCTACCATGCTTACAAGCAAAATCTTTGGCAACAATTTTTTCGATTTACCCTCTTTGTATTTTCCTTTTAATTTCAATTGCGGGTGTGGACGTTTGGTTTCTTGTGCCCTTTCAACATCCATGCGTTTGACACCAAGCTGGTGTAAATTAAACCCAGTGGATTAAATAATTTCTCCCTTTTTTCTTTTCGTGAATAAATTTTGAATATCTTTATAGGAAAATTAACATTGTATTACAATATATATTTTTTTTATTTTTGCTAATCGCTTTAGCATCTCATTTGAACTTATTTTTTTAATAATTTGTCCTTTACGAATATTGTAAAACTTTCTTTCATAATTAAAAATCTTAAAAAGCGATAAATATTTTAGGAATAAAAAGAAAATTTGCAAAAACATCATGGCTCACGTATTGTATATATCAAAATGGAATAAGACATAGAAAATGTTTTTTCTATCCACGAAACTTTGTTATCGATAACTTTATGATATTAATAAGCGTTACCTGTTTAGCCTTGACAATGCTATGTAATGTTCTCTTTTAGCTTCAAAATTTATGTTTTAGCTTCATAGCTCTTTTCAGCCTTCTCTATTTTGGACTAAGCATTAAAATGCTACCCTACTAAAAATACAAATAATATGATCAAAGCAATTTTCTTTGATATCTGTGTGTGGAGGCGATTTTCGAACTCAGCCTAAGTCAGGTACTACAGATTACTGCTACAAATCACTAAAGTCTAGAGCCAACTCTGGCGATAGCGCGTGTCTCATTTATTGAATTATAGGTTGGCCCAATGTTTGAATGAAACGTCAACTACTTACGCGCGTAAGGTTCCCTTTCCCAAAACAGTTGTGGTGTGGTTATAATTTTTTTATTACATATACATATATTTTTACTTATCTTTTTATTTATTATTAATTTACAGGTGGCTTTACTAAGCCATATGATAATATTTTGCTCAAGCATTGTTTTTCAAATTTTATGACATTTTTGTTGATCAGGTGATTAGCGTGAATCATGCGTGATATATTGTTTGTTTCAATCACGTAAGCATGCACTCGTGAAAATATGAACTAATTAAAACCATGCCAGTATACTTTCACGAGATTGTTCATATTTGCGGATGGCATATAGTTCCCATCTACAAACGTTTTTCCTAAAAAAATAAAAGTTTCTTATGTTAAATTTTTTATTTATTGTTTATTGGATTTAAAAAACAACAATTTATTTTGAAAAAATAAAAATAATTTAGAGCTGTTATGCGAAAAAATCAGTGATTTTCTTTTGCTGTTTCTTTTGCTCAATCACCTTTCAAACGGCTCGCTTGTAAGGCTGCAAAGTTTTTCTTTTTCCAGGTCCAATAAACTTATTATTAACATATTTAATAATAGAATTTTTATTTTTTATTCCACATATTTTAGATTTTTTCACCTCAAATTTATTCCCTAAATTAGTAACCTTTTCCTAATCGTTAAAAAATGTGTGATTTTTCTTTTAAAGTTAAAAATTTATGTTTTTCGTATGTATTTTAAGAACTTTTCACGTTGAATTTATATATAAAAAATGTGAATGAATTCCACTAAATGTATGCACTAAATGTATTCATTTAATTTTGATTTACAATAATTTTTGGCGTTTGGGTAAACTTTACACACAGCAAAAAATTCCTTTTTTTGTTGCTGTTGTAGCCCTAGTAATAGCACCTGTTTATTTCACCATGAAGACAACTATAAAAATATTGAATGTCAGTTCCAAAACATCCGAGAAGGCAAAAATTAAATAATAAATTTGTAAATACTGTGTAATGTCGTACCGGTATTTCAGACACTGCTAATTTTGGCTCCGTACACTTACGAGTATGTCTATGAAAAAGTGAAAAAAACAAATCATCAGGTATGTAATGGAAATCGTGATGTCAAAACGTAGAAAATGGTATTATGTGTGACAAAAACGTATCGATTTCATTTTCCAATTTTGTTTAATTTTCAGTTGGATACAAAAAGATCAATCGGAAGCCAATGATGCTGAAGCCGACTTCAGGTTGCCAAACTCATTTGCAGCGTCGACCAAACGAAAATCGTTTAGCGAATGTTTTAATGAGTGGCTTACTTTTCTTATGCTGGCTACACACATTGCAACGTGGCTTGTTTCATTGTAGGTTGCATAGCCTGTAGTGGTGTTTATGGTTTCATTTCGTTTTGCAATCGAGGTTTCATAAACATCAAAATATTTTGATATTTTCTGGTTGCATAGTGTGTAGTTGTATTTAATTCATTGAAAACCAGCAAGGTGTGCATTTGTTTTTTGTCAACCATGGAAAAAATAAATGAGCTTAGTAATTTTGTGTTTTATCATGTCTAATAACTTAAGAAAAGTTTTTTTCGTCTATTCGCACATAATTTCTGTAATCTTTTGGCTTATTTTCTTTTAACTCTTTCATTTAAAAACTTATTTGAAAATACCAATTTTTTTTTCATTTTAAATATTTTCTTTGATTTTTAAAACAATGAAAAGTCTTGGAAATTGGACACGTCGGCGGCTAAGTGTTTTCGGCGGTGGATCTTAGCCGATCGGCTTCATAGAATTATACTTATATAGAATTAACTTTTAAAATTTACTTGTTTCAAGCCAAAATAAATTAATAAATGGGTTTTTTGTGGTTTCATAACGAATGCTAATTAATGAAGAAAATAAAAAAAATGCCGACGCTTTTCCATGAATTCAATAATCATCCCTTCTTGTTGAGTATTTATAAGCTTTCCCCTATAAATATCAATATGTACATACAAATATTCATAAATCTGTCTTAATTATTTTAAAAGACTTTATTACATTTTAACACAAGTTATTGCACGTATTTTTTTAAATATACAAAAGTTTTTTTTCAGAGCACATCGCTCTAGAACAACTGATAAAATGGCTGTTGTAGCCCATAGTGTTGAGGTAAACCCAGGTTTGGCCGAAAGTGGACGACATTAGTTTTTAATTAGACGGCAATACGTGCTACATGAGTATTATTACCATCGATCTTTTGCTTGAAAAGTTCCCTAACCATGCGATTTCTCGTAGAGTCAACTGAGATCTTATTATTTAACATCCTCAGACTTTTTATTTGGGGCTACGGGAAAAATAAAATGCGCCAATACTGCATAATCGAATTAAGGTATACATATGCACGAATTGGTGATGAAAAATTGTATGAATAAAAATTTTGTCCAGCAAGCGCAGCGACCATTTTCCTGATATTTTTTCCATTATTAAAGCATACTGCTACTTAAAAATACTCTTTTTTAAATATCAGAATAAAACTCCTTATTGGAATAACCTGTATATGGATCCATATCCACTAATTTTTAATACCTGTTTCTTTCTGTAACTTCTTGAAATGGCAATATTTTGAGAACACACTCTAAAAATACAATTTCGACTCTGATTATATTGTACTGATCAGAAATAAAACATTGTGTACCCGGCAAAATTATATACAATATACGGTAAAAGCTCTACTCGCGGACTATAAGTGGACGCCTCCCATGTTCGGACAGCTTTTGTACACTTGAACTATTATAACGAAAACCTAACAAATTACTATCCATTATCGGTCCCTGACATGAAATTACTAAAAATTCTGACCAAAAGCTCCCAAAGCAGACAGTGTCTCTGATAAGAAAGTAAATAGTTTCATCTGTTTACCTTTACAAAAATTATCATGAATATTTTTTATTGCAAAACTAACAATTACATCAAACGGCACACAGTTCCAATTAGCAAAAAAGGGTAATAAATGTGTATCTTTCAAACTTGCTATCCGATTGCAAAATGATGTATGTAAGAATCATATAGGAGAGCTAAAGCTTTAAGAATATTTAAATTTGAATCACCTTGTTGAAACATACGATGGGCTACAGGGTGTCAACGTTGACTACCACGGGCATGTAAAACTTTGTTGGCTTCATAGCTTTTATAAATATTATTTGATTTTAACAAATCTATGCTTTTTGCAAATCTTATTAGTAGATAAAGATAATACAAAATACACAGATCTTAGGTACAGTATGAACTGTGTATGGGTGTAGTAAAAACACTTGAAAATATTACACTTTTGCTACATTTCACACGAGATGCCTGTTTTGTGACCGTTTAATTCAGTATTTTAAATCATAAATATACATGCATTATTATATACCAATGGATAAGTGAATAACTGCTTTTTTATATTTTATAAAAATTTCGATAATTTTCAAAAACAAGTAAGGTATTTGATTAAAAACCCTAAAAAATTAGCCATTCGTGTTTTCTTCACATATTTTATTTTGGATCAAATCCAAATTTATAAAAAATTTCCATTTAATATATCGTTGAAATTTTTGGAATAGAAAAGGATTAATATATTTTTCAATAAATAATAAAGAAATAAAGATTAAAAATTTAAATTTAGTACAATTTTCATGCAGGTAAATAAAATAGTTCTGAAAATTTGACTATTTTAAGTAAATCTGCTTTCCGGGTCACATTTTTGAGCGGGCGGGTGACAATTAAAAGCCAGATTAATTATATTCTTGATATTACTGCATTGCTGGATATAGCGTGCATGACTTAATGGACTTAAAATTTCTACTGCAGTCTTTTTTGATGTCTAACCTTTTGAAATATTGAAAATAAAAATTTTGGTTTTTAAAAAATTTTGAGAAAAATGTCAAACAATCAAGACCTACTTTTGTCAAAATTTAGCCATTTTTCACTCTCATTTCAAAAACTAGACTTTGATTTTATTCACGACCATATAAATTGATATAAATTCAAAATTTTTTCTTTTAATTAACAAAAATAGTGTTGAAAATCCTATAATATTTTCTTTTCAATTTTATCTATGCTGTTACCGGAGATATTAACAAAATTGCGAGCAAAGTTAAGGTCAAAAACCAAAATTTAAAAATTGAAAGCCCAATATCTTTGAAAACATTAAAGACATTTTTGTGAAATAAAATGTTGTAACGTAGCGTAAAACACATGTCGCCACATATATATATTTTATATTTATTTATAACAATAGATATTGCTATATACATATATTTCATATGTATTTACTCTTTTCTTTTCTTACACACAGTCTCTTTGATATTGTTGTTGCCTACTCATATACGAGGGCGGATTGATATTGAAGCTACCTAGTGCTAGATGACAGCACTTTTTAGAAATTGCGATATGTCAAATGTCAGCTGTTAAAATTTCACCCAAATTCATCGATTAGTTTATTTGTTGTAGTCGTTTGAAGTAAGCAACTTTTGTGTTTCTTGAAAAATGGAAAAAGGTGAATTTCGTGCAGTGATTAAACACTTTTATTTGAAAGGGAAAACGGCGAAAGAGACGAAATAAAAGCTCGATAAACATTACGGTGAGTCTTCTCGGTCAGATTACATGGTAAAATATTGGATTGCTGAATTTAAACGCGGCCGAACAAGCACTGCAACAATACCATCAACAGGAAGGCCAAAAGAAAATCATCGATATCGTTATGAATGGTCGCTGAGTCAAGTTACGTGAGATTGTTGAAATGGTAAACATATCATATGAACGTGTGTTCAACATTTTGCATGAACATTTTAATATAAAAAAGCTATCGTCGGGTGTCGCGTTTGCTGTCAATTGACCATAAAGGTAAACGTGTGAAGTGTGCAGTCTCAATGGCAAAGCTCTATGAATTGGGCGCGAATTGGGACCTCATTCGCCATATTCTCCGGATAAAGCCCCTAGTGACTACTTCCTATTTCCAAACCTAAAGTGGCTCGGTGGAAAGAGATTTAGCTCCAACGATAAAATTATTGACCAAACAAATGCCTATTTTAAGGACCTTGCAAAATCCTATTTTTGGGAAGGGATAAAAAACCGGAGAAACGTTGGTGTATTGAACTAAAAGGAGACTATGTTGAGAAATAAATGTTAAACAAAAAATGTTTTTTCCTACTTAGGTAGCTTTAATATCAATCCGCCCCCGTATGAATTAAAATAATTTATACATACGCACACGCAAGGCATATTTAACCAGGTGACAGCATTACAGCAGTTTACTATTCATTGCGGATGTAAAGATACATACAAAAGACTCCTACTTTTTTCTGCAGCTGTTTTCTTTGTTTTCTTTACACAAACAAAAATGCCTGTTGTTCTTGTATTATTGTAATTTTTTTCCTAATGCCTAAGGTTTGGACAACGAGGAGAGAGGAGGACCAACTGGTGGCAGTATTCCACAGTACACACACTACGATTCACACCTCAGTGTCATCCGGGCCAGCTTTTCACTCAGCCGTCTTCGGACTAGCGGTTCACTAAACATTGTATTAAGTATTGTATCATGATATACGAGCCAAACACTGTACTCGATAAGCCGACTCCGAACCAGCCAGTACAAAACCGAACCCGATCGTTACCTGCATAAAACGAAGCCGAAGCCACTAAGAACCGACACGAAACAAATATAAGCCGACCCCGAACCAGCCACTACGAAACCGAACCCGATTGTTACCTGCATAAAACGAAGTCGAAGCCAGTAATAACCGACACGAAACAAATATAAGCCGAAGCCAACTCTGAAGTTCCAGTGACGTTACCAACTACCGAACTGGCACGAATTCGGCCCACTGCTTACAAAGCAAGTCGTTGCCTCTAATCAAATACCAGTCCCTGTAATTGATTATTATCTGAATAAATAAAGTTCCTTTGAGTTATTAGCCCCCGAAAGGGCAAAACAAATCTTATTATTTACTTTAGGTACGTAAGTATATCCTGGACACGAATGAGCGACCTCAACCAACGATAAAACCACGTTACAATGTATTTTCTTAATCTACTAAAAAGTTTACAAAAAGCATAAATTTGTTAAGATCAAATAATAATTGTAAAAGCTATTAAGCCAACAAAGTTTTACATGGCCGATGTAGTCAACTTTGATACCCTGTAGCTCATCGTATGTTTCAACAGGGTGCTTTAAATTAAAATATCCTTAAAGTCCGGAAGAGCTTTATGTAAAAGTGTAAATGTTTTTGACGCGATATTTTTTTTTATAAAAGAAGATTATAATAAAGTTACAGCTTAAACGATAAAAATTGTTTAAAGCAAAGCACGTTTTATATATTAGAGGAGTTACTTCTATCGAAACAGCGCTTTGTAGATTTTACTGTGATCTTTGCAATCGGTGAATTCCTTGTAACGTATGCGTCAATGTGTTTTATATCAATTTTGTTTTCTGTTCAAGTGCAAATTATATCTTATCTATACATAATATAAAACCACATACACATTTACTGATTTTTTTATCCTTAAGATCTCAGTAGAAACGTCTATTGCAGAAAAAAATTACATTTGATAACGTGATTACTTCCCTGTAATACCAAAGAATACAACACTACACCATTTAACATCAATTCATTTTGTTATACCAGTTCACAATACTTTTTGCTTCAAGTTTATTCTTTATGAATATATACATACATGATGAAGAGCAAAGTATTTTATAGATTTTATGCTGTTGTTTCTTTTTGGCACTCTCGTTTTACATAAGATATTAATAAAAGATTTACGAATACCAGCCAAAAGCATATAAGTATACATACATGAGACAATATAATGATTTACTGAATTTACCAAGAGAACTTTGGTCCATAGTAAAAATATGATGTGATGTCAATCAGACGAAATTAATAAGAAGAGAAAAGTCAATAGATTTGTTTTAAAACAAATACTGTGCATTTAATCAGAACTTTATATTTTAATAAAGTCTTCAAGTGTGTAATCATAAATAAAAATAAATAAATTGCTTTAAATAACAAAAATCAGGATTTCTTGGTAATAAGTAGTAAAATTTTTTTTTAAGTTCAGTAATTTTTCTCTTGTGCTGAGACTTGGAAACACGTGGATGACCCAAACGATAGGCCATTCACTCGAGAGACACATATTTTTTGCATGGGCGAAATAGAGATAAAGAAATCTTGAATGTCAATGACAGTAGCTGTCTCTAAACAGAGGCTAGAAATCTTTTTATGCATTAACCGTCTCTCGAGGAAATCAGGCCATCGATCGTTCCATTTCCCACAACGCCAAGATACAAGAAAAGCCCATCCAAGAGAAATCAAACTTTTCAAAAAACGGACCAGCTAGACCACTTTTACAAATCATGTTTAATGTCTTCTGTACAATTCTAAGCAGAAAACGACACCTCCAAAAGAAAATTTGTTGGTCCTGAATAAAAATGTCTAACCAGATTATATTTTGTGTCAAAAGTTTATACCACTTAATCACTTATTAATAATCCGTTTGAAACTCTATCGTTAAACTTATACCCCAAATTAGATTAACCCTTATAAAAGCCATTTGGTTAATAGCTGAATAGCTAACTTAATAAGACATTTACTAACATACATACATATATATATTTTTGCATATCATCATATATTTTGTAATTTAATTTTTTAATCATAATTAATACTACTCTCAGTCTTACAAAATTTACAATATTTACTTTTAACAATCAGGACTTAGCTTCAAGTCAAAAAAAAAAAAAAAAAACAAACATCATAATTATATATTCAACATACAACTCTAAGTTAACACAAAACCTCATCTCTATAAATATCCACATATAGAAGACATTTCAAAAATAACAATAAACCAAAAACTATTAACTGAGGATTTTTCTTTTAAAATATTATTATTATTGAACTTACCATAAACCTATTGTAAAACTCTCTACCTAAATATTAACCGAAAAAAAATCATGTATTACAAAAATTTTTAAATCGACTCCAAAGGCAATAAGCAGAAGGACTTTAGAATCGTTGGAATCGAGACCCAACTGTAAGTCATACTTCTATATTTTTTTTATATTTTTACTCCTTTTTTTAATTTTTGCATTTTATTACCAGGGCAAGTTTAAATATGCACAAAAGTTATTAAAATATGCATGCAAATATTCCAAAAAAATCTTTAAAACATGCACAAAAATATACAGCCGAGAAAAAACAGACTAATAATTTTTAATCAGTTTATTTAAAGGTTTATTACATATAATAATTATAAGATTTTTGAAATTGAAAGGACTTTCGATTGTCACACAAAACGGTCGAATATGTTGAAAATATACGTTCAGTCTAGAAACTCCTCGTGATAAGGTAAGCAGCCCTTAATTGTTGCAATGAACCTTCTGCTATAATCAGACTATTAGAAGAGCAGCATTTTAACCTGTCCCAGGTTAAAGGTTAATCTAACTATATTCCGTTAACCAGAGATAAATATGTCGACTTAATGATAGAAATACGATATTTATAAAAGGCTTGATTTGAATGTTGTCTTTCATAAGAATCGCATGATATGAATCTAGCTAACTTTACCACCTAAGCTCCATGTTAATGCTTTCATGAAATGAATCTTGCCAATAGTTTTTAATCCAAAAGTAGTTATTATGTTGGCTAAAGCTCGTAACATTTTTAGTCAGATTGAATTGGACACGAGACAATATTCCAAAGGAAGAAGGAAAAATTTTAACATCAATTAATTTCAACTTACACGGCAGAACAGAAACAACGTTATTTTTCGGGAGCCGCTAAACTCTCATCATCAGTGTTCATGTGTGTTTCTATGTATCCGCCACTGTTTACGTGGCTCGGATGCCGCCGATTTTCTTTCTTTCATTTAAAGAAAGTCCTTTGGTTTCCAATTTGATTTTAATATAGCAAATATATTTAAAATTATTCTTAATGTATGATAAGTCTGTTCTTACCGATGAAGTTTTAAATAAAACCATTGCATTACATATGGACTCTGCCTCCTCCTTTCAATGCTCATTTAAAACGCTGCTTATTTCTATAAAGTTGTCGCAATAATATGTACATATGTATATAAGTAACAGCCTTTAACCATGATCCCCATCTAGTGGTACAGAGCTTTTAGGGGATTGCTCCTACTTGAGTACATATACTGCATTGCATTGTTACGAGAGAGCGCCCAGAAATTATTTAAGACAATAAGTTTATTTGGAAAAATACTACATACTACGTATGTATGTATGTAGTTCTTCCTTAAGAAAAACGTCTTTGCAAGTTGCAACAAAAGAGTTAACATAAAATCTGCAATTCTATGCAACCCATGAACCAGACATGTAACATGCCACATCTTTGGGTTAAAGAGTTTTTAATGATCGCATTGCATAGAGTTGCCAACCTGCGTAATATGCAAATTTATGCAAGTCATATCAAAAATGCTTTTCCTGGGAAAAATTGGAGAAATATACAAATGCATATTTTTCATGTAGAGCATGAAAAACCCTGTATATTACTATCTACTTAATATTTTACTGATAATTTCGTTGGATCTTTTTATTGATTGTTATTGATTTTGACAACATAGAAAATTTATTGCATTTTGGTTCTTTGAAAGTTCATACATATGTACATATATACATATGTATATGTTTTATTTATATTAACTCTGTGATGCTTTAAGATTTCTCTGTTATCCAAATATATTTATTAACATAGTGTTATTTGGTTAACATAATTTATAAACAGAATGTAAAATATTATCATTATTGATTAGTTTGAAGAGATTTTATTTGATTCAATATATCGTCATATGAATTCATAAAAGCCCCAAGTTACATTGACAAAATTTTAGAGGACAATCAAAAAACTCTCTAATATGAAAAGTTAACCAACATGTTTCAAAATTTTTTCAGCTTAAGCATATTTCTTATTTTTTAATACATAAAATTTTCCAGGAACATGTATTTTGATATGGTGGTCCGTAATCAATCAAGAAGTTGTTTTTCAATTTTTTGTAACTGAGGGCTTTTTTGATATCATATCACGATATATACAACTGAAATTCAAACATGATAGTCTGATTATCTTTTAACGTAGAACTACAGAAACGAAAGTAAGGCAATGTGTGATAAGGTTTTTTCGTAAACATTTCATGGCTTAGGAAAAAACATACGGTTGGGTGTGCTATGAGCCTTATTATTTTTTTGTATTGCGTGCATGAAGCCACCTGGAACAAGATCCCCGCCTTTATCACCCGATCTAGCTAACTAGCCAGTACGTGCTTAAAGTTTTATAGCGCGACTAAAGATATTAAACTTTGAAAACTTCACCAAAATTATAAACAGACCAATTCAATACATCCTTCTCAATTTGCTTTCTCTTTTTCGTTGGCTTGTTCAGCGATTGGTAAGAGTTATTGAATTCTTTTAGCTAAATTGAAAGAATGGACTTACCCACCATTTTGATGCAGTAACAAGACGAAGGTAGATGGAGCTAACTTGATTTTTTCCGAAGAAAATTTCAAATGCTAAATTATATAAAGCTATTTTAATTCGTTCATATACTAGTACGTTAACTACAATAATTTTTTTGTATTAAAAATAATATACTGTATTTCAATTAAAACACTACTAGAACGTTGGCAGTGAAGACAAATTACTTGCATAACCTACTGAGTTGAAAGAAAATGTTCATCAGCTGTAAAATATCTGAGTAACAAAAGTAGATTTTTTCCAACAAAAAATATCGATTTTTACGAAAACATGATGGTTATCCAGAAAGATTCCGATCAAAATATTTGATATATTATTTCACTGTTAAGAAATTATATTCGGAAATTGAATAATACATTTCAAAATCAGCATCAAACAGCCATACAAAATATTAATCACTAGAGAACGCTATTTCGAAAAAGAACAACAAAAAAAAAATCAAATATATGTATAATACATAATTCCAAGCATGTACTCGAATGTTATCAAAATCAGTTGAGTAAATAAATTCTCTTAAACGAAACTAAAAAATAAGAAAACGTGACAGTTTGATGAAACACGAAAAAACATGCAAGAAGTTTAGTATAAAATTCGACAAAAAGTTTAAAATATATTTGCAAGATATACAACACGATTGAATAGTAAAATTGCACAATGAACGTTTTGTTATCGTTCATTGCAAATACATTGAAATATACTACCAGAGAAAAGAAAGAAAGAAATTTATTTTATAATAATAGGTGTGTTCAATAGCTGACGATTTTCGCAATTGAAAATAACTAAGAAGTGGCAAAAAAAGAAGATAAATCTGCTGAGGGCTAAAATAAGTTTAATAGCATAGAAAAAGAAGTTCACAAAACTTTTATTTTAAGTCTTCTACTAAAGTTGAAAAAAATCACATCTACTTTGTATGTATGTTTTAGGGTTCGTACACAAAGTGTAAAACCAGAACCATTTTGTTCTCCAAGATGTCTGTCCGTCTGTCGCGGGCTTCTATTTCGTCAAACATAATAGATATGCACTTGAAAGTTTTGCAATATCTATCTATATAATTAATAGGCAAATACGTTTTTTTAGATCCCTTTTACGACCGCTATACTGAACCGGTTTTGGAAGGAAAGGCTTTAACCGGGGTTTTACATACATAGATGTGCACAATGTTAATTTTATTTAAATCGGTTCGATATTTAGGAAGCTATAAGCGTTTAAAGTTGCTACTAACACATGCACACTTACTACACTTGCACGTATCAGTTTCAACTTGAAAAATAAACAAAATGTGCAAGTGTGTTTGTCCAATTTGCATTTGCATACAAATGAAACAGAGTTTTAAGTTGCTTATTCAGAATGTTTTTTGTTTTTGTGTCTTATCGTGTGTATTTATGTAGATGTTTAATATTAATTTCTAGAATGCGGTCGATTGAGTCAACCGCTTGATACACTATTATGCATTAATATGGCCGCTATAACAACAAATACTAAAAATAATAAGATTTGATATTTTTGACATACATTTTATTTAATTTAGTAGCGGAAATGATTGCTCTTAGCTGAGGTAGATGGTTTGTGGATGTATGCAATACCGAATCAAATAAAAAAGTTATTGGCGTTCATGGGCATATACATTTTTTCCTCGGATAGTATACCTGCCGCATTGGCCATCAAGAATTCTTCTGCTGGTTAATGTTTAACTACTCCAAAGATGTGGATGATGAGAAAAAAACTTTGAAACAAAATTTCGCGAAATATGATTTGATCATCATAAGCTAAAGCGACATCAATGTAGATTTTGTTTCTTTATAAAATTCAATAAATTTTCGTCATCTGTTAAAATTTCATCGCCATACAACGTACCTTCACAGCAAAAAACAATTTAGATCAAGTGGATATTAATAGTTTGTTTAAATTTTTGGTGATAGCCGCTTTACTCTTAATATAAAATTTGCTTTCAAATATAGAAATATAACTCGTATTTCATAATCATTCAACCTATGGCCGCCCGTTCAACTCCTACCTAAGGAATTCTTTTAAACTGTATGTGCGCTTAAGAAAATAATTGTACAATTGACAGGTGAGTAAAACCCATCACATCAAACACGATCAATACTGTCTGACAGCATACATTTTTTTGTATGAACGTGAGTTCGAGACCAGTTTCAGGAAAGTCAGAATATCTGCCATTATATTTGTTGTAGTTGGACTTTTAAGCGATGAAGGCATAGTACTTACTGGTCACAGAACAGTACTGGCAGCAATTGATACTGGCGTGTGCTAGCGTACATTACAGCGCACTGTGGCTGAAAATCGTTTTTCATTGGCCAAAAGTCAAATTTTTTTTTGTCACCGATTTTTAAAATTTTTACGCCCTTTTGCAGCTAATATATCCAGATTAAGGTAGCCAAAAAATTAGGTTAAACTATTGATAATTGTGAGCGTGGCATGCTGTCAAACTCAACGGTTTTTTGTAATTTCAGAAAAAGGTGTTTTTCTGTTGTTTTTTATCAAAAATAAATGATTACTACTCGCAAGCTATCATCGATAATGGCCTGCGGTCTTTTTTATAATGTTGGTAGGATTATAGTCTTTAGTTTTTGTAAGTGGTCAGAGCTCTAGCGTTTAATATTAAGGCCGTTACGGAATATTTATGAAACTACTATATTTTTCTCAAATTTAAACTTTAGTGGAATAGAACTTCTAGGGAACAAAAGGGAACAAGAAATGTATACCACCCGGAGAAAGGTGAAAGTGTCCTCTTTACCGCTATATATACTTTTGCACCCGTGACGAGCCGTGTGTAGAACACTTTTTTCATTTTAATGAAATTACTCCAAAGTACTCGTATACAATGGTGTATATAATTTTCACTTTTTTGCCTAAAAGTTTATGTTTTTACTTTAGACTACGTAAAACTAAAAAAATTAAATATAATACCTGCGAAAGGGTTTAATGGCTTTGTTTTGATCAGCAAAAAATAAGTCATAAAATTATCACAAATTATCACAAAATTCTGCAGTAAACATATGATCTGTTTCTAAATTTACCTGTTATCAAATGTTAGGGTCAACCAAAGTCATAAGCAATTTTATAACAATAATCGGGACATTAAACCACTAAAAATAATAAAACAACCCAACAACAACAACAAATATTGGCGAGATACTAATTAGTTTTACCTGATATTAAGGTCTGGACAACATGTGCAGTTTTGTGCAATTTAAGCACTACCTGCTATGAAATTAAAGATCAATGTGTGAATAACATGTATCTAAAAATGTATAAAACTACGGATTCGATAAGGGATTACTCAGTTAATCCTCTAAGTGTACGGATAAAACATAACAGACGCAAATAAAAATATTCAGAAAAATATGAAGAGCTTCAGTTATAAAGAACTGGCGGAAGAGTATTTTAGAAACAAAAACCAGGAAGATGTTCTTAGTTACGTTAAAATAAAATTAAACTTAAATTCGTGTAGCACCGAAATGCAAGAGCAATTATATAATTTCGTCAAAGCACTAAAAAAACGCTACAAAGAAGTTCGCTACAGTAAACAAAACTTTTATATAAAAAGTGCAAACTGGTTAGAGGGCCAACTTACTGTCGCTGCAGAAACAGCAAAGCAAGATAAGGCTGGAAGACCACGCAAATCATTAATGGGCAACTGCAGCGATAGATCTAAGAAGCGGAAACTTAAAGATATTAACGATGCAATTGGTTGTACAAATATAAAAGAATCTTTCCTACATCAATTACGATCACAGAACCAATTAACAAAAGTGGATATCATTGAAAAAGTTGTTAAAGCTAGTCCAGTGAGAACAAAACGGATTCTTAAAAGTATACCAACTCCGAGTGATGCAATACAGTACACAAATGAAGAGGCATTACCATTATTTCTGGATTTGAAATTAACAAAACAGCAATATATTAAGCTCAGACTGCGTGCGATTAAAAAGGCTCAAATATGTATCCAGCATATTATTACATAACAGCAGAACGCTTGCTACAATCAATAACAGGAAATGCGTTAAAGAAATATGGGAACACAAAGTTATTTCTTTTTTTTAAATGTGGATGTGATAATAGTTCTTCGGGGCAAAAGCAATAAAAACAAGTTGTATGTGAAAATATTTCGGACTCAGATATGTTCATGGTATCATTTGTACCATTGCGATTGAAAAAGATTTTAGAAGATTCAGAGCCTTCGACTAGTACAACGCAAACAATGAATATTTGGAAAAATGAGACACCATCTTCTACGAAATACTGCAGGGCAATCAAATTTGAATTCAAAAAAGAAAATCATGATGCCATTAACAAAGAAGTTAGTGATATCAAGACCCAAATTGCAACACTACAGCCATTACAATTACAGTTGGATGGGCAGCAAATTGAAGTAAGCTACCAATTAGTGCTGACAATGATAGATGGAAAAGTAGGTCAGGCTTTGACTAGCACGAAGGCTGCATCCAGCTGCATTATATGCCAAGCAACATCAACCCAATTAAACCAAGTCCCGACAAAATCATTAGATAATACCGATGCATATGAATTTGGATTATCACCACTACATGCAAGAATACGACTTATGGAACACATACTAAAAATCAGCTATGATTTGGATTTCGGGTCTTCAGGATCAATAAGAAACAACGAAACCAACAAAGAGTTAAGAAGTACAAAAAAGAAACATGTTCAAGATGAATATCGCAAATTAGGATTGATTATAGATCAGCCAAAACAAGGGTCAGGCAATACAAATGATGGCAATACCGCAAGAAGATTCTTTTCAGATCCAGAAACAGCATCTGAAATAACAGGAGTGGATTTTAACCTTATTTTCAGATTTAAAATAATCCTAGAAGTACTTGCGTGCAATGAAGAAATTGACTCTAGAAAATTTGGAGATTATGCTAAGGAAACTGCAAAAATATATACAACCAACTACCCATGGAGAAATATGTCTGCAACAGTTCACAAAATCCTTTATCATGGAGAAGATGTCATTAAATATCATTTGGTGCCACTTGGAGATCTATCAGAGGAGGCTCAGGAAAAAAGGAACAAGGATTACAGATTTTATAGAGAGCACAATACTAGAAAAATTTCAAGAAATTCAACAAATGAAGATCTATTTAATATATTATTGGCAACGTCAGATCCGTTCATCTCCAGTATTCGAAATCAATGGAAAGTGGAACATCGGGATTTAGATGAAGAAGCCAAAAAACTACTAAAGAACAGAAATAGCACAGAACAAAATATGGAATATTTGCAATCAATATTTGAGTCAAATGAATAATAATTATAATTGCCTTTCATTGTTATTTAAGTACGAAAAACATAGTATTAGTAAAAAATAATAATAAACAGAACCTACCTACCATTGTTGCAAATGCTATTAAAATTTATTGCAGTTTTTATTTTTAAAATGTTTTTAAAATTATCAAATTTGACAGCAAAAAATAATAAATATTTCTGTAGTAATAGTAATATTTTTAGATAATATTATTAACGTGTTTTTTTAAGTGTAACTATTCTTTGAGTGTAAACAAATTTGCAAATTTGTCAGCAAAAAATTTTCAATTTTTCTGTAATAGCAAAATCTCCAGTTGATTTTACTATTTTTTTCAGTGTAAAATTTTTTTTAAGTGTAACATTAAAAAAATTCCATTATTACAAAAAATATTTATAATTACTATTAATTTCCAAATATTCAATTTTTTAATAAATAAAAAAATAATAAACCCATATTTCACTCTAAAAGTAAAAAAAATTCAAAAGTTCAACTTTGACCTAGAATTCCTTAAAAAGTCCTCAATCAATTTTAATGTAATTTAAACTGAGTCAAGCTGAACTAAATATCTATCCAATAAAATAAACATTACTTCAATATTTTGATCGGTTCAAAAGTTACAGAATTTTGGCCAATGAAAAACGATTTTCAGCCACTGTGCAGCGCCCCTCTTCGTCGGTATTGTAGCAAAATCACAGGCGAATTAAAATAATTAACATCACTGACAACGCGCAATATCAGAGTTGTAAAACAATTAAGCTCTCTCACTTTCACCACCTGTGCACTCTTACCAACCCTTTCCAAAGAAGGTAACACACATACTGGTTGGTAGCCATACTAATTCCCTGAGTGTTACTTCTCTTTTTTTTAAACCAAAAAAAGTGGTCAGTACTCGCCTCCAACAATGACATCTCCATACTAAAGTAATGAGTAAAAATTGCAAGGTAGAAGTAGTGAAAAGTATGCACTTCGTTAGAATTTGGCTCTTTACCTTGTCAACAAAGTTTTTACTGGGATGAAATCTGTTAACCGTGGTAGAACTATTTGGGTTACCATTCACTGTATCCCGTACAAATTTATTAAAACTAATTATGTTTTTTTTCTAATGCTGCTCTTATACTCTGTTACAGAAAATTTAATCAAAAATCAATTAAACTTTAAAGCGTTCATTTTAGTTACTTCTTGCTTTTTTTAAAGATTAATTTTGAAATTTTTATTTTATTCTCCTTTTGTAAGGTTTTTCTAGAATAGTAAATGAACAGAACTAATATCACAAAAAATTTCCGCAGACCAAGGAGAAAGTTAATTGATTTGAGTAAAACCGAATGTAGACAATAAAAATATAGAAAATTTTTAGTTATCATAGTTTTCATCTAATGATATTCAAAATCATTGATGATAACAATTATAATGCTGCCAAAAATTACTTATTTTACTTTCTTTTTGTATTAAACAACAAAAATTGTTTTTCTTTATTAAATTAACCAAATAATTTAAGCAAACATTGAGTAGTTTGGGAAATGGCGGCACAGTAGTGTTCCCTTGATATCTTCTTGTACGTGTTTTAAAGCACAGAATATAAAGTATTTGTTCGAACAACATGCTTGCGATGTTTACCATTCCAAACACCTTCCCAACCTTGTACAAAACGACCAAATTTCATAGAAAATGATTCCTGAGTAAATTTAAGTAAAACTTGCATACGAACCCGCAGCTATGTGAATATTTTTCCAAATGAACAATTCTATAGAAAATTTAGCAAATAATCTTGTAGTACCTTTTATTCGTTGTTTGCTTAAAGGATCTTCTTCAATGAATACAAATACTTTCGAAACAATCTTATGTGAAGGGTTGGACTATAGTTTAAAGATGGTGGTGTCACTGGTAGTGACAGTTGCAACGGTATTGATGACTAGAATTTTCTATTGCCAGATTTGAAAAATTTATTTGAGTACACTACAACATTCAGTACGTTAATGTAATAGCAGACATCTCTTATTCTTTTTCACAATAAATAAATATAATGAAATATTCGGAAAATATACTTATATGTACATTTAAAAAACTCTGATTCGAATATGTTCACCAGTTTTTATTTGTATTTATTAATTTTAATAGAACAAAATAACAAATGAACAATTCAACAAGAATAAAACATGAGTTAGTTAATCATAAAGTTCGAATTATTCGAAAACATGTTTTTTTTAATTTTCAGATTGTTTATTTACTTATTTATTTCCATATTTGTTTTTTTATAGTTTACTGCGATTACTTTTGATGATCCAAGCCAAATTGCTGACTCTCTGATTATGAAACACTATTTTGTATTTTTTGTATATGAAGTAGAGATGGGATCGTGAGTGACTTTTCACTCACGCTCATGCACGCTCACGATAAAAAAAATTTCACTCATGCACGCTCACGCACGACCTCATATTTTTGGCTCACGTTCACTCACGGTCACGTGAGTGGTAAAAAAAGTTAGTCACAATCACGAAAACTCACGCTCACAAAATACTCACGAAAAAATCACAACCTATTAGTATTTATATATTAAAATTTCTGAATGCAAATAGAAAAATCTAATAGACAATTGGAAAATTCTGCAATAAAAGAGAAAAATTATGTTTAACTCAGAAATATACTTTTCTGAAACAGTTTGTTAGTTTTTTCAATTTTGATATATGGATAAGCCCCAGAAACAAAATTTTATGAAAGTGATCCAAGTTATTTTTTATTTTTTTATGGAATATTAGACTAGATATATAATTTTATAAATACAATAAATGTATTTCGATGATAGGTATTCATATCATAACTTTAGTGTTAGTGAAGATGGCCCGGTCGAAAGCCATATTTTTATGTATTGAATTTACTTCAATTTTAGTAAAAAAATTATGTGTTTACTATTTTGGAAACATTGAAATTGGGTATGAAATTTCAGAGCAGGAAATAGAATGGAAAAATGTACCGTGCGTCACATGTACGTGCGTATGGTGCGTCACAAAGTCCCGGTTCAGACTATAAAAGTTTTCTTCCTGACATTATCTCTTTTTTTTCTTTTGAACTTTAATTAATGTCTACACATTGAAATTTTTTGTAATGAAATTCAAGATTTTTGCATGTTTATTTTTACATTTTTTTGTACATAATCTTCTCTCCCCGTACACCTACTAACACTTTCAGAAAGAAAAATTTCATAGTGTGAACCGTGGCAAAGGCTTCATGTCTTCTGACAATAAACGACAAAATTTTTTGGCTGCAAATAAGTTATTTTAGAATTCTCTTTTATTCACCTTTCTTTTAGGAACTATATTTTGTGTGCTTTATTATGCAGTTACAAAGTTACTTCCGTTTTTTGTAGCGTGCGGAGCAAAATTTTATGATCAATTATTTCGCAACAAATAGCTGCTAAAAATTATATCTTATATCCCAATAAGCACCATGCATAAGTTGAAGGTACCTCTTTTGAAAGACCAAAAAATTTTTATATATTAGTGTGAAAACGCGTACGAATGTAGGGTTCGTCACGCAGGATTTACACATATGTATGTACGAGTATGTATCATGCGATTTCAAACTTTGTAGTTAAAATTAAATTTTACTATTAAATACAATTGAAAATTCTTAAAGAAAATATAAATTTTCTTTTATTTTAAAGTTTTGAAGTGAAATTTAAAATTATGCACATATTAAAAATATTTTGATTAAAATCATTAATTTTGTAGCTCATAGGGAATCTGTGTAAAATATTAAGATCAAGTGGGATCCTGTACTTTAGCGTTAAAAGATGAATAGATATATGCAGAAATTTTGTCAACATTTTTCCCGAGAAATCTGTTGCACATCTCTTCAAGTATTCTTCCTGGCGTTGAAAAAACTCCTTCGTTTGTAACTGAGCTAGATGGTACACAGAGTATTTGTTTAGCCAATTTTTGCAGAATTGGAAGATCTTTAGCCTTTTTCCAAATAAATGTTTTTCTTCCAAATTTTCGCGAGTTGAAACTCGGACTTATACTGCTACTTGACTTTGATTGAAAACTACGTACCTCTTAAAATATGAAAAAAATTCCAAAATCGAAAAAATCACGAAACAATCTCGCAAAAAATCTTCTCATGCACGCTCACACACGTTAAGATTTGTTATACTCACGCTCATGCACGCTCACGTGATTGAAACAAAATACTATTCACGATCATGCATGATCACGCGTGATCACGCATGATTCACGCTAATCATGTCAGCGATGCCCATCTCTAATATGAAGCTTGGCAATCATAAGACATTGCGAATTTTGATCAGCTGAGTTGCTACTTGTAGTCGATACTAATAAAATATATTAATACACATACACATTTGGGGTATTCACACGGTGTCCTATCATGTCCTATCATGTCATATTGTCATAATGTCTTATTATTTTATGACGTCTTAAAAAATTGTGGTTGTGCTTCAAACAAAAAAGTCCTAAAATAATAAGACTATTTATGCTGTGTTTTTGTTTTGTCATAACTAAACAGTAGTGTAGTTTTTGCTCAAACTAGCCATTATTTTCGTTTTTTCACTTGTTTTCGGCATTCTAATATAAAATTTTTATGATTGTAACGATTGTCCGTTTTATTGTTTTTTTTTATCGGCTGACTCAAATTTAAAACAGCACACTAAATTATGAGGGGTTGTTCACAGCAGTTGTATTTTTTCGTGTTATTATATAAGACATATTACCTTTATGACGACCGCGTGAATACCCCACTTGATTTGATATTTTTTGTAATTTTTCTGAAAAATAAATTTAATTTACATACTGGTATGTTATAGAAAGTGTATCATTTCTAACTTTTTATTAATGCTTAATACTAAAACCGAATTTTAAGAATTAATTAAATACACTAGACTAAAATAAAACTAATTATACATATAATTTATAATTATAAATCGGTTTTAAAACTAAAAACAATTCACTGGGGCAATTCAATATTAGTCATATTATCAAAAAAAATAATTTTACAAAAACTTTTAATAATCTTTATTTTGTAATTAATTATTCGCTTGAGGTCCATTCTTCCAGCTCCCATTCGAGCAGATAGAGGGAGGAAAGCATTGACTCGTTAGTATAGAAAAAATCGGGCAACGGAAGCACTACTATTAGGCAAAGTAAATATATTTGTAACGAATTCATATAAATTTGAAGATGTGTTTTCATCAATTTCTTCATTTTTTAAATTTCCTATCTCGAACCAAAACCTTTCTGCGTTCGTTATTTTACGTACATCTTCATACGTTATGCTGTTTATTAATATTGGAATATTGGAACTTTTACTCATTTTCAAAAAGTGGCACAAATTTTGTTAAAATGGCAGAAAGCGATCAATTTAAAAAATTATCATAAAAAGTGTAATTGGAAAAAGGGTCTAAAGTGATACTTTAGTGTCACAACGGCAACGCTGCATACGGTTAAAGAGAGTATTCCAACTTCAAATGCTTCACCCACAAAGCATAGCAGAGGAGAAGCCTTCGCGTTGCTATGTACTTGGGATTGCCAAAGGAAAAATATTAAATTTTACGAAGTTCTTTAAAGAATCTTAATGTGAATATTCTTCTTGGATGCAAAAAGAATCAGTGCAATCTAATATAAAGGTTACTGAAGTATCGGTAAAAGTTAAACTGCAAGACTTAACGCCTTAAACGCCTTATTCAAAGTTTGTCTGAAGAGGAAGCATTATTACTTGCAGATAGACTTACTTTGATAAATAAGTGGGGATGTGATGGATCATCCGGTCAATGTGCTTACAACCAAACAATATCTACAAATGGCACAACTATTACAGATGCAAATACGTTTATGGCTTCTGTAGTGCTTTTACGACTTAGAAATAATCAAATCTGCAGTAAACGATATAAAAAAGAATATTTCTGAACTAAAGCATTTGGTTCTTGATATGAAGAATGAAGAAACTGTTTTGATTGATTATGAATTTTTTCTTACAATGATTGATTCCATAGTCTTAAATATAATAACAGATCCTCGTCAACTTTGAAGTGAGCAATTTGCAAAAAGTCACAGAACGACTTTTAGAATTTTGATAATTCAACTTGAATCATTCAAGTGATGAGCAAAACTATGAATATGGAATTCCTCCCTTACATGCCAGAAGCATGGACTATATTTTAAAACTAGCGTGTACAATTTCACGAGAAGGAGTATATATTGATAAGAACACAACAACAAAACAAATACTATCTAATCGAAAAAAATTATACAAAATCAATTTCTTAAGAAGCTTGGTCTGAAAGCAGGGGCTTGGAAATACTAACGATGGTAATATGTCCAAAGTATTTTTTGAAAATGGTGCGGAAACAGCCCGAATTCCTTGGGTCGACAATAATATTATAAATTGGTTGGCAGTTATCCCAAATGTTGTAAGCTCTAAAGAAATAATTATGCATTAAAACCTGTCCAACTTTTGGCTCAAATGTACCCTGAGAAGAAACTTAGTCCTACTGTACATAAAATTTTAATTCATGGTAAAAATTTAATTAAATATCAATACCTAAGAATTTTCAGAAGAACCTCAGTAGGTCGATTCGCAAAAATTTATAACGATAATCATCGTATCGTTAAAATATGTATAACGAAAATTTATTGAATTTGCTGTTCAGTAACATTTTTAACGATATTCGCTATCGGCTGAAATCAGCGTTCTTTGCTTTCTATTTTACTTATCGGTAACTAAGCGACATAAAATTTTGAACTGTTTATTTTATCGATATAAAGTATTTATTTTATATTGTGATGGCTTTTGAATATTTGGGCAGCACTTTCTCACATGATGAGTCTACATGGTCCTGCAATTAATCGAAGTGTTTTCCGTGAGTTGAAGAATCCATTTGACTTAACAGCCACTGAATTCCAAAAACTCTACCGTGCGCGGTATTGCACAAATTAATTTAATTAACATTAATTGATTAATTCAAAAAGTACAATTCAATGAAGAAATAAAATAACAAAGAATCAGTCATATCGAAAATAGCTGGAAAACCGCGAATAGTTTAAAAATTTAGATAAAGGCGTACATTTCCTAAATGGAAGTAAAAACTTAAGGAATGTGATATACATTCATATTCCTTAAATTTTTAGGCGTTTTAAAAGATTTTACGGATTTTTCAAAACTTGGCAACTTCTTGCGGAATTTTGGATGACTTTTTCTATTTTTTATTTTTTCAGCGACTTTTAGATGATATTAAACATTTCGATTTTTCCAATGATTGAATAGCGAATTTTCGTCATTTTTGCAGTTTTTTGCGAGTCTATCACATTTCAATGACCTTTTTATTATTGAATTTTTATGAAAAAGTTTTTTTTTGTAGAGAAATTTTGCTTTTAACGCACCACAGGAGTGCAAAAACAAAGACTACAAAAAATTTAGATGCTGGAATACTTGCACGATTAGACAGAGTGAGGACTTTTTCAATATGTTGGCGGCCTCTTCAGACCCACTAATTTCATCACGAAAACGTGTAAGATCTCGAAAAGATTTGGAAGAACATAATTATAGCTACAGTCGGTAAGCAGCTCTGGGCTGAAGAACAGCTCTCGCGTCATTGTAATTATTTCTTAAGTGCGGTCAGGCTTGCGCATGTTGTTTGGCCTTCGAGAGTTTTTCGTCTCGCTCGCACTGGTTGACTGATTTGCCACGGATAACTGTATAGTCTTGAGGTTCTTTTGTGGAATTTCGTTGACAACCACGTTGCTACTTCCTATGTGAAGGCATAGATCGGGTATATTCAGTCACAAAAATAATTTTATAATACTGTTAATAACATCATGGACATATGGTCTAGTTACCGACGCCATTTTTGTGGAACCATATTCTGCAAATTTACTTTGTAGATTATGTACGAATAAATAAATAAATAAATAAATGAATAAATAAATAATTAAAGCTCCGATAAGTTAAGGCTATTAGACATCGCTACCAATGTAAATGAATACTTGAAAAAAATCTAACTAATAAATAAAAATTATAATAGTTTTAAAAAATATACTAAATAAACTAATAACTGTAACATTACGATATTAGTATTAAAAATATTTCAAAAATGTGTATCGGTAATATAAATAAAAAAATCTAATATTGGTTTAACATGTTACTTTAGAGTGGTATTTTTTCTAGACTTCCAAATTTAAACAATATGTATTGTGATTATTGTAGTGCTACGTCTAATCGGCAAGTTTAAAGCCCCTTATGAGAATATCATTTGAAGCAAAAAAAGTTCTGTTTTAAATGCTTTTTAAATTAAATGAATCTAATTTATCTAATTTTTTTTAAAAACATTAACAAAATTTTGTTTTTAAATCCGATATTTCGCTACTTCTGTGTGTGGCTTCTTCAGGGATATGTATATAAAATTGTGTAAATAAAAATTTTTTTACAATAATCAAAAAACAAAAATTTGACAAAAAAAAATTTTTTTACAATTTTAATTTTATTTAAATCGCTTGGATATTTAAGGAGCTTTAAGCGTTTACATTTTCTACTACCACATGAACACTTATTACGCATGTACACATCAGCTTCAACTTGAAAAATAAACATTTGTCTTTGTCCAATTTGCTTTTGAATACAATTGAGACAGTTTTAAGTTGTTTATTTAGAAGGTTTTTTGTTTTTTCGTTTTATCGTATGTATTTATATAAATGTTTAATATTAATTTTTAAAATGCGGTCGATTTAGTTGACCGCTGGACTAGTGTATCCGGCGATGATGGAAAAGCGTCAGAAAATGATATGTCAATATTAATAAAGGATATGTCATTTAAATATGCGGAAGAATAACTAATAAAGAAAATAGAAAGGCAAAATTAACAATTGCAAGATCACGAAATGAAGAAAACATTGAAATATTATGAATTCAAAAGATATAATAAAGTAATTTATAATGCTAAAATAAAAGTAGACAAAGAAACATACACAAAGATTGGGTGGGAAAAATGTAGAATATATGTATATTTGTATATATATATATGTATATATATAACTAAATTCTATAAATGCCAAGATTTAAAAAACTTTTGTTTGTTGAGGGTTTTTTATCTAGTCTATATACATGCATTTCATTGGTGCTAAAGCCAAATCAACAAACAAAAGTTTTTTAAATCTTTGAAAAGAGATATCGAGGCAATCTCGATTAATATAAATATAATAATTACCTAGTTAAGATTTTATTTTCCGTTTTGCCTTAAATACTTTTATTGTCTAATTGTATAAAAGGTTGTAAAGAAAATAAAATAGATTCATATCGAATATAATAATTTGTTTGTTGGGATTTTTGAATAAGTTTCAAAGCATACTATGCTTATACTATTGTAATTTTTATAACTCTCATTGAGTTTTTAAAGGTTTTTGAATAAGTAAAGAGGTTTGAAACATTTAAAAATTAGGTTTAAGGTCTACTGATGATTTGGCTTTAGCACCAATAAAATGCATGTATATGGACTAGCTAAAAACCCTCAACAAACAAAAGTTTTTTAAATCTTTGAAAAGAGATATCGAGGCAATCTCGATTAATATAATTTAATATAAAATAAGGCGAGTGATGTGTAATTTGAAGAAACTTGTTTTCGATGCCATGGAAAGGAACCACAAACGAGAAATTCAACTACAAGAATATGATCAATGCAGTACTCATCCAAATTCGAACAGAACGGGCGGACTTATTATTTATTTTAAGAATCTTTTTATCGTTACACAAATTTTTGAGAAGAGTTCCGATTCAAATTATTGGATTTGCGCTTATATGGTGAAACTCGAAACACCCCAAATCATATTAATGGCAGTGAATAAACCACTAAGTTGTAGTGAAACAGAATTTTGTACAGTATTTGTACAAATAATTGAAGATATGTACATATATGTATGTAAAACGACTGAGGTTGTCGTTCGAATAAAAATTATTCGAATAATTCGAAAAATGTTTTTAATTTTTGTTCGAACGAACAAACATATTATTTGAACAACTTTTTTCGAATAATCGAATATTCGAATAATTAATGAACGACGAATAAAATCATTAAATACTTTAATATTATTCTATGAATTTCCCATCCAATACTATCTTTTTACAATGTGCCACACGAAGCTAAGAAGAATGGGCGTGGGCTGTGATATTTTTTATGGGGAGTTCCCATTACTAGAATTTAAGATAGAAATAGTATACATGATGAGAGAAAGTAATAGACTCCACTGTGAAACATCAAGAGAATATGTCTGCTAAGAAGTAAGTGAGGAAAAAGTTAGTATATTCCTCGTAGTCATGTTTGCCCACCCTGACTGCTGATGACTCGAAATGGTAATATCAGCCCATTATAATAACGCTACCTTCGCTATCCTCTACACTAAAAAAAATTTTATCTATTCGTACTTAATTAATCCCAAGCGGTGTTAAAAGTACGGTAATCCCAGGTTTCTAAAATCATATACAGAAAGATTGCTTTAGGTACGGATGGATTTAAATGCTCAATTTAATTTAAAAATATTTTACTTAATTCAAGAATTTTCCCGGCATTAAAAAATTGTGTACTAATTTTAAGGCACTCCATGATTGGTTATCTAAAGTAATCTCGTTTTCTACTTGATTAAAATACATTTACTGTTATTTGTACTCAAAATTTTGAGTTCGACTCGTACTCAAAGTAAGTAGAAAATACTTGAACTTAGTAAGGCGTTTTTCTTTCTGTGTACATTTCGTCAGTCAAACTACGACTCATATTCAATGTTGTACTTCACCATTTTTATTATACTTCAGTAATAACAATATATAAGCAACATACAAAAAAAATCTTAAAATTGTTTATGCTAAATTATATTATTTAATTTTCATTTATTAGGTTTATGCGGGAATACTTCCTTAAAAAGATAAAACAAAACAAAATAAAATATCTGAGATAACCTCTTCGGTAGCTTTCAACAATTTTACGTAACCACATAAAAACATATGTAAGTGGGAATGTTTGCTGAAGTACATACTAATTCCAAACAAGCAATAAAAAAATTTTGTTAAGTATTGAAGAGAGATTATATTGAATGAATATATATGATCATTAACTATGATATTTATCCCTAGTTCTCAATATAATTTCTCTTATTTGATTGATTGAATTAATTAATGTTTTTGGTACCCTTCAGATTGCATGATATTATTCCCTCGATGTCAAACAGGCCTGATGAATCTGGGATGTTAATGAAGATTTTGCTGTAAGGGTTTTGAGTGCGAGTTCTAACGTTTGAGCTTTTGCATTTTGTTGCGCAAAATTAATGTTGGGTTAAAAGTATCATTATTGTATAATTAAATTAAAGTTGTAGTCTAAAAGAATCTAAGGCAGCTAACTAACTTATTTAATGGAATTTTAAGTAGGAATTTTAACTATGGTTAATTAAAGTCTCTGGGTATGACAAGAAGTTTTTAAGATATAATATATAATTAGGGATATTAGCAACCCTTTAGTGTATAATATATTAAGTTACATAAGTATATAGGTACGAGTAAGTTAATAGTAGGTGTTCAATATGAAGTTAGACAAACTACGATTTTAAGGTTATGGTATAAAAAGATTTTATTTTCTTGCTTTGCACAATGGTGATGAACTGATTGGTGCCTAAATGATGTTCAAGTTGCTTTCCGTTTTTGGTAGGCAATATTCTTTTCTATAAGCCCGTCTGAATGAAATTATGTGGGCATATGGGTAGGTGGTAATTATAGTTGCACAGCTTCCTCCAGTTTTACTAATTTCCGGGACGTCGGTGTCTATATGGTGGCATGTCACCGTGTTATTAGCTTCCCGAAAGTTCAGACACAGCTAATTGGAAATAAGACTCTCAACGGCAAAACACGAGTGGGTATATGTTTCTGGTGACACGTAATTTGGGTAGATTTTCGCCCATAGTAAAAGAATAATTGTTGTGGTTTTCCGTTAATCACTTGTGGCGGTTTTATTCCTTGTAGGAACTACAGGACCAACTTCTTATAATAAATGGCAATCACTTGGTAGGCCTGGGGGTCGATTCTGGTTCTGTGAAACTGTGAAATGAAAAGTTTATTTATATTTTCATAGAGTTTCTGATGCTTGTGTAGTGAAAAAATTATAAATAAATTTAAATGTTTTCATATGAAAAGAAAGAGTGGAATAAAACAAATTGTTTTCACAATTTCACAGTAATATGATTCTTGTTCTACGTAACAATGAAAAGAAGTGCTAAAAACTGTTCATTTCTCACATATTTTTACACTTTCATTTTAACGGTGAAAATGGAGAAATCATCGAGAGGCAAGCCTGTAAGCGGGAACAGAAAAGAGTTTTTAATTTAAAAAATTAATAATATTAATCCTATAAAAAATTGCAATTTACACAAAATGGCGGGTTAGAAAATTCATCACAACTCCCTCACCATAGATATTAAATGAAAGGGCTTGACTAATAGAGTACACTTTGAAAGAAATTGCAAATCCAATATGGCCGCCAACAAAATGGTGTATTACGTATTTTTTTCACAACCTATTAAATATAAGTATCAAATGAAAGGGCTCGAAGAATACTGTACGACAAATTTTTTAAAAATTAAAATAAAATATGTAAGTATAAAAATTTTTGTAGTTAAACAGTTTTATTGAAAAAGGATAATGTACTAAACACTAACATATTATTAAATCAATCTAGGGCATTGAACAGACAAAAAAAATATACTTTAAAGTTCGCACTTTTCGAGTTTAAAATTTCACTTATCACAAATTTAGTGAAAGACTATACACTCGTATATATACATATTTGTTTTACGAATTAATGCTAGGTGTGTTTTCCGCCACAGTATGTTGCTCTTCACTGTAATTGAGTCAGGGATGCAAAATGAAAATTTCAAATTGTACTAATTTTTAAACAAAAGTGTACTTTTTTCAGTCTGATTGTACTTTTTATTTTTTAAATATTTTTTATTAACAATTAACTAAAAACGTACATAAAAATTCATTTGTACATACGAGTATGTCATTAAAATTCATTTGTATTAAGTACTTTGTAGACAAAGTTAACAATTAAATTTAATGCTTAATTCCAAAAGGTACACAAAAGACTATAAGTTGTTGAGATCTGAATATAAAGTTATTCTTTATGATATACTTCTTGCTAGCAAACTCTAAGTCAAATCTAAATTAGATGACTTCAGCAAATTCTTCGTTTGACTTAGATAGAGACAGTCGAAAAAAACAACATGTTTCTCTCTTTTGTTTTTATTACATTTTGAAACGAAAAAACATATTTCCACATTTGCATATGTACATTATACTCGTAGAATACAATTTTAATTATTTTTTATTCGATTTTAAAGACACATTATATGATACTTCAAAATTAAGTAAATATTGGTAAAATAACTTAGGAACCTCTAGGTATTTGATGGCTACATATTGGAGGTATCAAGCATTAATATATGTTAGTTTGAAAATTTTAAAAATATATTTTTCACATCATCATTTTTTTAGATCTAGCTCAAATATTTAAAAAGTTATAACCAATTACACCGTGTAACAGCATTTTTTTACATGAAAGTTACTACACAACCATTAATCTGAGGACAAAACATAGCAAGATACATAATTGATTTTCTATTTGCTCACCTTTTGCACATTTTGAATGACTCTACAATTTTTAAAACGCTTATTAAACATTTTTTATATATTATATTTAAAATAGTGGTATCTGTAAAATTCTATCAACATATTTCCTACAGTTCCCTCAGCAAAACAACTGTGCTTTTAAAAATATTTAACTTAATTTGAAGTTTAAATATAAAATTAAATATTAAAGCCTTAAGTGAATTCTATAAGAACCTAAGATTTAATGATTCGAAAGTTATAATTGTTTTTATCTCGCGGCATGAACTTAATTAATTTCCATTGGAAATTTATATAGAACATTAATTTATGAAAAACCAACAAGAATTTTCAGCCAAAAAGGATCAGATCATAAAATGTGTGTATGTTGAAGAGTTTATTTAATGCTAATACATAAATATTTTAATACTCGTATTATTTACAAAATATTTGAGTAACAACTAAAAAAAAAATAAATAAATGTAAGAAATATTTTTTCGTAAGAGATTTTTTAAGTTTTTGTTCAGACGATCTTTAACTTTTTTTGGATTAAAATATGTCATATATCCAGTAATCTACAAATCAATTTTAGTAAGAACACTTAGTCAGTTTTTCATTTCCTAATTTCTTGTCGATTTGACTGGATTTTTCATTTTTCTAGGCTACACAATTTGAAATATTACTTTAATATTAATAATCGTATATTACTAGTGTGTCTTCCGCCCTTGTGGACAATATATTATACATTGACATTTTCATGACAATGTATGATATATTACCTACTTATGGGGAGCACAATTAAGTGCTACCGGACACATCACAGGTTGCTGATAGTGGTATATTCCGTAGATATGCGGAGTAGCTGTCTTTGGCAGTCGCGGACAGTCATTGGTTACAAGGAGAGAGTCTCGGAGGTTCAAATAATAAACCCGATGTATATAAACCAAAACCAATATAAACCAAATGTATATATATATATATATATTGGTCGACTCAATCTATCGCGTTCTAGAAGTTAATATTAAACATTTATGTATATAATTACATACGATAAAATACAAAAACAAAAACATTATAAATAAACAACTTAAAACTCTGTCTCATTTTTATGCAAATGCAAATTGGACAAACACACATGCACACTTTGTTTATTTTTCAAGTTGAAGCTGATACGTGCATGTGTAATAAGTGTGCATGTGTTAGTAGCAACTTTAAACGCTTATAGCTTCCTAAATATCGAACCGTTTGAACAAAATTAAGATTGCTCACATCTATGTAACAATCAAACCTTCCAAAATCAGTTCAGTATTACGGTTGTAAAACTGACATAAAAAAGTGTTTGTCCATTAATAACATAGAAGATATTTATACAAACTAGAAGGGAACTTAAGAAAATAAGTGCGTATGAACAATTTATTCCTTTGAAAAATTTGTCTTTCAAATGTTGATTTAAATAAAAAGTACACATAGGAAAGTGGCATAATTTGTGCATCTCAATTTATTTAAGAACAAGATACATAACCCTGTGAAAGTTCCCTTAAGACTACAACATATTCCTAAAATATTTTTTAATCATGTCGCTGGATATACATATTATTAAACGGAAATCATTATTTTATTATTTTTTTCTACGAAAATGAAGAAAATATTTTTATAAAATTCTACAGATCCTTGCCACTCTTGGATACCAAAATGAATGGAGGGAAAAAACATTTTTGATAAACATTCTTAAAAAATTTTAACTCCTTTACAAAAGACAAAAGATGAGGAAAAATCAAGTACGTAGTATGACTTTGGACTAATGGACATATATATGTATATAGTGGGTTTTCTGCCACTGGGTTGGCCTTCTATAAAATAACTCAACTATAATTTAATATTTAAAAAAAGTGTTTCTTTTTAAAATCAGTACCAAACAATTAAGAACTCCTTATCCCTTTTCTTAGACATAAGTGCATCGAATCCAAATTTGCAGTTTCTAAAATATCGGGAACAAAATTTAACATTATTTAGACATTTATTTTCGCCAACTCGTATGTCTTGGAGCTGGCATTGAATATTATTAAAGCTTTCTCCATTCTCTTGCAAAAAATTTCGGATTGTCTTAAAAATAAAAAGTTAAATAAAAATATTTAATACAAAATTTTGAAGCAGACGACAATTTTTATGAGTCTCTTTCGGACTCCATTACTCGCGTTAGTATTTGACCGATCAGTCAACCATTGGGTCGACCTATTACACAGTGTGACAAAAAAAACCTGGGATGTGATATTATTTTTCTAGTAGCTGCTGTCGAGTAGATCAGGATTCTGTATTTGAAATTTCCGGGACACCCCCAAAATCCGGATTTACGGTTAAAACCCCGGTTTTTGTACCTTTGCGCACTTATAAGCCTGTAATTTTGTTGATAATGATCTGATTTGCAATTTCTTACTAGATTTGGAAAGAAGAAACTGAGATCTTTCGAAGAAAATTGGGTGTTATTGTCGAGCAAACAATAATTTTGTAGATTTTTCAAAAATTTTTCAACTTTGGTGACGTTTTTATACATTATTTTATTAAGAAACTATAATACTGTTGAATTTATTCAAAAAGTACGTTTATTTACGATTACAACGCATATTTGGGTTTAAAAATAGATAAGTTATTGACTGAGTTATTTAACTTTTCATTAAAATAAACTTTTAAACATTTTATACAAATTTTATTAATCCACTAACACAGTGTGACAAAGAAAAAAAAACCTGGGATGTGATATTATTTTTCAGACCATTATCAACAAAATTACAGGCTTATAAGTGCGCAAAGGTACAAAAACCGGTTTTTAACCGTATATCCGGATTTTGGAAGTGTCCGGCATATTTCACTATTGGAATCTAGTTTTACTCGACAAGCCCTACAAGAAAAATAATATCCGGTCCCAGGTTTTTCTACTTCATTCAATTTTGTAACACTGTTATTCAATTACTGAAACATACGCCAGCACCTAAGTTCGGTCTAGACTTTAGTGAATTTTAGCAGTCGACTACTAATTTTAGGCCTTCATGCTCATCACGTAGTAGTCCTTTGTAATCGGGAGCATCTGACTTAGGCTGAGTTCCAGCATCGCCTCCACACAAGAAAATTGTTTTCAGCATTTTTTATTTTTTTAGTTCTCAATGTATTAAAGGACTTTTTATAGCGAAACGTTATTATACCGGTATGATACTTTATATTTTATATATCTATTATATATTCTGTTTATTACTTATCAGTTTATTATTTAATTTTAAAATACATAATACATTGTGAAACCTCTAAAAGATATAGATAAAATTTTATTCTTAGACTTATCCTGCATAATCGTGTGATCTTTTTTAAATAAATTTGGACATCTAACGAAATTATAATTTTTTAAATTCATTCTTATCATTAATTGATGTGTTAAGCAAAAAAAAGTCGCAGCATATCTTGGAAAAATACATACAGATAATAAAAGTTTGTTCGCATACTTTTTCTGACTAAATATTCTATAAGCTTGCCTTAAGTTTTGTAAATTTATTAGAGATATAATTTTATGAGTTTATTATATTATTTAGAGATGTAAGTAAATAATAGTTATTTTCCATAACCAGTAAGTGCATTTCGAAACAATTTTAAAGTTTTAGCTGTTTTTCAAATTTTTCATACAAAATAAAAAATTTTGCAATTCTGGAGATTTTTAGGTATGAGTTGTCGGGAAATAGTTGACAAAAGCTGGCAACAATTGATATTATTTTGATTTCCTCTCAAACGCTTTTTTTCATGTTTCATATGTTTCATTTTGTTCTGTATTGAATTCTCAAATTCCATTCGCTGCAGTTTTATTTTTAAAACAGGAAAATGTAAGTAACAAAATTAATTTAAGCAGTTGAAATGTGGTGATAATTTTTGGCCAATCGATTTTATGTCCCAAGAGAATTTAAGAAGAAGTGCCTACTTACGTTAATAAAGACAACTGTCCAATTTTCACTATTCTCCTATTTTAATGACAAAATAATCTACATGTAGCATAAGCTGGTTTTGTCATCTAAAATTAGCCGTTTCATATGGAGTTTGAAAGAAAGAAAAGGCATAATAAATAGTTGGTTGGGTAACGAACCTTAGCTTTTTATCAATTGATCTTCCGCATTTTTTTAAAAGAGATAACGATAATATGGATCACAACAAGGTACTTAAAAAATAAATGAGTATTTTGTAAGTACCAACCAACCATTTTTTATATGAAATAAAGTTAAAATCATGACAAAAATGCGCTTCAACGCTTTATGGACCAGTGGAATCATTTGTCTCTAAAATTGTTGTAAGGATGTTACATGGATCATATTTAAAACGCACCATGACATATGATATGTATACGTGGCTGCTTGGTATACACAGACAATCAAGTAAATATCATCAAGCTATTTTCTTTTGGCCCCTCAGCATATTTAAGATAATTTTTTATTAGAGGCGAATAAGTGCAGGCATTAGGTTAAGAAATTTCGCATATACGTATGTATTTCTTGGCCAGTTCTCTATTATTACAACACGTGATGTTGTACTATTTCTTAACAAGAGAAGTTGGCATTTGTAGATATAACCTCGAAATGACTAACTTCAACCTGACACAGTAAATGACTTAGTATTTCGGACTTGTCCAAATAAAAAGTATGGACAACATGCAACAATTACAATTGACATTTGTTTAAGAATGAAAGAAATATTTAGTGAATTAAATGTTTGTGTGCAACTGCTTTCTGCATTCGTGTACATTTTTCAGATGGTTGTATGTAGCTGTGTTTTAATGCTTTTGTAATATGTATGAGTTAGTATGTAAAATTTTAGCAGTGCAGTCCTAAGTGCTATATAAATTGATAGATATTTGCGCATCATAGAGATGCAAGTCAGGTAAGTTTGCATTGACACCTCAGAACATTGAACACAGAGAGAATCAGTACCAATATGATAACCATTTGCCACTTACTGGGGCAACATTTGCATAAAGGTGTAAAAGTGTATAAAAGTCAAAATGTGTTTATAATGCAACACACGCAACAACAGCAACAAACTGAAACAGCTAACAACAGGAACTGACACAAACACTAAAACAGAAGCAACAACAACATCATCGAACACGATTTGTGGAGGCTGGCGGACTAATGTTTAGTTTAAAAGCCAATACTGATATTCATGATGAAGTTTGTGGTGGCATTACGGAAGATGGGAGAGGATCACGACGGCTTCATTTGAGGATTGTGTTAAATGTAAAGACGAACAATTTTCTTTATGTCTCAGCAATACGTTGACCAGTGTTCGCCCATATTCATTCATGCTGCTTACAGTGGTATTAGCTGTCTCAGTTGGAATCCTTTTCCAGTTGCCTGTCCGTTTAATCATACAATACACCTTTTCTATTACCGTTGTCAGCAGTGCATACGATTTCTGTTTTTGTATACGTAACTGGGCGCAAATGATTTAGAATGGTGGTCAATGTTGCAAACAAAAAAATAAAAAATATTACAACAACAATAAACAAGTACAAACTATAAAATGAAATGTAAGAATAGCAGGAATACAGATATTTTCAGATCTTCTGCTGCACGGCATTGGCATCGATGTAAGCAATCGTATGTATGATTGAACAAATAAACTCAACATTTGTTGCAGCGCGATTGTATACTCTTCGTACAAGTGACATGACAATGATGTAAACGTTGTTGCATTTTTACAACAAGAAACAAATACGAAATGAATTAAAACAACATTTTCTAAAAGAAATCGTATTCCACTCAAGCAAAGTGTGAGCAGACATGAAGCGTCGAAATCATTTCTACGGCTCTCAATGAATCCATGATGCATCCTGCTGGGAGAAGTTTACTGCTACAGCTACTACATACTACCAACAACAATAATAACGACAGCAACATTGACAACAGCTACAATAACACTCTTTGATTAAATTTCATGCAATCAATTAATATATATACTCATAGTAAGTTTTATGTCTAGATTTTAAACAGTTTCCCCCCTTGAATAAATATTCGGTTATGCGTCCCATCAACAGAAATGAGTAAAGCAAAATTATATAAATAAAAAAATAAACATATTCCCAAAGCTGTTGTATTTGTTATTACGCGCACCTTTTCTTTTCTTACAAAGCTCATTTCTGCTGATGCTTAAAATTTTAATTAACGCATTTTTTAATACATTTGCAAAACAATGCACTAAACTTATATGTACGTGGGTTGTCCCACAATCCACAAATATAGTTTATTGTAATTAGAGTTTTTCATGTAATTTTTTTTAAAGATTTCAACTCCGAAATCTTGGTAAATTACTGCAAGAATTCCTAGGAATTTCAATAAACAAAGTTTCTATTTTTTTAGCAAAACCTTCTTAATGAAACTTTAAAATTGTTAGATATTCACATATTTCAAAACAAAAATCATTCTGGTATGTGATGGATCTCGATCGATTTCAAAAAAAAAATCTCCTGAATGATGACTTATTGATCTTCTTATTGTTGGAGTTCCCGGATTCCGGGAAGTTTCAATTTATTTCCTGATTTCATAAAAAATTAAAAGTCTGAAAAAAAATCTCTAATTATATTACATTATAACATTTAGGCGCACGGCGATGCTCCTGGGCAAATTCCTGCCTATGCAGACAGTACGGGTATATATCCTGCCAAATCTCAATTTAATCTCTTTTAATCGTCAAAAAACTACATACATATATAATTTTTTTTTGTTTTTTTTTTCTTATATGAAGCTTAACATTGTGCAACAAATCTCAGGTCGCCGCCGCCACCCTAAACAACTCCAATTGGAAATTAATGTCCACCATTAACTTAACAAAACTGTCAAAGGGTTTTGAAAACTGTGCTCGAATTTAATTTTTATGGCCTCTTGAAGTTGGGCCATTTTTGACCATTTTTTGCATTATGAGTGAAAATTGAAAAAAAACGTATAAATATATAAAAATATTTAATGGATGTAATTGTGCGTACTTATTGTTGCTTCCTTAAAAGCGTTTCGTGCGGTCGAATGCGTAATTTACGCACAATATCGCAATAGGTATGAAAGAAGTTGAACATTAATCTGCAAATGCTTAATTATTAATTTAATATTATTACCTTTTTTAGTGTTAAGTGTAAAAGTTATACATAAATATATATTTGTGCTTTATTTATTTGATATGAACAAAATTATCACAGATAAAAACGTTTTGTTTTGGCAGAGTTGTACTTTTTGTACTTTAATATTTTACAGAGTTTGATATACCAAACATGTACAAAAAATTTATACAAAGTTCGGTGTTCGGCGAAAATATTACCAAATAATGAACACAAACCGATTATAGCTTATTGCCAAACTTTATCCCCGAACTCGAACGTTCGGACAGAAAGTACATATATAATTGGAAAATTATTTTTGATTTTGTTGGAAGTAATGACATTTGTTGCTGCTGTTTTACACATAAAAATGTCTCTTACGACAATTCGGGCCAAAAGGTCGGTATTAGGGTGATCGAGTATTTAAATTAGAAATTTAAAAAACCGATTGCAGTTTTCAGCATTTAGAAAAAACATAAAATTGTTGAAAAGAAGGTAGAGTTGAATTAATACAAGTTTGTTTGGTGATAGGAATGATATATAAAACAAACTTAGAATGTTTAATATTATACATTGAGATGTGTGAATTCTATTTATTAATAAAAAAAAATAACTTTAAAAAAAAAATTAAAATCGGTATTTTCGGTTAAAAACCCTTGTCGATTATTCTAGTCTAAATATGTATGTATTTTGAAAATTTTCAGAAGTAAATCTTATTACCGAAGAAATTAATATCTATTTGCATATCTTACAAGTACCCAGCAAAAAAAAATTACAAATGGATAATTTTCAGAAAAGAGGACGTCAACTTAAAAGATAGAATACAAATTTTTTTAAATTTTTTTTTAAAGAACAGTATTTTTTTAATAAATTAATTAGAGTATACATATATAATAATTTAAAAAAAAAATATTTTATTCACAAAAAATCTTGAAGAAATTATCAATTAACAAATGCACTTCATATATTTTCCAGAATGTAAATTCTACAAATTCTTAATTCGAATTTTCAAGAGTTATTCTAATAATATCAGAAATACTTTCTAAATTTAGTCCACTGCGCCTTGATTAAGGAAATTACCCGTTCTAACTTGACATTATGAGATGGCAGGCAAAAATAAAATTCAACAAGTTTTTATTTCATAGCAAACATAATTTTCAACTAAATACAATTAAATTTGCTATTTCACTGTATTTAAGTGAGAAAATAGTTAAAAAAACAAAAACATTAGGACGAATTAAAAAAACATAGACCTTTTTTTGGTATATCTCCATCATTTGTGAACCAATTTCCGAGATTTTCATTATCAAAAATCTTCAGTCAAATTTCAACAGTTCCGTAAATTATTTGGATTCTTCAGACGAGGCCTTTCAACACCGTTCAGACGAATAACGATAATTAAATTTTCCCATCTTTAAGGTTCCCGCATATGTATACTTTAAAGGGTTTGAAATGTTGTAGAAATTACAAACCAAAAATTGTTATCAACCGAGTTAATTGACTTTGAGATCTTACATAATTTTTATGAGCAAGGAATTCCTTAAAAAATTTTCATCGTTAAGAGAAATTAAAATATTTTACAACTTCAACAGGCTTTTAGATTCGAAAAAATCACTTTTATAAATTGGTTTACTAAAATTTTTCGCAAATCAAAAAGTACTGAAAATACGTAGGTACAATAGAATTGGATTTTCCATCACTTCTTCACATTTTGCCAATCAATATAGACATGTATGTAACTGACGCCGAGTCATTTAAAAAACCAGCGACTGCACAGCAATACCTACAATTCAAAATTTTCAATGTAATAAAAAAATATGTAGAAATAAGCAAAATATTGGAAAACCCCAGACACTCAATAAAAAATAAGGAGGACTACCGGGAAAAACAGGACATATAGCAACCATATAAAAAGTTGACGATATGTTCAATATATACATATTTAAGACACATTTCATCGCATATGTACGAGTATGAATACAATACATTTCAAAAGTGTATGTATTTTTATAAAATGATTATAATTGTGAGGAATATTTTTGCAACAACCCGTGGAGGTGAAGAAAAATTATTCATTTCGCAAATAAAACCAAAGTCAAATCGAATCCAAAGTGAAACAAAAATATACACAAGTTCGCTGAACAAGTTGCAAGGTGTTAATTGGCGAAAATTCCATGTTTTAATGTGCAACAACAAGATTTTACTGTCTCTTGCTCAGCCGCTTTGTTGTACAGGAGCCAAAATTTCGTATCGTGTTTTAGTCATGTTGTCGCATCGAATGTTGTCAACAAGTTTTGCTTTATTAGCTACTTTTGGGTGGTTGGATATTGTTTATGTTCGCTGTGGTAATCATGCAGTATGTTGATTTGTACTCGTACCACAAGCCATGATCACTAACAACTAAACAACATGCTACATTTTCGGGTACGAATATGCAAGTTTAGGTGTGAGTTCCTGTCTGGTTTGTATGTTGTTTTATTTTACTTTTAAATGTGCCACCACCTCATGCCACATTTGTCGATTTATCGTCATTATGACGATTTCTCCCCAATTTAAGCAAAACGCTGAAGTGCCGATTTTTTATAATAAGTGGCAAATTTATTTAATCTTCAATATATGGAAACTTCAATTCTTTTTGCATTTCTATATATTAGACAGAAGAGAAAAAATAAATATTTTCTAAAAGAGACAGCTTTCATTTTCTCATGTAAAATCAGTAAAGTGTAACTGCAACTGATATATTGTTCAAAGCATTTCGTTATACTACAAAAATATCAACAAAAAAAAAGGAATGAAAAAGTTAACGCCCTGGTAAAAGTAAATATTTAGGTAGATATGGACCATATAAAGGTTGGAACCATGTATGTATAATCACACACCATATACACATAAAAAAAATTGGTTGGATGTAAATTATACGAATGATGAATTTGAATTGGATAATTATTCCATACACATTCAATCAATGTGGATCAGATGTGTATGCATACACAATCAATTTGCCCCTTTTCCTATATTTTTTATATACTGAATTGCTTGCATAAGCACCAATGAAGTGCATGCTGAAAATCCCTCAACAAAGAAAACTTTTTGGAATTCTATTTCTCATTAACTTAGTTTTATATATAAATTTTATGTTTTACTTATTGCGGCAAGTTGGACTGAAAGGCTAAATTTTTATTTTCTACTGAGCCCATAAAATCGCCTTAAGACTTAAAAAAATAATCCAATGAACAAACATAAGTACACAGAAGGAAAAACGCCGTATTAAATTCATGGGGGAGCCCCGTAGACTAGTAGATAGCGTACTAGACTATTAGTCGGGGGAGTCGCAGGTTCGATTCCTGCCTAGACCCTGGGTGTTTCTGCAGACAAGCCAAAATGGCTTCGCGGTTTGTGTTTGTTCTTTAAAAAAAAAAAAAAAAAAAAATGTATTTTTTACTTACAATAAAATGTACTTTAATCTACCCGAACCCGGGATGACTTCAGTGGCGGAATTACGAATTTAGGCCTGCTTCCTCCCTAAACACTCTTTAATATGCCGCCCGTTTGGATTATATATAAGTGATTATAAAAAAATATAGATTTTTTAAATACTTAAATTATCTTGTATTCATTTTTACTAATTAAGATACTATTTAAAACTATAATTACTTTACGGAAGTTATAGTAAATACATAAACAGCCCAATTATAAACAGAAATTCCTCTTGAAATTTTTCCCTTTTTCCTTATTTCTTATTATGAATAAAAATTCCCTCATTTTACTTTTTAGTCCGTTTCCATAAACCAAGTAAAAGGAAGAAAAAAATAAAAAAAATTCCCCCACAAAACAGAAGGGAGTTTGAACTAATTGGAGACATTTTTTCTCGAGAAAAACCTTTCCTCATGAAACAAATTCCTTGCGAATTTTTATAATTGGGCTGAAATACCTTTTTTCAAACATGTCAATATTGGACTCTCTGTATACCAATGAATTGTGAATTATTGATGGTGAATTATCTCTTGTAAAAAACTTACCGAAATTATACTAACGAATCTCGTGGTCAAATTAATGATATGCTATTTTTGATGCGGCGCTAATATTTCAATTTTTCGAATTTTTTGTATGGAAATTTACATACAAATTAAAAAAGGTTTAAATTTTATATGTAGTGACTTCTACATGACTTGTGAATCAAAATTTTATTTCTTCTAAAGGTAGGATCACAATATATATAATAATATTGTCCAAATCAAATATACTGTAGTCACACGATTGCCCCATTTTATAAAAATTTGATTGCCGCAGATTAACGAAGAATGAATTTGTGGTAATAATTGCCGCAGCCCAGTTTACGATTGTTCTAACTTGCGGCAACACCAACAAACAGCTCTTACAGTAGTTTTAAGTTTGTTTTGTTTTACGTGCAAACTATTTTCTTTAGCATATTGATGTAATTCTGCATCATAGCTTTTAATTAGCCTCGAAATTATTATTAATAGCTCACTGCTTATTACTTAACAAATTTAACTAAAACAATTAAAAAATTGTATTAAAAATTTCTTTTTTTAATTATTCTAAATAATATAAAGTCTAACTAATATATTTTTTCGAAGCATTTAGGGCTTAACGCTTCAAATAATTTATAACTATTAATTTAATAGTCAGTGTGCAGGGAATAAATATATTTAATATATTATTTTGATCCTCTTGATTAAAGTTCAAAATAAAAATGAATGGAAGAATATCGTTATCCTGGGGATTTTTCATAAAATATGAGTTATTTTTCCTTTTTCTCAAACATTATAGATAATGGACCGATTTATTTAATTTGAACACACGTTTTTGGAAATAAAATACATATATGTTTTTTTTAATTTGCTTATAACTATTCCAATCTTTTGGCCAATTCAAAGCAGATTCATATCATTCTTATTTTTTATGAATATTTCAATTATTTTATGTATGCATAAAATTTTTTTATAATTATCTAGCGACAAATTGAAAAAAAAAAATTACACATGAATGGGTTGGCGTGTTTTAAAAAAATGTATTCCGAATTTTATAATTTCCTTTCTAAGTTTGAGGTTTTAAATAAAATAAATTAAAATACATATGTATGTATGCAATTAAAATAGAAAAACAAAACTTTTGTAAAAAAGTAACTTTAAATATAAATTTTTGAACATAAAACCGATAACAATGAAATTCATCATACAAAAGTATTTTTTGTCGCCTTTTCAAATTCAATTCCGACCAATCCTGGAGTTTTTAAAAATGAGAACAAAATTCTTTAATCACGTGAAATTATATAATATTAAAATATATACTTATACAATACGAGCTCGATTTTTACCACCACCGATTATTGCAAAGCCCCGATCAGCGCAACAGGTAATTTTTTAACGTTGCATTCTTTATAAATGTATATATAAAACGGTTTAATCTCAATGTATGTATGTTTTAAGAAGAACTTAATCCTCTAATGCCCAAGTTGAGTAAAAATGGGAAAATATTATGGGCATCTGATTCAAAAAAATGTTTGTAAGCCCGTACAATAAGTCGTTTACCTTCCAGGTGAGAAAACATTAATGAATGCCTTGAGACACCCTTTGCCATTTAGTAACAAAAACACAATTATTAACAAAAACAAACCAAACTTCCAAATGATAAAAGTCAAGCGTGTCTGTCAGAAAAAACATTTCGGTACAATCGATAGAGAAACTCAAAAACACTAAAATTTAAATAATTGATAACACAACATGCTACTTCGCAATTTTCGGGTTTGCAAATGCACGTGCTTGACAAAAACAGACATAAAAGAGATTAAAAAGGCTTTTAAGAGCTTTCAAACCTTTTACAAATATATTGCACATTTTTTAGCAACTGCAAAACATTTGTGTGAAATTTGAAAAATATCCGCTCACTTTTACGCCTGCTTCCCATACAACTTGTATTGAAAAAGTGGCATAACTCCCTTGATTTTTAATGCATCAACTCAATTTTCACAAAAAATAAATATTATAATTGTAGAATGGGCTCCTGAAAATATATACCTGATCCGCCCACATTTATGTCCATCTCCCATAGAAAAAACAAATAGAAAAAACATGAATAAATAATTTAAGCATAGTCTTTCAATAATTTTTTACCATCATTGTCGTACTCTAATTTCTTTATTTGCAGCTTTGAGCGAAATCTATTTATAAATGGGTCTGAAGACAATAAAATATTATGCATTACGTCTTCATTAGTGGCTACAAGTCCAATAGGCTCTATAGTCTTTATTCCTCGCTTCCTGAGCTTCCTCGGACAGCACAACTGATACAAATAATCAATTAATATGTAAAAAATAAAAATTAAATTATTGAATAAGGTCCTTCAGATGGAGGCATACCTATTGGCAGAATAGCTTCTGCTATAATTTTGCTACCATGCACCAGAATCATATGCACAGTTACAGGCATGTAGTACCAGCCATAGATATCAACAAGCAACTTTGCAGTATCCATGCAATATATATGAAATTTGTTAGTGGCAATCGATGCATTAAAATTTATTGCGGACAAAACAATTTTAAATCTATGTATCAACTCTTCTTTTATGCCAATTACGTCTGCAGTTTTGGCTCGATTTTCGAAAAACCTTCTTGCCGTATTGCCATCTTTTGTTGTGCCCATACCTTGCTTCACTATGCCCAGTGTCAACTTCAATCTGTCTGAACACTATCAATTAACACTATTGACTAGTATGTATATTTCATTATGTAATAATTTTAAACAGTAAAGAATTATAGCAACAACAAGAAGCATGAACGAAAATTCATGTTTTGTTACTTTATCCCTTAATAGTTTTTACTGTTTTTTTTTTGTAAAGGAGCAGGTATTTGTTGCAGTTGAATTTGTTTTTAACTTTTAGTTGAGACTTCAAGCTGTAATTTGACATCCTTCGTTAAACAGCGCTCCACAGTGCTAAAAAGATGCAGTCCACTGAAGTTGATGAACATTGAAATTTTGATGTTGTTTATATTTTGTTCTACGAAATTTTTTATATGGCACTTTTTCCAACTTTTTTTTAATGCAAATTTCATCTATGGCAATTGTCATTTGCGAAAATATACTACAAAGTCAATTGATAAGTTTACTGTGATCGTACCAAAGGATTGAATATACAGTAAATTTGCATGCCATTTTGAACAAGCGAACTTATATGAACTTCGAGCGTGTCTGTCCAAAGAAATAATAAATATATCAGCCTAATATTACGGAATCATAATATTCAGATATCTGACAATAAAATACAAAAAATTATCCAAGTCGGCGAACACGAAAAAAATGAATTTCGGACACTCTTCAATCGCCCCCATTCAAAGCAATTTTTAATATCCCTATATCTGTATAACTACAATAGTGAGACTTTTCATATTCACTGTGAGAGGTAAAACTTCTAGAAAAATCTCGTAGGCATTGGAGGGGTGAAACAAGTATCCCCCATAAGAGGTAATTATAACTTTTCTTATATTTGAACAAATATAAAAGTGAGGCTTTCCAAATTCAATGAGTTTTATTCTTAGAATAACATGCGATTTCCAGTAAATTACTGGTGGTTACCATCCATAAAAACTAATTACTAATATTGTTATATCATCACAGCTACAATAGTTAAACATTCAAAACTTTATATCGGTTACTCTTAGAACAAATTGCGACTTCCAGCAAAATCTTTGTAGTATCAGATGGTGGTGACGGGTCCTCCCCATATTAGGTAGTGTGTTGCTCTAGAGCCCAAGCAATCGACATGAGTAGCAAATATGTATGGAAAAAACTCAGAAAATTGGCTGCTTTTCATACAAACCGTTCACTCAATGTGATTGTTTGGGTTCTATAAGCAGCACATAATTATTAATATTCTATATCTGCAAAGCTTTTAAAGTGATGAGCTCTTAATTATACGTGTTACTCTTAGTATAACTTCCAATTCTTCTTCATTTCTTTAGCGATTTATTCACGTGTTGAAATTAAGTACCAATATGCGTGTTCAATTGCAAAATGATGCATTAGCTTCAATTACTAGACTTGGGGGATGGAAAGATGCCAGCCGAACCAACAACAAATGTCATAACATTTCCACCTAAGTTTTGCCGAATCACACAATCTATTGACGACTTAATCAACTGTGTGTACCCAAATATCGAACAAGTTTTCAGAAACACACGTTTCTGAACGTTTTTTACTAGCGGCTAAGAATATTCATAAGAATTTGATGAATAGTGAAATTTTTAATAAAATTGGTGGTAATGCCAGAACTTATAAATCCATCAATACTGCAACGAATGTTGAGTATGTAATTAATTATCCTGTCGAATTCTTGGATTCGCTTGATTTGCCAAACTTTCCACCACATCTTCTTCTATTAAAAGTTTGCGTGCCTATAGTCTGATTACGCAATATTGATCCACCTCGACTTTGTAATAGGACTCGACTTGCTGTAACAAAATTTTTGTACAATCTTATCGAAGCACCAATAATAACAGGAAAAGATAGAGGAAGAGATGTATTGCTTCCGCGCATTCCAATGAAAACGACAGACTTGTCATTTGAATACAAACGTTTGCAATTTCCTATTCGGTTAGCGTTTGCGATCACAATAAATAAATCTGACGGACAATCTTTTCAGTTATGTGCCTTAAATTTAGAATACCCATGTTTCGCACATGGACAGCTTTATGTAGCTCGCTCACGTGTAGGGAAACCCAAAGATCTATATGTTTATTTATATATATATATTGGGCGTCAGTACAACTTCGTTGGAGAGTGCCTTAAGGTACTCATAGGCATTAGAGGGTTAAGGTTTTCCACAACTTAGTTTTGATAATTTTTAATCATTTGTAAACTAATTTAAAAAAATATAGTTTTGTTTCAAAGATCATGCTTGCGGTTGGGTTCCATAATTTCTTTTTTTTTATCGGACGGATAATGTGTCTGCCCGAAGTATTGATTTTTGATAATCAATGTTAAAATCTCAAATTTTATTTTTTGTTTAATAACTTTTTTTTTTTTTTTTTTTTTTTTTAATGCATTTTTTTATTATTTATTGAATCTTCAATTTGAAATTGAACTAACAATAAGTTATCAAATCTTAAATCTAAAAACGTTGATTATATGTCTAGCCAATGCCAGACAAAATATTGGTTTCAGCGGTTGATTTTTTGTTGTTTTACGTCTCTCGTGTACGGCTGAGAGTAAGAGTATCCCTCCTTCTCAGCCGAGTGTGGCCTCTAAAGTGAATGATGTTGCGGGCTAGTGGATTTGGATGCAACTCGAGTTTCCTTATATATGTTGTAACATGTTTTGAAAACACCGTATTTACCATAGGTACATCTAGATCTTTATGTAGACGTTGATTTCTTATATACCAGGGGGCTGCTGTTATTGTTCGGAGGATTTTATTTTGTAGCCTTTGTATTTTTTCCACATTTGATGCCGAGGCATTGCCCCATAATTGGATGCCATAAGCCCATATTGGTTTAAGAATCGAGTTGTACAACAGAAGTTTACAATCTAGGCTTAGTGTAGAGTTTCTACCAATAAGCCAGTTCATTTGAACGCTTAGGAAAGCTGTATCATCAGCAAATGTTGATATGTGAATGTTGTTGCTTAACGGTAAGTCAGAGGCGTATATTAGGTATAATACAGGGCCGAAGATGCTGCCTTGGGGAACTCCGGCTTCTATCAGCTGCGGACGGCTTAAGAAGTTACCTTCCTTAACTACAAATGTTCGTTCTTTTAAATAGCTTATTAAAAGCCTAACGGTGTTTGCGGGTAGATTTTGCTTTAATTTGTGTATTAGACCTTCGTGCCATACTTTATCAAAAGCTTGTGAAACGTCAATGAAGAGCGCAGAACAGTATTTCTTTTCTTCGAAAGTTTTCCTAACTTCATTCACAAGTCTGTGTGTTTGTTCGATCGTGCTATGTTGTCTTCGAAAACCGAACTGATGATCCGGAATGCATCCACTGCTATTTAGTATGGGGTTCAGCTTGCTCATAAGTAGCTTTTCGAATAGTTTTGACATGTTGGGTAATAAGCTTATAGGCCGATAAGATTCAACCTTCGTATGATCTTTGCCGGGCTTTGGTATCATAGTAATCAGCGAAACCTTCCATTCTGTAGGATAGTATTCCATGCGTAAAATACCATTAAAAGTGAATAGAATTATTCTTTTTGCAATATATGGTAGTTCTAGAAGCATTTTGTTGCTTATTTTGTCGACACCTGGTGCTTTTTTTGAATTTAAGCCTGCAATACCCTGTTCAATCTCCATAATATTGAATCTCAGGGGAACCTCTGGTACAGCGACAACTGGTGGCATTTCAACAATATCTACAGATACGTTTGGCGTAAATACATTTTGCAAGTGATTAACAAACAGAGTACATTTTTCTTCGTCAGTTCTTGCCCAGTCTCCGTTCGAACATCGTAGTGGAGGTTTACACATCACCGGTCTTTTAAGCCCTCTGGCTGCACGCCATAGCGAATAATCAGATTGTGGTGTTGCGTCGAGTTCATGCAGGAATTTTTGCAAGGAAGCAGTTTTTTGATTATCTAGTAGAGTTTTAAGTTGTTTGCTACATTCCTTCAGCCTAAGTTTTAACTCAGGTGATCTGTTACGTTGCCATTCTCTGCGAACTCTTCGTTTTTCCGATAAAAGGCTTTCAACATCTACAGAATAGATTTTATTATATCTCACCTGAACATTTGTAGAAGTAGCATTTAGAGCAGCTTGCTTAAGGTTTGTCTCAAACATTCTTATAGAGGCGTCTATATCAGCAGGCGTTTTCAATGTCATATTTTCGCTGCAATGAGCACTTAAATATTTTTTGTATTTTAACCAATCAATACGTGTGGCTGTCGACGTTAAATCACGAGTGCGTGATGATGTTTTATGTGAGTATATTGTGACAATAGTTGGTGAGTGGTCTGAAGATAAATCTAAAGATGCTTCAACTTGAATCATTTCGCAGGGCACTCCTTTTACCACTCCAAAGTCAATAACATCAGGTATTTTTCGACTGTCAGTTGGCCAGTATGTTGGCTGTCCACTTGAAACTACATTCAAACCCATTTTAGAAATTGTGTCAAAGAAAACACGACCTTTCGGTGTGATGAGACGAGACCCCCAGAACGTATGCTTAGCGTTGTAGTCGCCAGCCGCCAGAAAACGTGGGCCTAATGTTTTATAAAACGTACTATATTGGCTTTCTGTGATTGGAAACCTGGGAGGAGAATAAACTGATGAAATCACCAATTTTTGATGGAAATTTTCAACGCAGATATTTGTTGCTTGAAGATATTGTTCACACACATCATTTAAAAGGTAGTGTTTTAGTCGCGATCTAATTAGTATTGCCGACCCCCCACAAGCTCTACCACGGGGGTCTTTGGTGTCGTATAAAGTATATCCGTGGACCTTAAAGCAGCTTCTAGAAGTAAGATGAGTCTCAGCGATAATCATGATGTCAATCTCTTTATCCATCATGAAATATTCAAGTTCATTTTTATGTTGGCGGATGCCGTTTGCGTTCCAGAAACTAATTTTTAAGTTCATGGTTTGTTTAATAGAGCCTGCAATAATGTAGACTGCATTTTCAACATTTCCTGCATCATGCAGGTTATGTTGGTTGTAAAAAAATTTACTGTTTGTACTAAAGTTTCTATCGAAGCTTCAATTCGATTAAAGTCAAAGCCGATATTTTCACTTCTAGGTTTTTGTAGTGTAGTCTGATTTGACTTTAAAATGTTAGCGTATGGGATCTGGCTGGTAGGTGCTTTTTGTGTCACAATCTGTTTGGACTTTACAACGTTCGCGTATGAAGCCTGGCTGGTAGAGGGTTGGGCTAGTTGGGGATAATTGGTGCTGGATTGCACAGTAGGCGGAACGTAAGTAGAATTTCTTTTGTTGGTCATATACCGCTTCACATGCGCGTAGACAGGGCAGCCTCTATAGTTGGCAGTGTGGTTTCCACTGCAGTTGATACATTTTTTAACTCGTGAGTCTTCTTTTGCTTTGTCACAATTTGCGGCGTTGTGTAGTTCACCACACACAACGCACACGGTACGCAGCTTGCAATATGTCTTGGTGTGACCATATTCTTGGCAATTTAGGCATTGGATTGGTCCAGCTCTTTTATGTGGCTCCTCCACAGTAACTCTTCGGTGTAACAAATATTTAAGGTTATAAATAGGGTGTGTTTCGTTCTTTTTTAATCTTATGTCACCAGGCTGTAGTTTAATAACTTTAAATACAAAAATTATTATATCGTTCCTAAGTACTCTGTTTTATCAGTTGTTTTTAGTTTGACCAATTTTTATTTGTTTTATGTATTCGTTTAAGCTAATGCAATGGATTTATTTGACTCTATTTCCATGGTAAATTGGATTTTTGGATTGTACTTATTAAAAGTTTGGAATATTTCCTCTTTTTCGTCATTTTTAACTATGGCCAATATATCGTCCACATATTTCGTTATGTACCTTGGTTCTATGTTTGACTCTTTTAGTTTAGCTAAGGTCTCGTTCAATAAATCGTCAAGTACTATGTCAGCAATAGTTGGGGATAAGGATGTTTTTAATGTAATGTTTTTATAAATAAAATAGATTCCCCCCCTTGATAAAGTCAACAAATAATTGACGAAACGTCGGGAAAGAAATGTAATTAAAATATTGTTTTATTTACATCTACGAATTTAGACCATATTAGCTTAAACGAATACATAAATACTCTGTTTTATTTTCTATCCAATACTGAATTGAACTCAAAAGAAATACCTAATTTTTATGATATATATTGATTTATATGAATTTGAAAATATGAGGCTTTTTATTCTTAAAAAAAATTATAATAAATTTTTGTTATACTAAGTGCATTTTTGATTAACATTTTTTTTATGAATTTTTTATTAAAAATAAATTACGAATTATGATTACAAAATTTTTAGCTTTCTAAGCATTCTTTTTTGAGCGATTTATGTCATTTTAATTAAGGCGATTTAATTAATTTTTTCTCCAGCTCCGCACTAATTAAAATTTTTCTTATAACAATTTTGATGTTCCGCTTGATAATAATTTGGTGACAAATAAAAAAAAATTAAACATATGGAAAATAACAAAACTAGCATATTTTATAACTCGGAAACTGGGCATTGAATCGTAAAGCAGAGTATTAAAACTTGAGATATATACATATATCGTAAAAGATTTCGTAAAAGTTCGTCGAAAACTCTTAAGCCGTTGTGCCAATACAAAAGATCAAATCGAACTTTTCTTTTGCTAATCCAAAGAAATTTATGCATCGCACATGATATGATATGATTTAGCTAATATCAAGAATACGAATATTTGCACTAAAATCACTTCCAAGTTTCACTAATATATTTTCGGAGATATTAAAAAAAAGTGGAATATATAAATTATTTTTGAACCAGTTTTTAAACTTTAAATGCTTCAAAGTTCAAAGACCTTGCTATGCTCGAGTTCACGTCTGACCCTTTTATTTTTGATATCGAGGTCGCTACGCTATCTCATTAGCGTTCCTTGCTCTATTTTACCACGGAAATACAAACATTGTTTCTATCATGGTGAAATAAACAGGTGGCATTACTACGCCATGTGATAATTTTTTGCTCTAGCATTGTTTTTCCAATCTTATGTCAGTTTAGTTTATATTAGAGATGGGCACCGCTCACGGGATTAGCGTGAGTCATCGCAATTAATTTTTTGTTTCAATTACGTGAGCGTGCATGAACACGAGTACAAAGAAATTGAGCGTGCATAAGTAGATTTTTGACGTGATTGCTTCGTGATTTTTTTTGCTATATTGTTATTTTTTTCGTCTACTTTTTTAATTAATATATCTACGTAATTACTTAAATTGTTTTAAGTTTATGTTAAAAAGAATTGTTAGACTCAAGTTCAAATCTTACTTTACTAATTTCTTTATTAATTTTAGAATTTTTTTTGATAAACTAAAGTTATTTTTATTAAGAAAGTATATATGGAACAGTTTATTCACCAGACTAGCGGAATCGATCAGTGATAATAATAATATTTTTCTAATGTGTGAATGTGATTTTTAGTGATTGTGCGTAACTTTTTTGCCTACTCACGTGAGCATGCCTGAACGGGAGCCAAAAATATAAGGACGTGCATGAGTAAAACTTTTTATCGTGAGCGTGAGTGTGAAATCACTCGCGATCCCATTTCTAGTTTATATTTACAAAATATCTAAGCTTTTGTTTATTCAATTTGTATTTTTTTTTAATTAAAATTGTCAATAATTTTTTATAGGTACTTATATCGGGTGTTTTTTTTAGAGGTATAGAACTTCGAATTGAAATAAAACACAAGAAAATCATTTTAATGTCCATCAATTTGGCTTTATTGGAAGGATAATTTTATGCCAATAATGTTTAAATATGATTTCGGGCATGTGGCCGCCGCGGCTGGCTCGAATAAAGCCAATTCTACAGGTCCAATTTTCAACCACTTTTTCGAGCATATGGGGCCGTATGTTGGCAATAACGCCAGTTATGTGGCTTCCAAGTCCCCTAACGTTTCTGGTTTGTTGGCGTAGACGAGCGACTTCACATATCCCCAAAGAAAATAATCCAATGGTGTCAAATCACACGATCTTGGTGGCCAATTGACAGGTCCATTCCGCGAAATTATGCGCTCATCGAATGTTTCCTTCAATAAATCGATTGTGACGTGCGCTGTGTGGCATGTAGCGCCGTCTTGTTGGAACCACAACTTATCCACATTCATGCCATCCAATTCGGGAACAAAATAGTCGGTTATCATGGCTCTATACCGGTCTCCATTAACGGTAACTGACTCTCCAGCATTATTTCGGAAGAAGTATGGCCCAATGACTCCACCAGCCCATAGAGCACACCAAACAGTCAGTTTTTGTGGATGTAATGGCGTCTCAAGGGTCTCATGTGGATTCTCTTCACTCCAAATGCGGCAATTTTGCTTGTTGGCGTAGCCATTCAACCAAAAATGAGCCTCATCACTGAACAAAATTTTGCGATGAAAATCAGCATCGAGATCAATCTCATTTTCGGCCCATACACCAAAATCACGACGCATTGCATGGTCTCGCGGCTTTAATTCTTGCACAAACTGGATCTTGTAAGGTCGCAAGCCAAGATCTTTGCGCAAAATCTTCCATAAAGTTGATGGACAAGCTGTGTACGGTGGCGAATCGATTCATTCGGGTCCCTTCAACACTTTGCTCTACAGCGGCAATTGTTTCTTCGGTGCGCACTGTTCGACGTCTCTGCGGATGCGTATTATCACATAGAGTAAACGTAGTGCGAAAACGATCCATGGTTAACCGAATTAATTGCTCTGATGGACGATTATGTCGACCATAAAATGGACGGAGCTTGCGGTAAACTTCGCGAACTGAACCAATATTTTCGAAATAAATTTGCACGATTTGCAAGCGTTGTTCTTTTGTCAACCTGTTCATGATGAAATGGCAAACCAAACTAAATATTAATCACTTGACAGCTGACAAAATGGCCGCCAGTTAAAAAAGTGATGCCAACTTAAAGTTCTATACCTCAATAAAAAACACCGTTTACATTTGTGCTTGTTTTGAAAGTGGACGGCAAATACATTCAAAGTAATCCACACTTCCTTGTCTTGCTCATTTGTAACGTCCAAAAAATTCGATTGTTTCTGTTAACTTATTTTATTTAATTTTTGTTTACAATAATTTTTGACAAGGGCTTAGACTTTACACTAACAAAAATTCTTTTTTTGTTGTATTGTTGTAGTTGTAGCCCTAATAATGCCACCTGTTTATTTCATCATGGTTTCTATTAATTTTTACAAGTTTAATCAATTTCTGTTAGTACGAAATTAACATCATACCATTACTCTCTCGCTTTTCCCAGTGCCATTGGCTGCTGAGATCATGCTGGTTTTACTTGGTTTTTTTTTTTTACCGGCCTCGAAATATCCTTTAACAAAATATGTTCATGAAGGTTTTGCACATGTACTCCCTCAAGCCCTTCATCATCATTTGGCAAGTGCTTGCGAACAAGAATAGTGAAGTTTTTTGTGAAATATAATAAGAAAACATAAGAAATAAAGGAATGTATAAAACCATAATAACAGTTGTACTTATACAATTTGTCTTTCTGATAGTTATTTTATCGAACAAAAACAAAATTTAAAATTTTATTCTTAATGTTTTTAAAGAAAATTAAATCCAAGATTTTCTTTGAAAGATTTTGTTTCTTCTTCGTCTTGCTGTGGCAATATTTTGTTGTTCATTAAAAAGTAAAAGTAATTAAAGTTTTGTAAGCTTATCGGTTGTCTTGCCTAGGTGATTCAAGATGCCGATTCAAGATTATGGAATCCAACCACTGTATGATCTTCGCTTTTATCATATCCGTTGCGATTTTGGGTTCTGGTCTACAAAACGTTACAGCAGATTCCTATTTTAGAGACCAGCCTAGCTCTCCAAAGACTTTCAGTCTCATTATGAAACTTGGCATAGACTAACCCTAGATTGGCATACATTCATGGTAACGACGAATAATGTTTTAATTTTTATGTTTTCCAAATTTTGCCTATAGTTGCCACTTTCCTCTCTGGAGAGGTTGTAATATTATACTATCTCTCGTTTCAAAAAAAACTACCACAAGATGGCGCCAACGAGGCATATCTGAGAATATATAAAAAATAATTCATTATATAAAATTTTTTGAGGTTGGTATGCTTACAATACAAAAAGGATTAGCTTTTCTAAATAAAATTGTAGAATTTTGTAAGATCATATTTTGAGGTACATATGTAGGTGTCTTGGCGAATCGCATCAGCAAATGAAAAATAACGATTATTGCTTGGATATGCCAAATACGAAAAATTCATAGAACAACTCTTACTTTCGAGCACCCAAAGAGCAATTTTCAACAATAGAAAAGTTTTAAAAAAATTTTATTTCTGCAGTAATAATTCATTGATTCAATGGAATATTGCAGTCCACTTGAAGAAAGTTGCCATGACTGTAACAAATAACTTTAATCTATATATAAATTCGAAGATCATTGATAACTAACACTAGAAAAAATCGAATCAATTTGTGCACTACAAATATATAGAAAAAACACATACACATGTATGCTTTCGTTAAAAAATAATGTCTTTGAAAATAAACGTTAAATGTTGTCATTGATCAGCAATAAGGTTAAAAATTAATGTCTGTTAGAATTTGTGAGTGTTAAGAATTGCTCTAAAGTGATTCTACATTACAATGATGTGTGTCATTGAAATCCCTAAATTATTGCAATCGCCGTATATTAATGTCAACAAACCGAATAAAAATACGAAACGGAAAACAAGAAGTAAATTTAATCACACACATGAGCCTAAAGTGGTAATAAATATGATATTTAAAATAAAAAATACCATGACCATAATATTTTTTGCCACAAAAGTGATTACGTACAGATCCAAATAAATGAATTATGTCGCATAACAAATCTGTATACAATACAAATTCTTCAAAGGATGACCACAAAAGACAACGAACGACTCAACGACTATACAGTTTACACTCGAAGAATGTACTGTATTATTTAAATTAAATTAGAAAACTCACTCACTGTGTTTGCATTATAAATTCTTACGTATGCTCATAAACTCTACTACCAAACATTAATATACATACATAAGAACGTACTCGTACATATAAACATATAATTGGTGGACTCTAGGTTCAAATCACACCACACTCCATCGGAGAATTAAATTTTATTTTTTAAATTTGCAACCTCGCACAAAAGAGTATTTGATCCAAAAAACTTGTGAAAAAGGTAAACAGGAATTTAAAGAAAACTTAAAAACTAAGTACGCAGCTCGAAACACAATATTTTACATCATTTTGTAAATTTTTAAGACTTATGTTGCGATTTCTAGCTCTTGCAATGCTTTTTCCGGTTTCAACATGTTTATATGATATTTTTGTAGCTAAACGAATAAAAGTATTACATTTAGTCTTTTTTCGCTGAAAGAGTTGATTAAAAGCTCTTTTTGATATTTAAAAAAGAAATTATCTTGAATATTAATGTTGAAACATATTGTTTAAAAATTTAAAAAAAATATATATACACTTTTTTTGCAAAAAAAAACAAATAACAAGGTTTTTAAAAGTGAAGGTAGCAAATGTACAAATTATGTTTTATACCACAAGAAAATTTATAATCTATAATTTTAGACCGAAAAAATAAAGTTTGCCCAAGCTTGCGACATTATTTTTAACGATTTTTTGAAATTTTCAAATAAATTTTTTTTACTCATCAAACACTCCTTCAAATAATCTTTTGTGTCTTTTGAATAATTGATTTTAAATCTTAATCACATCAGTTTTAGTACTGCACAATGTGATTAGCTGCCTATAAATATGAATTCTCAATATGATTATTATCGTTAATAGTTACAACAGAATGTTTCCCGCACCCAAATAAACCAATTTTGTATTTACCTGCGCTCTATTTGTTATTTTTAAAGTATTTAATCACAAAAATTAAATAAAAAAAGTAAAAGTGGGCACATAAAAAATATATGGGTCACCCAGGTACCAGAATACTCACTAACGCATAAAAACATAAGTTTAAAAATTCATATTCAAATATGAGTTATTGCTTACAATTTTTCTCAGAACCGTTTTGTTTTGTTTTGTTTTAAAATTTGGGACATATAACAATGATTTCGACATTTTTAATTATTTTATTTTTTTATTTAATTCATTTATAATACAATAGGCTCTTGGCCAATAAAATTTCATATTACAATTAAAACAGCGAATATATATCTAAAATAAAAAATCTATGAATATTACATATTTACAAATTTAATTATAAAGTCCGAATATCTCATCACCAGTAGCCCCTACATCATCAGATAAGAGGGAAACTAAATACTAGAGCAAAATTTAAGACCATTTATAATTAGTGACTAAAACTGAAAAAGAAGTCCATAAGTTTCCGTTTATATGATATCGGAGACATTGCAAAACACCTAAAATTTCGAGGCAAAACATTCTAAAGGGCGCGCTGCGCCGATCGGACAACAAAAGAATGCACGTGAGTTGAGTTATAAATACGAGGAAATCACATTTTGGGATTTCTAATACACCTAGTAAACGAAACCAATTGTACAACGTTCCGCGGCCTTTGAAACTTAATAATATCAAAAAAGTATATGAGTAATCGAAATTTGAGCTATCAAACGCCATACATATTAAGAAAATCTTCAAGGTAAGTATTGACATGAGCACGTAATCTGACCTTATGCACTATGGACTTCATCTTTGTTCCATTGCCAATATTGCTTTTAGGAGCGGTTTGAATACAGTATTTTAATTTAGCATAGTGTGGCCAATAGTTTTCCTGACATATAGAGGCAAGAACATGATAATAATAACTATAATAATAACTAAACATTTCATATGGCTCACGGATTCAAAAGATAAATCACAAAATTTTTAAATCAATGACAACCCTATCAATTTTTTTTTAGTTAAAATCGATGACCTTAGTTTTGTCCGGGGTAACACGCAGCCTATTTGGAGACATCCAATTATTAAGAATAGCTAATAAAGAAAGAAAGAAAGAAATAGTATCAAATGGGTCATTTAGAAACATACCCTATTACAGACATTTGAGGGACAGCAGATATGTATAACTTGTATCAATTCAGACGTTACACCGTTCATGGAGACAAATTGTTTCCGATCGCAGAGGTAATACCATATTAAAGTACCGACCACACGAGCAATTTTTTTGTCTGAATAAAAGCAATAACGCTGGCAGAATTACGGTACCAGATTGCTTATATTCAACCTTGTATCTCGAGTGGCGAACACGTAAATATCTTAGAACACAAACATAAAAATTTTGTTGAAGAAGGTTGTGCGTTATTTTTATTATGAAAAAATGAGTCGTAAAGACAAAAATTTAACACTCTTAAGGCTGGTTGTCGCATACAGCTGAAACTGAAACTAAAACTGAAACTGAATTTTTTTAAGTTTCAGTTCTTACTTTTTCAGTTCTAAAACAGCAACTGAATGTTGCGTGGGTTGCAACATACAGCTGAAACTGAATCAAAGCAAATGTAATTTGTCGGCTTTGTTTACGTTTTTTTTTCAACTATTTATACGCGCTATTTAAATTTTACAAAAAAATGCAAGTGAATATTCATTAAATGCGTTTAATTACGCCAATGCTATGTTTGAACACGATGTTTGTATTGCCGTGCTTCTTTTGAAATTGAAAACGGAAAGAAAAAGTTAACATAGAATTTACAAACGACGTGATTCAGAAGGCGCAATGAAGATTTTGGTGGACAGGCATCTGATGGACGACGATAGCAAGTTTCAAGCATATTTTCGTGTGAGTCCGTTGCTTTTTGCCGAAATTGTGAAAATACTGAAAGAAATTTTCAAATTTCAGTTTTCAAATTTGACATGTCAAAAATGACATTTCAGTCGGACAGCGACTGAAAATAAGTCAAAAGTACTTTTTTTCAGTTCGGTTGCTAATGTACTGAATTCAGTTCCTGTCAACAGCAACTGAAAAATCGGATTCAGCTGCTAAATTCAGTTGCTATTAAGTTTCAGTCGCAAACGTATGGAATTCAGTTTTAGTTTCAGTTTCAGCTGTATGCGACAACCAGCCTTTAGTTGGTTTAAAGTAACTAAATGATATTGTTAATATTGCGAATCTTCCGAAAGGAGTTTTTTTAAATTACAGGTTTAATTTAAATAATTTTGCACTTTTTTGCGGTCACAACTTTAATTTAAATGTTTGTTTTTGCTATTGCTTATAATTACAATTTTAATTGTAATAACATTTATCTTTTATTCGTACATTAGTGTTGTTAAATTTATTTTCTATTTGCACATACTGTAGTATATGTTAAGCAAATATCAATTTGAATTTGACAGCTAGTGTTAAAAGGTTATTGCTCACCAATATCTTCTAGCAATTATTGCTAAACATGTATTTGATCACATATTCGTGCGGTCCACACGCAAATATCTTGTGTCGGCCATCGAGTTGCCACGGCAATAATTGCCAATCAGATTGCTCGTGTGGATGGGTAGTAAGCGACAAGCAGTTATGGAGAAACCATATTTTCAGTTAAGTTTAGAAACAAGCAATGAGTGCTTAACTTGGTAAAAAGCATTCGACAGGTCAATTGATACTTGAACACCAATTTTAATTGAATTAAAAGAGTACTCCTGATGGATTCAACCATTTCAGTCAAAAGAAACCCCGTATTTCGCCCTTGTCTAAAGCAATATTGGCATTCACGCAATAAATTCCTCTCCTACACTACCTTCGTATTTTGCTCTTTCATAATATTTTCCAATACTTTAGATAAGGTAGGTAATATACTAATGGGACTCATGTTACACTGTGTGTAATGTTTTATGTCATGGAAAAATAGCTATATACGGATACCACTACATTGTAAAAGACCAAAAAAAAGACCCGTGTCTCCCAGTTTCGCCCAAAGTAAAGCTTTTTTTATTTGGGGCCTCGGTGTCATTTTTGCAAAATACTGATCATTTTCTCAAGCTCATATCTTGCGAATCGTTCGGAATTTTGATTCACTCTCTGACGCAAAGTTGTAGATCTTGTTATAAAGAACAAAAATTGTGCACATATAAAATCAAAAAATCTTCTTCTTCAAGAGAAAAATCGCAAAAAATAAATAAAAAAAATCTATTTTTTTTACCTTTTTCCCCTGTTCAGGTCCATAGGTAGCAAACCAAAAATATCAAGATAAAGATAAACAACCTTCTAGAACGAATGAACTGCTTAGGTAGCCGCAAAAATTAAACTTTTCCCGAACAATTTTTAATATAATTTTTTTTTCTTTACTTCAATTTCGAGATACATACTATGCTATCAAATACAAAAATAAAAAAATATCCGTATTATGTTTTTTATAATGACTTGCAAATCGCACTCTCTTAAGTTGTGGATCCAAATCGTCGTCCGAATCGTCCTAATCTGACTGTGATTCAGAACATATGGTGTCCACAGGCACGTTGCTTCCAGAGTGTCCTCCATCATCAGCTTTTTCTTCTTTAAATAATTCATTAACATCATACAGGGCGATCTTGTGACTCCACCAATATACCTGAAATTAATTAGAAAATAATAATTAGAAATTCAGATTTTCTCAAAATAAACATTTCTTTCACCCAATCTCTTGCTTCCGGTTCTGCGTCTCGATATCCTCCCAAGACTCTGGTGCATATACGCTGAAGGTAAATTCACACCATTGAATGATTTTCATCAAGCGATGAATCAAAGTCGCTCTTGAATAGCTTTCTAATGTCAGGGCCATTAAATACGGCTGTTAAATGAAGACAAAAAATAAAGACAGAAAAGAAAACATTAACATTGAGGTGAACAAAAATTCGTTTTAATTTTTCTACAATACCTTTTTTAATTTTGTCATCGCTACGCTTTGGGAAACTGTTTTTCAAATAGTCAAATACGTTTGGACAATTTACAACGGCGACTTCGATGAATTTTTTAAAAGTTCCCAATTTTATGTCGAGAGGTGGCAACAAGATGTCTTGAGTATTGTCAATTAAAGGTGCATTCTTCAGTCTATGTTGTTTCATTTGTTCCTCCACACTTCCTCTTGGTCTCCACGAATAATATTGGTATTGATTCAGAGTTGAGCGCGAATCCCAATTAAAAAAGAAAACAAAAGAATTTTGGAAAGCCGGTCTTATCGATGATCCCTTGAAAATTGTTAATAACCTTTAAATCACAGCAAATCTTCTATTTATTTTTCTCGTATTTGATTTTTTTATTATATCTAATTTTTTTATTATATGTTTCATAGTTTTCTTTCATGTTAATACCCATTGCTAGCGGAATGGATGGTTTTCGGTTCGACGCATGCAACAACACTGCTTTCAAGCTTGAAACAGAACTATCAATAAATAATCTCCTCTCAACAGCGATGTAGTTCATTCCCATTTTTACCACCAAAACTTTTATATCGTTGCAGTAAGCGAACGAATTGTCATCATTTAGAGTGTAGAGGCTCTGAACATTAGCATAACATTAGCATGTGTGAGTTTTCTTTAATTTAAAAACGCTGTCAAAGATATGGCAAGTCGCTGCGATAGTCCCAATATGGCCACAATGAAATCCATTTCCATTTGTGTTATTAGTTGTGGTCAGGGTAGCCATTGAAAAATCCGAAAAACTGTCATATATAATTGTTTAAAGTATTTAAAGAAAAAAGGTTACAAAGAGTATTTTAAATTAAAATAGGATCAAGTTTTTTTCTGAACAAAATAATAATATTTATTTCAATAAAAATAAAAAAACGGAATTAATTACATTATACTAAAATAAAAGTAACTATACATACTTGAATTATAAATCAACGTTAAAATTAAAAAACAATTCACAAGGACATTTCAATGTTAGTCATATGATCAAAAAAGATATTAAATTTACAAAAACTTTTGATAATTGTTATCACTTTTTAGAAATACTTATTCCTTCGCTTGAGGTCCATTATTCCAGGACCGATTCGAGCAAATAGAGGAAGGAAAGCACAGACTCACTAGATCCTATTTTAAGTTTGATTGTAAGTTAATTTTTAATCAGTGATAGTTTTGAAAAAATGCGTTCAGCGGAAGCACTACTATGAGGCAAAGTAAATATATATGTAAGAATTCATGTAAAGTTGAATATATATTTTCATCAAATCTATTTTGCAAATTTCTTATCTCGAATCAAAACCTTTCTGCTGTTTATTAATATTGGAATATTGGAACTTTTACTCATTTCCAAAAAGTATCAAAAGTTATACTTAAGTGTCGCAACGGCAACGCTGGTTGTGGTCCATTTCTTGCCTGTTGAGGCTCATAATCGGTATCAACTTGATCTTCATAAGCACAGGGTAGACCAGAGATGCAACTTTGAGGTTATGTTTTGGCCCAAATCAGCTTTTTTTCCCCCATCTACTTTTTGTTAAAAAGAAATAGCAATATAATGTAGGAATAAGGAAAAGTAAGCAAAACAAAATTAAAGCATTTTGCAAGTAACAAGTGATGAATGTTAGTTATAATTTGTTATGGAATTTACTTCTTCTATAGATCATGAAATAATTCTTAAAATATTTTATTTTTAATGTTATTATACCATTAGCATTTTTATTGCTTAAATTAATATTTTGATACAACTTTTTTTATTGCGCCAGAAATGAGTATGAATACAAAAGCACAACAAAACATGAAAAATTCTTTGTTTACTACTTTTTGTGTGACAGAGTCAGCAAAACAACAATAATAGCATGCCGTCTGGTGTCACCTCTGGTCTTCATTCCATCATACTTCATACTATATTTGACTCCACTCAACAATGTCATGAGATTGTTATAACATTGGTGTTAATTTTCACCGGTCAAGTCTACTTCGTCGAAAAATAACGTATATGCTCTTTTGAATTCACTGGTTAAAAGATTATTTTCCTTTTGAAATCTTTTATCATGTAGTGGAGTCCGTATATGGTTATTTTTTTCGTGTTGCACTGTGTTATCAAATGAAATAAACAAATAAAAAAAAAAATAGTTTTACCTGAATTCGTTATCATATGATTGAGACAGGTCCGAAATCACTTGGCAAACTAATAATAAACAAAATTTTAGTTTTACCTGAACCTATTTGTGTAAGAGAATCCCAGGCGGGTATTTTTAAATTAATCTCAATAGTTTATTTAGTTAATTTTTGTTGTATATTTTATAAGCAATATTTCATTTTTTGTTAACAATAATCAGAAAAAAACATTGTATAATTTTATTGCCGAATACTGTATAACACAATGTTCTTTTTCTGTTGATAGATTTAAATCATTTAAATTCTGCGTACATATTTTGATTTCCCAATAAGTACAATTTTTAATTTTCTCTTATTTCAAAGTGACTTTAAAGTTTTTTATCTTTATTTTTAGTTGGGTTTCCAAAATCAAATTGTGTTTGGAGAAAAATTCCCAAACATTCTCCCCGCCAAAGAATACTATTCCTTCATATTTCTGTAAGGGCTTGATTAGTATCGTTTGTTGGGAGAAAACAAATTTTTGATATTGGCGGTTTAAGACGTTTTCCGTTGCAATATGAAGTTACCACTCTTATCAAGCCATCAAACCGAGGGTGTAGGTCTTCAACTACCGCAAGAGGCCATTGTCCAGGAGTGCTTTTTAAGTGATTGCCACCTACGTAGACTTTCCCGGTTACGCAGGTGGTTTTTTAGGCCCACATGGGGGCGGTGGTGAGCGCTTTTACTAACCCAGTGTTAAAAGCAGGGTTGTGTGAAGGCGAAAGCTACGTAGCAACCTTAAACTTAGACACATCTGTTTATAACTGTATATCATATTTTCATTTATTTAAAAGCATCATATTTTAATAGACTTTCTTATTTTTATATACTGCATTACGTCAGGTTTGATTAGCTTTGATGTAAATATGTAGATATGTTCGGTGTGTGATAGAAAATATGTTTCTTGTATAGTAAATATTTTGTATTGTAGGACGTATAATGTAACTTGCAAATGGGACTCCCGCAAATTCCAGTACAATGAATTGTCGTCTACTTATCTGTGTAATGTCCACTTTAGAAAGAAAAAACTATTGGCTGCTAAAAAGATACCCATAACTAGTAGAAAACTTTATAATGTGTATACTAATGAAATGGAAAGTAAGAAGAAGGCAAGACTAGGTTAGAGAAAAACAGAACAAATGATTATTGCAATAAAGTTAAGTTAGATGTACGAAGATTAATACTCGTATATTTAATAAATGAAAATTAAATAAAGGTAAAATGTGATATAAGACTACTTTCGAAAGCACTAACAAAGTTTGATTAGATAGATTATTTGGTCTTCCCCCATAAAATTAATTTAAAGTTACAGACGAGTTAATAGTCCATCCGTCAACATCAATTTTTGGTAGACCTCAATCAGAGTAGATAAATCTGAAAAAGCAAAGCGATTGGAAGTATTTGCTCTATTAAGAGAATGTTCACTTGAAAAACTAACTTTTGCTGCTAGCGCTAGCGTTTATAAATCTCGTAAGGGGTATGCTGCCATAATTCTGACAAATCTGAATGAATTTCCAACGAGAGCTAAGTTTAAGTTTAGTCCCAGATACAGATTAAGAAGCATTACGTCTGTTTATCGATGTCATTGTATGTTATAATACAATTTTTACTGGTACTAAGATGCGTATTGCCGATATCTATCTATCATATCATAGAATTTCGGAGGCCAAATTGCTCAAGTAATGGAATCAAGGTATCCGATGTATTAGCAGAAATGACTCTATAGGATTTAGTTGATTACACTAGAAGTAGAATTGTTAAGCTACAATAAGAGGTCATAAAGTAATCGAATTACATTGAATAGACTATGATTTATAAATGGGAATGCATTGAATTTAGAAATACATTTGCTGATTTATATTCCTAAGACGGAAGCACCAACGACGGTAACATAAAAAATGTTCCAACAACCTTCTTCAGCTTATCAAATAACAGGAGTAAATGACAGTTTAATCAAAAGATTAGGAATAATTTTGAAGAATATGTCATGTAGCTTTGCATTTAATATGGAAGCGTTCCGAGTAAATGCGATGGGCACTGCGTAATTGTACTTATAATTATATATATAGTAGTGCATACCATCGAGTGTCCACAAAATTTTGATTCGAAGCGCAGATAAACATATTTTGAAGAATTAAAATATAAATGTTGCAATAAGCTAAATAAAATAAATTGCAAACGGAAAAGGAAATGCTAATTTAAAAATAATGATATAGTGAAAGTTAAAAATGATAAAGTCAAATAATCTAATGAATTAACGAGAATTAAACATTTTTTCTTGTCACAAAGGTGCTTTTTGTGAAAAATTTAATAAATTGTTTTTTAAATTGAAAAATATATTCGATAAGTTTTTGCAGCATTAAAAAATATTTTTAAAATTGTTGATATAAACTATTAACGAAATGAAATATTTTTAAAAGGACAGTTTTTTCGTTAGGGAACTGAAGGAAATATTTATTTATTTATTGGTATATATTCTGCAAAGTAAATTTGCAAAGTATGGTTGCACAAAAATGGCGTCGGTAACTAGACCAACTGTCCATGATGTTATTAACAGTATTTTAAAAATATTTTTGTGACTGAATATACCCGACCTATGCCTTCACATAGGAAGTAGCAACGTGGTTGTCAACGAAATTCCACAAAAGAACCTCAAAACCGCGGTTATCCGTGGAATATCAGTCAACTAGTGCGAGCGAGACAAAAAACTCTCGAAGGCCAAACAACATGCGCAAGCCTGACCGCACTTAAGAAATAATTACGATGACGCGAGAGCTGTTCTTCCGCCCAGAGCTGCTTAACGACTGAAAAGAAAATGTATTAATAAAATTCTCCAGAGCCCACTATTTTTTGGTACCACTATTGCTTAAAAATATGACATATAAAAATTAAAAAATAATTAAATACGCATTCTTTAAAAATTTAGTCTCCTTTAAAACGGACAAAAGAAAAACTAGGCATTTCTGACAAAGAAAAATGTTGGTACACGAAGTAATTGGTCAAATCTTTTTTAATATTTAAGATATTCTTATAGTGCTTAAACGGTTATAAAAATAAAAAAGTATCATATTTGTATGTATATTAGTGTTTAATCCCTCCTCTATGCAGTCAGCAAATCTCTACATTGTACTCTTACAGGTTCCTAAGTTATAAAATAAAACTTTTAAACAAAGTAGAAATATTATTTTAATTTTGTGTACATTAAAGACCATATTTTGATTAATATTTTGAAGCAAACTGCTTCATACGAATTTTCCATTTATATCTGACTGTGTCACTCATAACACCGTAGCAGTAATTTAATTTAAAAAAAAACAAGTATATAAAGACTTCACAACTGCTTATTTCAAAAACAAGAAAAATTTTTTATTTATATTTTATTTGTCCTGATCGAAAAAACAATTTTAAAAAGTCGACGCTTTTGCACTCGACACATAAACATACAAAAATATTTCGTATGCACATTCGTATCTACTACAAGTACAGTTATATCAAGGAAATTGGGGAGAACACTTGACTTGTCCGCTTCAAAAACGATGCGCCTTGAATAAAAAATCGAAAAAAACCGTTTTTGCTTTTTTTAATGTTTTAATCTTAGGCGACCGTTCATAATGTTTAATTATTAAAAATTTCAATAAAATCGAAAGACACAAAGGCAAAGAACAATCATTCAATTCTTTTTTTTTTGGTCGCTTGTTGATTTACGAGTATTGGAAATTTTTTCTCTTCGGGTGATGATTATTCATCTTAGATTTGAGTATTTGAAAAATAAATAATGACATAAAAAAGTTGGCGATTGCTCATATTTAAATTTGAATGGTTTTTCACAACATTTTAAATAATTCGCACTTTTGATGAGTCTTTGTTCGATACGAATAAAAACACCCAAAATAATAGGCAATTGATCATTTAGGTACTTGGGCCGATTTTCCCTTGTGTGATATTTTTTTATTTTAACAAAAATGCGCACTAGTATTCTTTCTCCCTAATGTACAAATAAATGTTTGTCTATATTGCTACTTTAAACGTATATAAATACATATTTACGTACGTTCATATGTATGGATGTTGTAAGCCAACATAATCGTACGTATAAATAGTCATTTCCATCAATTTCAAATATAATATATTACATTTTCAGGTAAGTCTTTCACGAACGTTTTATTCCAAGAGTTTTTGTAGTAATAAACATTAACATCCTTGCTGCATTGTACCCGTAAACAAACAGTGGCTTGAAAGACGTACAAAGTTTTACAAGATATTTGCTTTTCAACATATTCTGTGATGAACGAGACTCTTCGGAATTACCCAAAAATTAAGCTAATTTTATTTTATTTTTTTCAACTTGGACCAGCACTCAGAGGATGACGCCTAAATATGCAATACATTGTGCAGGAACTAGGAAAATAAAATTGGTTATGGGAAGGAGGATAAAGGGAGTAGTGTTAGTGGATGTTCGACTTGAATCTTCCCACATTGAAAGTAACAGGAAAGACCTCTGCAGGAAATTTATTCCACAAGCGATTTTCGCTGCAATGCGTAGTGCGATCCACTGGCATATCAACCACAAATGGATGCGCTCTTAACGAAGAACGTGTTGTTCGTAAAAATGAGCGAGTTTCAGGAACAAGTTCCCTGATTTCATTAGAGCACATTCCATTGTAGTAACAATAAAATAGTGAAAAACATCCCACATTGCGTCGATGCTCCAGTGAGTCAATAGAGTTGGCTACCCTACTGTCACCGATGAGCTTCTTCGCCCTCTCCTGTACCCGGTCGAGTATCTTCAAAATAGACTTTGAAGCACCCGCCTACACATGAGGGTTGTATTCCATTTTCGGTCAGATATAGGTGGTGTAAATATTAGGGAGATCAGATGGAGTGAAGTATCTCTTACACCGTCTCAGAAAGCCGGGGTACGTCCTTTAATAATTCCTTTGAGACTTGAAAAATATGATCAGCCCATCGAACATCCCATTTAATTGTCATGCCAATAACATCATGAGTCTCTGACTCCTCAATACTTACACCACCCATTATTACAGATGGAGCAGAATGATTGTTCGTACATCTGATCGTAAGCATACAACACTAGCTCTTACGGGCATTAAATTCGACCTTATTCGTACATCCCCATTCAGAGATTGTTAAAATATCATTACATAGCGAATCATTCATATTTTACCTCATTGCTGCGATCTCCGGCAGGCTTGGTCTTTTACTGAATGAATACGAATGGCACATGCTGTTGTCCTCTGCAAAAAAGTAGATAGGATTAAAAGTTTGAGATGGAAGGTCATTTAGGCATATAAGAAAAAGTGTGGAAAAAGAAACGGACCCTTGCGGTACCCCTGAATTAACCCTGAACTCGTTTGATGAGATCTCATTTATAACAACTCGTATAGTGCGATCTCTGAAAAAGCTTGGTATAAATCGAGAGAAGACATCACCGACACCAAAAGCAATAAGTTTTGATAGAATGGAACCATGCCAAACTCTATCAAACGCCTTAGAAATATCTAGAGCTAAAATGGTGAATAGAATGACACCATCTTTCCGAGTGGAATGCCAGTAGGTCTCCCGTAGAACGACCCCTACGGAAAATTCTATCTAGAATTGGGTCAGAATCATCGATATTTTATGTACTTATTTATTATAATAATTCATACTACTGGTATAATATGATTGCATTTTAATATTCAAAATTTTATTCTATAGATTATACTTTGGATTTCGGAAATCGTTAAAAAGTTTAATAACAGTTTTGCAATATTTTATTAAGAATTTTTATATATTTATTTGTATAAAAAATTAAAGATTTCATTTTTAAGCCACCAAGCATTTTTTATGCCTTATATCGTCATATAAAATGCAAAAGAGCCGCACACAATTTTTCATAATTTCAGAGCAGACTTAAAGAAATTAATAAAACGCAAGCTGATGTGATTATAAAAGTGATTTTTTTAGGACAGTATCTCTAAACAAGCCTGAGTTTCTCCAGTTACTACGAAACTGCTACCGTGTCTAATATGAGCAGAATTTTAATTCATTCTAACTTTTAAGTGATTTTTCATAAAAAAAATTCAAACATATCCATCGTGTGAGGGGGATATGTATGTATTTATTCCTGTACAATGTTTTATTTTGCCTTCATTTTTAATATTAATATAGAGGAGTTCGCTAATAAAGTCGACCGGTTATAACGAATTATGGTTTATAATGGACATCTTTACTGGATCTTACAGTTTTGCCTTAATATTTCATACAAATTAGTAATGTTATAACGAACTTCGGTTAGAGCGAATTTTCCCTTATAACAAACACTTTTTTAAGTACCGAAAATAAAATTTAATATGAAATCATATGCTTATAATGAACAAAAAATAATCGCAGATTTGCACAGGACTTTTTTGTAATCATTGAAATATTTAAGTTTTATAAGTATCGTTTAATATCTATTTCTTTAAGCGTGGACTTGCCCACTTTTCGGATCATGATTTACTTGTACCACAACTTAATATTTTCAGAAGAATCGGATTAATATAAATAAATATTTGAAAAATACGTTTTTTTGGTATGGGCGTGGCACTTCCAACTTTTCTGATCATAATATCGTGTTTCCTTGGGAACTTGGTGTGTGTGTAAAGTTTAATAAGACTCGACTGCGTGAAAGTAATTGAAAAATAATATTTACTTCGTTAGCGAGTGGTGCTGCCCACTCTTCTTACAATAATGTTGCACTGTTTGCTGCGAAATAACTTGATTTGTGTACAGTTTCATGATAGTCGGTTTAGTAAAAGTTTTATAATAATAATTTAGTATTTTAAAGAATTCCTATGTTTATGCAAATATTCATAAGGGTCTGTTAAGTAGAAAATGTTAAGAATAATAATTATTTTTTTCGTACGGACTCGACACTGCCCACTTTATAACACGACCAATCTGGGACTACGTCCTGAAATCCGTTCAATAATGGCGGAATTGTGAGGGAATACAGATAACAAAACAAAGGCGTTGATACGAGAACCTTCTACTTTTATTAATGGGTTAAAAATAGGAACTATTTCACGCACAGTATGCTTTTATTTCTGTTTTTACCATGCGAAAGATTTGTGTCGATTGTGCTGAATGCAGCCGTCCATTAACTAGTGAAAATAGGTGTGCTACGAAAACTTTGATAATTTTTATTTTGGTAATTGAACCATTGTCGGAACAATTTCAGATTTCTACACATCACAACACGATCGTCCACATACAATAGAGCGTAATAACAACAAAAATATTTAGTCGACAATAGGAAAGCTTTGTGGCTGACAAAAACTCGTATATATGTACATACATCCATACAGACATCATCGTGTATCTATTTAATAGATTCTATTATCACGAATATATTCTATGGCATCAAAACATGCAGATCTGGTGAAAACACTATTTTCGAAAATTTGTGGAGCATCAGTAAGTTATTTTTGATAGCGGGAAGTTACAAAATATAGTGGTATGTATATTGGAAAAATTGACGAATGAAATAAGTATTTTCTCAGAGGATTAAAAAATTTATTAGCATCAAAATAAAATTAAATCACTGTGCAAGAAGCTTAAAGTAAGATTTCCTCTTATGCTAGTTCCTGACGTTGTCACTTTGGCGTTGGAAAAATAATTTGTACATACTAGTGATATAACGAATAGCAATTTTTAATATTCACGAATACGAATATTCAGTTCGAAATTTAGTGCCATACGTCTCGATTTTATGTATTTACTTTAAAAACTAATGTTGGTAAGTTTAACACAGGGCAATAAAATGTGAATTGTTCGCAAGTATGGCGGCAAATTTAAGCGCTTAAACAAGAATGCTGTAATGAAAAATTGTATGTTAAAAATAAGCTTTTTCAAGCTTTTTGAAATTCGAATGCATTTTATACCACAACCTCAGCAAACAAAATGAAAAATTAGTAATAGTATTTTCAGTTTACTGCAGCTTTATTAAAAGAAAATTCAAATATGTACATTTTAATACGTTTCTAATAATATTAATAATACTATTTGTAATTCGCTTACACATTTTAAAATCTAAAGAATGATTTTTTATTATTTATGCAATAATTGATTTGGAGAAGACAACACTGTGCTAAGGAGTACAACTAATATATAATCCTGAGCATATAAGGATAATAGATTACGATAAATATATACACACGTACTCTTAAGTCGATTCATCCATCATCTGCTACAATAAATTCGGTGTTAAAAAATCCTTGCTTGCGAATGTAGCTTTCATAAAACAGAAGAAGTTTAACCTTAAAATCTTGGCATTTTGAATGCAAATATATCAAAACCAATATCAATATATCAAAACGAATATTGATCTGAAATAAATATACAGTATTTTTCGTTTAGCTGCATTTCGCTTAACTGCATTTTTTGTCTAGCTGCACAAAGTACAAAATATTGTGCATAATGGCAAACTTTTGTTAGAAAATATATCGTGTACGAGCATTTTGTTTAAGTGCATATTGTGGACAACTACTTAACTGCTTCATAAAACAAAAAATCATTATTATGCCAACGATAATAAAATCACAATTAAAAAATAGACATACTAAGTTTTAGAAGAGCTCTCTTGTCACGTGTAAAAAATTTTATATTAGAGCGAAGGATCCGAGATGGCATAAGTGTCGCCCAGAATTTTCTATCGTTTTAAAAAGTCACCAGCGAGAAAGTGTACAGAAAACTAAAAGGGCGGTTTACAAAAGCTTCCAAAAAAGTTTTTTTGGGAATTGTTTTCAACTAATCTTTAATTGATTTGTTATGGTTATCTCATCTGTATGCCATCATTTCGGTGGCCGCAAATGCCAACTCATCAGCAGATCTCTAAAAACGGTTCCACATATGTTGTTCTTCAATGGAGGAACTATCAAATAATAATTCAAGATATTAAATAAATAAATTTAAAAAAGAAAAAAAAAAATTTACTCCTGTAATTAAAAAATCAAATCGCTTAAATTCAGCTGATGCAATATTAGTTTATATTTGTTGGGAACTTTATTTCAGTCAGTGCTGTCCCTGCTCAACTAAGTCTTAAACGACGAAAGTTTTGATTTGATAGTTTCAATTTATAGTGATTTAATCATGTTAACCCATAAGGTTTCAGTGGAAGAAGCTTTATCGAAGTAATTTATTTCAGATTCCAAAATAATAAGTTTCTGAGTATTCTGTATTTTTGAATTTACCGTAGAGTTCACGTCTTGGATTTTTGCATGTCTAGTTAAAAAATATTACTATTTCTGAAAAGGAAAAAAATATTAAGATATAAATAATCGCCTGAGTGGAAATCACTCTAAACACCAATATTAACAATCGCCCAATATTAAATTCAAACAAATTGGGTAATTGTTCATTGAGTTTGGGCGACTCAAGATCTTTAGAAATTTGGGTTTTTGTTCATAGTGAACAACTACCAAATTTCTGGGAAGTGTTGAATCATCCAAAGCGAAGTTTTTGGTAGATGGTTCATTCGGACTAGGTGAACAAATATCCAAAGTTTTGGGCAGTTGTTTATTTATCATATTTTAATAAAAACGTAAAATTTGTTTGCCGAAGAGCGGCCTCGCTGAGCTGTTTTTTTTGGGTGTCCACTGCACTGTCACGAATCACTCAAATATTTTGGGTCCGTTTTCATTTCGCACAGTCAGCCACTTACCTAAAAAATTTGGTGATTCGGAAAAAAGCCACAATTTCATTAATTGATAGAAACGTATGAAAACAAAAGCAATTTGTCATTTATTGAGTTCTCGTTTCAACTTTGATTGTTCAAACCTTTCATTTCTTCTATTGAAAGTTAATCACAATATCTCTAGTTGTTCTAAGAAATACTTGGGCTTAATTTTCCTAATGATATATATAATGAAATATATCCCAGAATAATCAATTTAATTGTGTTTAATAAAACTGAATATATAATTTATTAATTTTGGGAAAAACTGCGATTATAAATTTGAAAAAAAAATTTTTTTGCAATTTCATAAAAAGTACTAATAATTAATTGATTAATACCGTTAAATCGTTTGCCTAGAAAGTGACGTTATTGTTTCTTATTACTTCTTCTATGTACTTTGATGTTTATAATATTTATCAATTCATTTCTGTGTGCGTTTGTTACATTTTTCTTTTGGTTGGAAAATTCTAGGTTATTTTTTTCCTTTCGATATTTCATTTAGAATTAATATTTGAGTCTTGGACAAATTTCTAGATGAAGAGCATACATACATACCCTTTAAATATTTGAAAAGTGATTCTAAATGATTTTCTAATGGCACACCTCAGCTTTCCTTGTCAGAAGTTTACAATGCAAAGCACGATCCGATCTTAATGTCTTTAGCTTCTTCTTCCGGAACATGTAAACTGCTTTCTTTGATCGGCATAATTTCTTCAATAGCTGCAGTCATCCAATTACCTTCGGAACTTTCTTCAATATTAACTATTTCACAGTTTCCCATTGTAAACACTAAAAACTATTTTCACTTAAAATTCACTTTTTGGCTTTATTTAGCTAATGCTATTCCCAATTAAAGTATTTTTCACATAAATTTGGCGAATACGAATAAAAATATTCGTTATATCACTAGTGCATACATACTAATATTCATATAGTACGTTTAAATGCTTCTGATATTGGCTGCTTGTAGTGTGGTCATGTGTACATTTAACTACCACACCAACGAAAAGCGGCAGCCATGGCTTTGACACCAACAATGTTGACTTTTAAAATATTTCAATATGAAATTTGCTTTATGAACCGTAAAGAAAAACAGACGAAATCCACAAGCGGCACTTTACTCTTTTCCAAGTCCAGTACTAAAATATATTCGCACATGGATGTACATATGGATGTATGCATGTATGTACATATGCAAGTGCTGATGATATACAGCCCAAACACGCCAGTGTCCCCATAACTTTTAACAACACTGAAATCAGCCAAACCATTCAAAAGCGTAAGGTTAAGCAGGCAAACATTTTGATTTATCGAGCGAGTAATGTAATATGTTGTCAGTATCTCAAAAACCTTTTCATTATTTTTCGATTATAATTTTTTTTATTTATTTTGAATTGGATTATTCCTTGTGCGTATACGTTTTGAAATAACATTATTATTTTTGTTATTGTATGTACAGATGTTCCAAAGTGCATATGAATGAGAAGATTGTGTTCAAAAATATAAAAAATATTCTAAATACTATATCATGGTGATGGCCCGCCCTAAACAGAACTTTCAGATATTTTTTTTTTCGTTTTAGAACTTGTTAAAGATTTTGTCTCTAACATAAAAGTACATATATTATCAATGCTAACTAGCAAAACTTCGAAAAAATTTGCAATAATACACCAAAGGTTTGATAATCGTATAAAGATCTGAAAATATAAGAAATTCTGATAAAATTTCTAGAACAAAAAAAACAACAATAGCAGAATCTATAAACAATGGCCAAAACCAAGAAGTAATAAAACTTAAATCGCGGAAATAGAAATTTAAATAACTTAAAATGTTAAATTGACCAAATGGAAAAATTTCAGTTAAAATATCGCTCATTCATTGCAACGTAGTCATATTTAAAAAAAACGCATTCTTTAGAAAACGAGTTGAAATTTTACATCAGGAATTTTAAAATTGTACTAAATAGCTTGAAAATTTTTGCTTTTTGGAACTTAATTGTACTTAATTTATATTTTTTTTATTCAGATATATTAAGAATATAGCGAAAATGGCATATTAAATTTCATTCGTATTATAATAGAACAAAAAGCAGTCTAAAGAAAATCAGGGTACTTTTAAATCGATTTCGAGATCACAATTACAGTTTCACTGAACAATACTGGCAGCAATTGATACTGGTGTATGCTAGCAAACATCACAGCGCCCTCCTTCGTCGGTATTGTAGCGAAATCGCCGGCGAAGTAAAATAATTAATAAAATGGCTACAACAGCTTAAAACACATTTAATGCGCCTACTTGACATCAGAGGCGCTGCAACACTGATCTGAAAACTAACAGCGCGCAATATCAGAATTGTAGAAATTAAGCTTTCTCTCTTTCACCATCTGTGCTCTCTCACTATCCCTTTCCCAAAGAAGGTAACACACCTACGGGTTGGTAGGCATACTAATTGCCTAAGTGTTACTTCTCTTTAACAACTTACTTAATATATTTATATCATAAAACAGCTTTGCGAATTCAGTAAATCCGTTGTTTGGATTAATCCGCAAAGAGTTGCAGTTTGTATTCTGTTTTTCTCTTTGGTTTTAATTATATTTTTGTAAGAAAATATTTTTTCACATTTGTAAATGAATGTGAAACTTACAATATTCCTCTCACAATTTCTGAAATTTCTGGAAACATGAATTAATTTGTCTCATTTTTTATTTTAGAAACTATTGCTCAGAAATCGCTATTATTAGAACTTTGTAAGATTTTAATATTTCAACATCAGCAAGAGATTTAAATTGTGAATTTTTGTTATAAAATTTTGGTATTCGTTTGGAAACATTTTGACTAATAGTGGTACTGTGCTATTAGTTTTCCACTGATTTTCTGGACTAAATTTACCTTTTAATGTTTCATTTTCAAAGCCGAACTTTGTTCTTAAAACTTCACAAAATTTAAAATAAAAATTTTTGGCAAATGTTTCAAACTGAATTATCACATCATTTTCAATTTCATTGGTTTCTATATACAGTTCTGCATCAGTTTCACAGTAAACATCATTCCATGGTAGATAATTTGCTTCTAATTTGATCAAACCCAAAAACCGGTCACAGCATTTGTTGTTGAAAGTTCTGGTTATTATTGTTAAATTTCTGGACACACTGCAATCGGTGCTTTCATTTAATATTATTGAATTATCTTCACAAAAGTTTTTAAGGTCGGCAACATTTTCTGGCCCGGTAACTGTTACAAATTTTTATAGGTATGCGTTTTCTTAAAAATTTACGAATCTGAAATACGTTTTTTAAGTAGTTTATTTTTAATTGGTGCAATATTTGGAATGGTAAATTATACTACACAACTAACATAGTCAACTTAATTTCCAACGTTTTGGCTGACTGTTTTGGGGTCAATCTGTGTTTTTCATAAAAACGCCAATTTTTGGTGTTGTTTTTATAGCTAAACTTTTTTATTGTGGCTGTCACACGATGCATGGCACTTAATGTGTACTATTTTGCTAAACATTATATTGACATTACATGCTTTGCATCTTTTATAATTGTCATATTTCCAAAGGAACATGCTCGTGCACTCTTCTTTCTCTAAACGGAGCAAGGTATGGTCTAGAAGTGCTAATGTATAAAACTTATTTAATTAACAATAAAATTACTGCAAAGATGAGTTGCCATATAAAACTCCTGGGGAGATTTCTTAATTGTACTAAATAAGCCATTGGTGTACCTTTGTACTTTTAGAGTTTAAATAGTACCAAAAAAAGTACAATTGTACCAATTTTGCCATCCCTGAATTTTCCACATCTCAAAAGAAAAATAAAAAAGTATTCTCCCCTCAAGAGGTGAGAAAACAAGACATTTGTATGAATTTTATGCACAAGATGAAGAACGATACGACGAATAAGTCTGTATTCTTAACTCAAAACCATATTCTTTTAGATATGACTGTGTTGCAATAAAGGAGCGATATATAAAAAACTGATCTCCTATTTCTACCTTTTATATAAGTTTGTATAATACTTGCATAATACAAAAATATGCTTTTTATAAAAAGCATCGTAAGTTGGAATATAATATATCAATGACAGTATAAAACAGCCGATTTAATTATTAGAGAAGAACATTGTCAATAAATATGCATAAAATTAAATAATATTTTATGTAATTTTTAATCAAAACTACTTTTTAATACCGTACAAGCTTTGTCTTTGGTTCTTTTAACCTAAAAAAATGTGTCAGAAAAATTATAACTAAAAACATAGAAAACGCAAAAATCTAAATACAACTTTTCGAAGCTATGCCATCGATATGAACATGCAAACGAAATAAACTTTACAACCATTTTTGTAGAAAAATTTTAATCTAACTAATATTATAAATATGAAAGTTTGGATAGATGGATGGATGGGTGGATATTTGTTACTCAATCACGCCAGAACAGCAGAACCGATTTTCCCAATTCGGAGGTTAATATGAATAATGTAGGTCGGTTGTTTGAGAGAGCAGTGCTGTCGCTAAAAAACGAAAAATTTTAAACATGATCGTCGGCGATTCAAGAATATAAACATCTATAGAGACTGTCATGGCTAATGACGACACTACTGTCTACCCCATTGAATTTCTCAAATCGCTGGAGTTAACTAGCGTTTCGTCCCATAATCTGAAGCTTAAAGTTCGTGTTCCAGTTCTGTTGATGCGAAACCTTGATGCACCCAGACTGTTCAACGGCACCAGACTTCGTATCACAGAGCTGTGCAGTAATATTAGCCACCATTATGACAGGAGCTTCTAAAGGAGGGAGTATTTTCATTACTCACTTACCCATTACTCAAAATAACTTGTCGTTTAACTTTAAGAGTTTTCGAATTTTCCTAAAATTGACTTCCTTAATGACCATCAACAAATCCCAGCGCCAAACCTTATAAGTGGTAGGCATTCAATTATATGTTGATTGTTCACGCGTTTCAAGGGCCCGAACTTGCACGTGCTGGTGAAAAATAATAAGTCATTAATGTTGTTTACAGAACGGTATTGGAATCTTAATAATAACTTTTTATATTTCTTTTACAGTAAAAAAAGGTGAAATTTAAATGCGACAGAGATATTGTTTGTTTCTTTGTTTGTTTGTAACACTTTCACGACCTAACTACTCAACCGATCATCATGAAATTTTGCATTCAAGGGGTACAGAAAAGTAGATAGTGTACAGGCGTCAGGTATAATTTTCTTATTTATTTATTTAAGTCTATGGATTGATAAAATCCTTACAGACAATTATATTTAAAAAAGAAAAGTTACATGAAATCATATTGAACTAAACTAGTTACTAAGTTATAAAACTTTTAAAAATACAAGTGGTACCGAAAACTACACAGAGGAAAAGGACACATTTTTTAATCGCGGATAATACCGCGGGGCGTAGCTATTTTTTTTTTATAAAAAGAATCTTTTATATGTATGTATGTTCTTTTTAATGTCTATTTTTATTCTGTCATACATATGTTCTTTAATACATAAAAAATTGTGTGTTTTACTTTACATTTAAGATTTTTTTAATTAAATTATTGTTTGTTTACAAAATTATCCGTTTTTTAGGTTTCAGTGCTTTTTGCAAATTGAAATCTGACAAACACTGGGCAACTCAGAGTGTAATTTTATTTCACTTCTTCACTTCACGAACTTTTTTCTTAAACAAGAATAAAATACACAAATATCAATTGAAAATTATAAAATAGTTACAAAGTTTAAATAAAGTGTTCATTATTAAAACTTATTATGTACATACATGTGCCTTTATTTTGTTTATCTTCATAAAATTTTCAGTTTTTGCCAATGATGTACTTGTTTCGTTTTAAGTAGAAGCATTATTTTATTAATTCTATGCGATTAAAATGTCTAAACTCAACTTAAAAATAAATAAGTTGTGGGTTTTTCGCGTTCTATGTAATAGTTTTGGGTAACTTTGATAATTTGTTTTTATCAAGGTTTGCAGCCCATACCGTCATAAATACCGATACCGATTAAATACAATTTAAATTGAATACCTGTATCAACATTACTGCCGCAATTCATTTTGGTTGCAAAAAACTGGTATTCAAATACCTTTTCCTTCAATACCGGCATCATACCAGTATAATACAGTTTCGATATAAAAAACCTTATGATACGGCAAGAATTGCGAAAATGTTTCAAACAAAATGCTCAACGCAATTATGCTGGGTGTAGAGGCGATGGTGAAACTCAACCTAAGACAGATGCTAACAATTACTAAGGAAGTCGTGATGAGAATAGAATTATATAACCACCAGTCGGATGTCAGAATTCACTACATTCTATAGCAAAGTCTGGTGCTGGCGCGTGTCTCAGTGATTGACTGAAGCGTCCGCTACTGACGCGCGTAAGGGACCTGTAACAGTTGTGATTTTTTTTATTTTTTTTCGATGTTCCATACACAAGACTTAAGTCTTATATTGCAGTAAAGAATTGAGCATATACGAATACAATAAATCAGAAACCATGACAAAATGTATTAGATTAAATTAAGGAATGTTGAAATATAAATTAAAATTTAAAATTTAATAATATTTAATTACATAAAGCATGAATAAAGAAATGATATTTAGAAATCAGTGTTCTATGGTCAAATGCTGGAATTCTATTACCTCTATCAAGTGTTGAAAAGTTTAATCGTGTATATAGATGACGTAGAGTTAAATATGGTCATATCTTCTTAAACCATATACATAACGAATAATGTTATTAAACGCCAAATTTAGCTGATTTTTGCTTTTACTATCACATCTGGTAAATTGTTCACAGCCATACAACAAAATCGGTATTAAATATGATTTGGCAAGGAGTGTTCTGATTTTAATTGGAGTACAATATTGAGTTTGCCACAGATTCCTTAACTTGGGAAATGTTCGACCGCATGCAAAATTAACGTGGGTAGACCAAGTGAGAGTGTTGTTAAAGTATATATGTAGCAAGATTTCTGGCAGTGCTTACAATTTCAATGGGATGGTTGTTTAAAGTTGAAATAGGATTGAAATCAAGTGTTAATAACCTCTTTTTAATAATCAAATACTTGGACTTGGTAGGATTAATAGTAAGACCATTAGCTGTGGCCCACCCGTAAACACGACCTAATTCCTGGTTTAAGGACCTAACACATTCATTAAGCTAAACTAAAAATGTAACGTTAGCGCGGTCTACCTGCTGTCTTCTATCTTTAGAAAGATCTACGAGGGCCGTTATACAACTGTGGTTCTTACGAAAACCAGATTGCCGATCAGTGCGCCTATTGTTCGTTTCAAGATTTTGTGAAACTTGGTTGTGAATTAGTCTTTCAAGGACCTTAGATAAAAATGGCAAGATTGCTATCGGCCTATAGTCAGTATTAGATTTAGGTATAGGAACAATCTTAGCAAGTTTCCAGATTCTGGGATATCAATTGGTTGTAAAGATCTTATTGAAATCAAATGTCATAAAGGGAAGAAGTCTTGGAATGAGAATTTTAATAAACCTGGGGTCTATCCCATCCACACCAATTGGATTTTATTCACAACAGGCTGGATAAACCATCACATTGGCTCACGTTTGCAAAATTGAAGGTATTGTTTAAAATGACATTAGAGAAATAGTAGTAGTCAGAATTAGGTTGAACATTTGAAGTATTTAAAAATTGTGCATTTAGGGTGTTTGCATGGACCGTATGGTAGTGGAGAACTTTGAATCATAATAGTCAGATTAGGCTTTTTTAATTAGCCTGTTTGTTATCCTACGTGATACTCGCTATCCTTCATGCAATTCAGCGGTTTTAAAACGTTTCCACCGAGCATATAGAAAATCCCTGTGATTAATAGCTTGTTTTATGTCGTGTGAAAATCAAGGCCTATTATGTCGATTTACGATTTATGTTCTTGAGGGAACCGCAAGATTGTATAAATAATCTAGGTTGTATTGTAGAAAAGAGAGCTGATCATCAACTGAAATTAAATTATAAGGCACACTCCAATCAATACTACAAAATTCTACTTCAAACCTACTGTAATCAATATTTTTAAAGTCCCGATATCTAACGAATTCATCAGGCACATGTATCTTAAAATTATATCTCATAAAAATTAGGTCATCTCGTGAAAAGCAAGACGCAGACAGTTGGTCATAAAGCAACACCTCTGAAGTATCACTAGTAAAAAAAAGGTCAAGAAGTGTGTTGCTGGTACTCGTGTAGTGTGTAGCATTATTTGTGTTCGGGGAATTAAGAACAAGCATGATGTCAGTTAGATAAGGGCTTACCAAAATATTTGAATTGAAATCGCCTGTAATAATAACATCCTCATAAGAGACTTTGTATGTTTCTAAAATGTTCATAAAACTTTCCATACATATATAATTATTAGGTCTATAAACAGAACCTAAAAGTAGTTTCCTTCCATCATAACTTACTTACAAAAGTAAATATCCCATAAGATTTCCAGGTCTCAAACTCTGGGCAAAATTTTTATCATCGTCCCAATCCCGTCTCTAAAACGAATCGTATTATTTGCATCCTAATTTTTTTATTAAACCTTTTTCTTTTAAAGCAATCCTATAGATTTGGATGGAGATTTCAATCGAAATTTAGTAGATTTTGCTCTGGTGTAAATGCGATTATATGAGAAACTAAAAGATTTAGTTTTTAAGATGTAAACGCATATTATTGTATTGTCCAGCAATGCAGGGCAGGGCTACAACAGTTTCATACTAACCAGCGATTGAAACAGATCTCCTCTGAATCGATGGCGGTTAAATTGGTTCCCAAACTGGTGTAGCAAAGATTAGGAAATATTGCTTGAAACATCAATTATATCGCACCTTTATTGAAACGTAACTAGTCATATCTCAAAAAAACTCGTTGGTCAGAAAACAAGTTTCAAGTTTTTAATTTACACACACACATCAATAGAAAAATAAAAAAGTAATCTCCTCTCAAGAGATGAGTAAATAAGATATTTGTATGGTTTTTTTGCAGAACTGAAGACTGATGCGACGAATATTTCTGCATTCTTAACTAAAAAAACCCGTTTTTGAGATATGATCACGTTGCAATACAGGAACAATATGTATAACACCGTGTGAAATATTAAAATTTTATTTATTGGAAACCCTCTATTTATGTATATTTACTAATTTACAGGAAAAATGCGTACTTCATTTTTAATTTCACCCTTTGTCCTTTTGTTTATTTAAAAAAAGATTTTTTCATATTAATATGTAATATTTTTTGGCAATATCCAATAGTGGGAAAGGTGTGCAGAATTTTATGAAAATATTTCCTTCAGTTTCCTAAAAAAAATTAAAAAAGCCTTACGTGAACCCTGTGGGACCTTGAAATTTTATGGTTTTATATCTCTCAATTCTTAAAATAATAGGGATATAAATATTATGCAATTTTCCTCCGCATACCTTTTCTTGAAATCAATATTGAAATCAGGCATTTGAAAACATTTTGTTCACACGAATTTGTTTTCTTAACTTCTAATGATCAATCCTTTTCAGTTAATATGAATATAATATCACTGGTTTAAAAGTTATGGAACATTCTACATCTAAAAAAACTATTTTTATTGCAAAGTTTTCCTGTTGACATAAACAATCTCACCAAGGAACCAACATAAACATTAATTTTTTACGATAAACAAAAGCATTAATTTGCTTTGTGAATATTTTTAAGGATATAGTTATGAATATATGAATTTTTCAGTTCAGCTAATTAAGAACTATCATTAATAAGACAACCAACATGGATGGCGTATTTTCTTTACTTCCAAACACTTGATATGAAACACAACAATAACTCACAAAGTACGAGTTTAATACGCACAATATATAATTAATATTTATTGTACTATTTGTAAGTGAAAGTATAGAATTAAAATGAAAATTATGTACTTCATATGTTTTTATCATTTGTAGTCATTACTTTTCCTACAACGTTTTTGTTCAATAACTTAGATGGCAAACACGGAAAATATCAGGTCTAAAAGCCAAGATCTCCTCAAACGTTACAGATAAATGGAATGGTAAAATTTATGTCTTAAACATAAATCAAATTAGTTCAGATACACGAAAGTCTTTCACAAATGATGGCAGCAGGTTAAAAGTTGTGTATTTTTGAAAGACCCACCCGTAAAGGCCTCTTTAGCCGGCCGCAAATGTAGAATTGTAAATGTAGTCGTGTCAGCTGATCGTATCTGTTACATGAAAAAGCAATGAAAATGCTTATCTGACCGAAATGTCACTTGGCCGTAACCACAAAGCATACAGAGGTGACAGAAGGGGAGAACTATATAAGATTATTTTCCGACTCCCTCTATACGCACAGGCAACGATAAAGAAATTCATAAAATATTTTGCATTCTTTGTGGTTTTATTCTCTGTATTAACGTATTTTACACAAAGTGCTTTGTGGTATTTTATTCTTCCCAACAAGGAATGATTGATTTTTGTATTTCCCACAAACTAATAATCATATTGGAGCTAAAAACTTGCTATTCACAGAACACAAAACACACACAAACCACAATTTTTCCAAAATTTTATTACAATTTAATTTTTTTGTTTTGTTTATTTTCCCTTCTTCGTAGCATTAAGTTTATATAGTTGTCTCTTTCTTCAACCACCGGCACTTTAGCTGATTTGGACCATTTGCAAATGTCATTTCTTACATGTCTGTTAGTAGTTTGTGCCGTAACGTACCAACCTGTAGAAAATAGAATTTCATTACGATTTGACGTGAAAAATGTAAACAGTGATGGGATGTATGTACGAGTATGTTGAATATGAATGCGGCACAGTAGCCCTTTTTTGGTACATTTTTTTTTTTTTGATATTTGAACAATTTTAGTTTTTAAATTTGTATACATTCTTGGTATATTGAATAAATTTAGTTCTCTTAATAAATTTATATTTATTTATAAAAAATAACAAGAAACTGTTAATCAAATGTACAATAGTATCGCGATTTAGCGAACATTCGATTTAATAAACATCGCATTTAACGGATATTCAAATTTTTATTTCTATTAAGTATGTACCTTATATTACGAATAAACATTTTATTTTGTACTCGGTTTAATGAAAAAATGTAAAACATTTTTTTAAATAAATTATTTTTGTATTACGGTATTATTGTATGTATTAATTATTTTAAATTACTATAACTTTATTAAAATATAAAAAAAACTGTATAAATATTTATAGTTATAAATAAAATAGCCTAGACTAGTGTTCTTTTTTCACAGTAAAATTTGCGTAGCGAACTGTTTTCAAAAACTATTTTATGGGCTGAACAAACCAAAGCGGCAGATATTTTATTTTAAACAGAATTTAAAAATAGACCTGGTAAATTACATAAAAATTCTTATTTTTCAAAATGAATATTTTTGGTCACTTTTAGTATAGTATTCTGTAAATAAATTATTTACAAATGAATTCTTATTTTTCTTTACAGTAATAAAAATAAATTATATATGTATGTACATATGTATGTACCTATATGCACATTTATGTATTGATTTTAAAATTTTATTTTAACTGAAGTCTGGACGATCCACTAATCCGGACAGTAGCTGAAACCGTATCTCTCCAGATTATGGAGGTGGTACTGTACGTTCAGCCTGAAATCAACCTAAACGCTTAACACAATTTCGTGATAAAACATCGAATGAGTTTACAACTGCTCTAGAGCACAATTGGTGAAAGAACGACGCATATGATGGTCTCATAGCTTTAATTCTTGTTTACAGCGGCGATATTCTCCTCAGTACGCACATTCCTTCGCGTGATGGTGTTATTGCCAGTGTTGTCATCTTATATGTAATTCACATATCATGAGTTATATATATTTTCATGTGTGTAATTGGCTGCATGTGTAACTCATGAGCAATTTAAAATTTTATCGTTTTTTGAGCACTACTTTTTTATTGTGATGACGACAGTGAAGATGACAACTAAGGAAGGCTGTTGTGATATTTTAATTTACTTATGAACCTGTTTTGCATTTTTTACTTTAAATTTATTAAATTTTTTGTTTGGGATTGTCGTTTTTAAACATCACAAAACTATTATATTGATTTGGTCTAAAGAAGATTATATACATATGTATGTATCTACAAAAATAAAAAATCTTTGAAGAAGTTGGAAAATACCAACGAAATATTGGAATAGTATGTAAAAAATAATCTTTTATTAAATGGCCTTGAAAGCCCAAATATTGAAAATATATTCATCATTAAAAATATTTTGGAATTACATCAAAAATGTCAAATATTTAATATAACAAATCAAAGCACGTTATTTTGCAAAAAAAAAAGAAATCATGTGTAATGCATAAAAATTTTTGAAAATCACCAAAAAAATTACAGACTAACGGTTGTTTAAGTAAAAAAAAAATTTTTAATTTAAATTTTTTGTTTTCTTCACTCTCAAAGTTGATCGGGTGACATACAATTGTCCTTTTTAGCTTTGTAAAAAATCATATTAAAGTAGCTTTCTAAAACACGTATGTGCATAAAAATCGAGTGAAAATTTAATGAGTTATTTAAATTTCTGTCATAACATATTTCTCGGCTTTTTTGATTCTATCTAAAAAAATTCAAATTTTGTATTTTTAAAAATCATGAAAAATCCAAAACGGGAAAATGTGTAAAGTCTTATTACTTTCACGAAAAGTCACATAACCTATTAACAAAATGAGATATAAAAATGGATGAACGCGTTTCGCTTTTATTCACAATTAAGTGAAGGTACTTCATTTCGAAGTGAAGGAAAAAACGTTCATGACTTAAAAAAAAATTAAGTAATAAACAAAATGTTATTTCATTTTAATAATTGTAGTAGCAAAGGCGTACGTGGATGCTGACTTTCTGTTCTTGTTCCTTTATGATAGCTAGTCAGTCCGCAGTCAATTAAAAGAAAAAAATTAAAGTGCACCTTTTTTATTGATGTGTGGTTTTTTATTAACTACCTGTAACGGATGATTTTTTACAAAAATTCCAACCACTTTTATTAGTGCTCATTATTTGGAAAGTTGTGAAAAATATGAAACGATATTGTATGATCCCTGGTTTTAGAAGGCTGAATCAGGTACATATTCCCCCTTAGGAGATGCGTCCTAGGTACTTCAGAAAAAAGGTACGAAGTCTTTATAAGGGCTCATTCACTCACTTTTTCTTATTCAACAAGTGTTTAAAAGTGAATTAAGACATAAAAATAAAAGCGCAAGTCCAAAAAAATATAAGTAATTTTAACTTTTAATTAAAAAAGTAAAATTTTGTTCCCTTTTATTTAAAACTATATTACTTTGATATGTACGTCAAAATTGTGCAACGTCTACGTCAAGAAACACGTGTAATATCAATCCCAACTGTTTTTGTCACATATGTGGCATATACACGTTGATAAAACATAGAAAAAGTGTGTCACAGTTCACTAAACAAGTGTATTTTGACTATTTCGGAAACCCGTGACAAGTACTGGATTCCTAAAACTGTATGTAACAACTGTGTATAATATTTAAGGTTATATGCAAACAAGAAACGGACTCATTTCTACTATCAAACACCAATGATGTGGCGGGAACCTTCGAATCATCATGATGATTGTTATTTTTCCGCTGTCAACATAACAGGCATTAACAAAACCAACCTCTCTAAATGGATTTATCCTAACGTGTTGTCTATAACACGAGCAGTCATGTACTCTAGTGATCATTCAGAACCACAATAATTTACATCAACACAAAATTATCACAACTTACAACAAAATTCTCCTTCACTTAGTACTGAGAGAAAAACTTACCTCCATTTTTTTCGAAGACGATGAATTCGTTTATTGTTCAGATGTTCCTGGTTTAGTAACAGCGATGGGATTAGAGAAGTATGATGCAAATGACTGGTGACTATTTATAGATTCTTCTAAGCGCAGCCTAATATGTATACTTCTGCATAACGGTAATAAAATGGGTTCGTTGTCGATTGCACATTCAACTAAAGTTAAAGAAGAATATTCTACTATTGCCTCGGTTATAGATAAAATAAAATACAACGAACTCCGGTGGCTAATTTGTATGGATCTAAAAATGGTGAATTTTCTTCTAGGCCAACAAGTAGGCTACACAAAACATCCGTGTTTTATTTGCTGATCTGAACACTGGAGCATAAAAGACTGGCCTGCGAGGGAAGCTATGATTCCAGGAAACAACACTATAGTTAATCAACCACTTGTGCCTAGGGATCGCATAATACTGCCACCTCTCTATATCAAGCTAGAGCTTATGAAACAATTTGTCAAAGCTCTCAACAATGATGGTGATTGCTTTAGATATATCAGTAGAAAGTTCCAAAATTTGAGTTGGGAGGAACTGAAAGGTGGTATTTTTGATGGCCCTCAAATCAAAAGGTTAATCAATGATGATAACTTGACAGATATTGAAAGAAATGCTTGGAATGAATTTGTTTGGATAGTGCACAATTTCCTGGGAAAAAAAGGATGAGCATTAAGGTACACTACCTACACAGTCATTTGGATTGTATCCCTGAAAATCTTGGAGACTTCAGTGAAGAGCAAGGTGAACGTTCCATCAAGATATTCGTTCTATAGAGGCGCGGTACCAGGGGCACTGGGATACCCATATGATGGCGGACTATTGCTGGAGCATTCAAAATAAACCCTATAAACAAGATAATTTAAGAAAATCGTTTACAAGAAAATTTTTCGATTAGTTGTAATTACATTATAGTATTTGTGTATTAAAAATTTTTATTTTTCTTTAAAATCCTGTTTTATTGATAAATTGAAAAGTATAGCTGATAGAAAAATCAGTGTTAATATCTGAAATCATTGGCCTAAAAACAATTACTATAGAACACTTATTACATAAATAGAACAGCGGCAAACACACACATATTAAAAAATTTTATTTTTGTGTGGAAATCGCAATTTTTATCAATTCAGTTTTCTCAGTAAATTGTGAACAAAATCAACTGTTGTGCACCGATTACAACGAAATAAAGTTCATTTCATTCGAAATATGTTCAACTAAATGTTTTTGGACCAAAACTGCGATTTTTGTCGCATTTTTTTGATATGAATTAAAAAAAAATTATTTTTTCTTTTTAAATTGTTTTTTTAAAACTTAAGATAATGGTCGCGTTCATAAGACGTAACTGTTGCGCAACCGTAGAGTGTTTGTCTTAGAAACGCAGAGTTGAGTATTTCCGCTCCACTCAACAGTTGAGTATTTCCTGCCATTTTTTCCATCATAATTTTTTTTTTGCTAGTCAACATGTTGTATTTAGCTCCGCTATTTATATTAATTACACAATCAGTTCAATATAAGGTATAAAGATTTTTTGAAAATAGTGCCGGTTCAGCGTTGAAATATAAACTATTATCGGCGAAGGTTTATAATTTTATTGCAATGTTTTGTTGTGCATTTTGATGTTGTGAATATTAAATTTGTGGTGCAGAATTTAAAATAAAAATGGAAAATTCCTGCCAAGAAAAACTTCATTGCAAAATCTTTGTTGTCCCTACTTTTTAGTATAAGCTAAACTAATTAATTTACAAAATTTAAATTATTTCTTTTGCAGCATTTTTATTTCTTTTCAATTGTTTACATTAATCAACTGTTCGTGATCCAATTATTTATCAAGCCGTTTCTAAGACGTTGCGTTCAACAGTTGACAACAGTTTCACAACAGTTGAGCTCAACCGCTACGTCTTATGAGCGCGACCAATATTAAAGATAATATTGTTGACGAGTTTTAGATTTTTTTTAGCTGAATACTGTGAACCGTTTTCAAGTTATTCCAATATAGTATGTAGTGGAACTGCCTTAATTTTCAACATAGCGGTATATCGCGAAAAGTGGATCTGATAGAAAAAAACGAAGTGTAGATTTGGATTCAGCGTCCCAAATAACCTTAAAAAACAACATTCAGTTCTTAATCAACACACACCTTGTTCCCTTGTGTTATATATCCTTAGGTAATATTTTACGAATAGGAAATAAAACGAATTTTTTTTAAATTGTTTAAATTGCAGAAATTCATTGCTCACAGGAAAAAGTAAAAACAAGATTGAACATAAAAATATTTTGCTTGAAATTTAGACAAACAAAAAATACAAAAATTATTAATAACATGAGCCTAATGTTATATAACACAGTGGAGTTCGTTTATAAGCACTCCACGCATTTTTGTTCGTAAAAGAGAATAATAATAATAATTCACATATTAGAGTTCCCTACACAAAGTGTAAAAACGGTACCATATTGTTTTCGCTAAATTATCTGTCCGTCTGTCGCAGGCTTCTCTACCTCTTGCAATTTTCACAACGTATGTATGTATGTATAACTATGGCCGTTATAAAAATAAATACAAGGCATATATGTTCGACAGATAGTAATTTACATCTACACGGAAGCCTCTGCATATGTTATAAGACAGAGGTGGAAACACTCTTGCTATGACATATGTTATGACAAGTGTTGGTTGGTTAAGGATTTTGACATTAACAGTAGTGGATACTACTGTCAACTGCAATGGGGAACGCTTTTATCAATATCTATTAATAAATAGGGAAAAATAACACAGTTCGGAAACATTTTCTCATCTCCTTGTTAAATAATTTGTGTCTTTCTTTTTTTATTTGGTGTATGTATGTATGTTTTATTAAAATCTATTGGGCATCTTAGGAGTTATATTTAAACGTTTAAGAGCAACAACAACATACAGGGATTGGAAATTCTCACTGGATTGCTGCTATACTAACAAATATGAAAAATATAATTCAGCGTGAATCGGACTCCACTGTACTATAAAAACTCTATAAGTTGATAACTTCTACATTATAGATCTTTCTTTGGTTTACTGGGTAACAGTTTCACTACTATTAATTATACACCAAATACACCAAGTCCTGGCATTCGACTTTGTTGACAAGCCTTAATCTATTAACTAAATAATAATAATGTAATAATACGAGTAGTACTCGACTAGCAAATTTTTAAAATTACTGCTGGTATCATTGGGATACATGTATGTATGTATGTATGTATGTATGTATATGTACATATATACTACTCGTAATAGAATCTAGTAATTAGATGTTCTTACATATTCTATATAATAAGACGGCTTTTCCACAGTCAAAGTTAATTTGGTGAAGAGGCCTTTCCACAGCCAAAGTTTAGTTTGCAAAGTTTAATTCAGCTGGAAGGGAAACAAAATAAAAAGATATTTTTCTAACTGTCTTTCTCCTAGCTGAATTAAAACTTTGGAAAGTAAACTCTGACTGTGCAGAAGCCGTCAAAGTTTCATTCAGTTGAGAGAAAGGCAGAAAGGCGAATATATTCTTATTCTGTCGTTCTCCTAGCTGAATTAAACTTTGAGTGTGGAAAAGCCGTCAAATTAAACTTTGACTGTGGAAAAGCCGTCCTAGCAGAGTAAACTTTGACTATGAAGAAGCAGTCTTTCCAAATATTTGCTGAAAAAAACGTGACCAACAGACAAGCTAAATTTGCATTTTCTTTAATTCCATTAATTTTGTAAATATGTGTTCGCATTTATTGAAAATAACATAAAAAATAGTATTTTGCGGCATAATTGACTTCATTTTGTGATATAAAAACCAAATTAAATCACACTAACCCTAAGCAAAAGTAGTGGTAACGGTTTTTGGACAAATATTTGCCAAGTGTGACCGTATCTTTACGCTTTTCGCGCAGTGGCAATTAGATTTGGCTGAAGACTGCCGCCTGCTGAGCAACAGTTAAATATGTGTGTGAAGGTGGGGAAACTGCTACTATAAATTCTGTTTTTTTAAATGAATTGCGAAAGATTGATAAATCATTAAGATGGAAAATAAAAGGGAATACTTTGATCACGACTTTACTTTAGTATAAAAAGATTTTATTCCAGACAGACAGAAGATTTGTAGGGACAAACATTTTTCGATATTGTGCCATGGATTTTTCAATAGCTTTTGGCATGAGAAAAAAAAAGTCCCACTACGAAATATAAAAAAAATCTTTTTGGAGGCGACGAAATTTAAAATTTTTCACTTTTTCTTTACTTCTATTTTTAATTTTTTTTTCACACATTTTTTTTCTATCGGAAAATAATAGAAAACTGGCATTTTTATTAACAAATATTTTAAATTTAAATTAATAAATCATTTAATAATAATTCAATAGTTAATTTCACCTTGGAAAGGTAAAATTAAAAAAAAATTCCATCAGCCGATTAAAAAAAAAAACACAAATAGAAGTTGGGAAAAAGTAAAAAAAAAATAAAATTGAGCGCCTCGATTTTTTTTTGTATGATGTAGTGGAACTTTTTTCTCCATTCGAAAAGTTATCGAAAAATCGATTGCACAAGATCGACAAATTTTTGTCCCTACAAATCGGCCCACCCTACAACCATATGTACATACATATGTATTTATAAAAAGTATCATCTCTTTGCATGGCATGGCATTTGATATTTCCACTTTCTTTTTCTTCTGGCACAATGTCGATTGCCAAATCAACCTACCTATTGTATATACTCGTATGTAGATAGTATTTTTAAACCTTTAATTCATTTTAATTTTTTACCAACGCTTCTTGTAAAAATTGTTTTTATGCAAATTATCCAGCGAAACTAATGCCTTAAACTGAATACGCTTTGAGGGTGTTGTTTTCTGAAGTAGTTAGCGCGTTGACTACAAAGCAAATAATGACTAAGAACGTGGTTGGTTCGAGCCCAGTTTCAGGCAAGTCATAACATCTAGCATTTTTCAGATGTGCATTAGTATGTCATTGTATTTGTTGTTGCTGGACTGTTTAAGTGACGCAGGCATGGTACTGTTCACTGAACAGTGCCGACAAGAAGTGATACTGACTGGTTGATGTATGCTAGTGTTGTACATCACAGCGCCCTCCTTCGTCGGTATTGTGGCAAAATCGCCATCGAAGTAAAATAATTAATAAAAATAGCTACACAGGTTAAACAAATTTAATGCGCCTACTTGACTGCAGAAGCGCTGCAACACTGATCTAAAAGCTAACAAAACTCATAATATCAAAGTTGTAAAAAACAATTAACCGTCATTTTTCCCTTTTCCAAAGAAGGCAACACAGCGACTGGTTGGTAGTAATTAGTGATGTTAACCGTACGGTAGTTTAGATCTTCGAACGGTTGGCAGGCAATTTCTATATTTGTACGGTAATTTTAAAAAGTTTTAAAAAGAGCTTTTTTCACAATGTGTCTACACATATTTCTCAACAACTAATCATAAAAAGTACGGTGTTATTATAACTATGCAAAATAACGCCAATTGTTGTTAAATTGAATAAGTTTCTGCCATAAATGTATTAAGAAATGTTGGCATCACTTACTTATCCCGCCTTATACATTTATTGAAGCAATTAAACAGTAAAAGTCAATAGTTCTGTGCACCAATCACCTTTTGTAAAATATTTAATATCTGTAAAGATATTTGAATGGTTTGATGATCCCTTAAACAAATTGTATTTGGCATTTTTGGAGTTTATTGCCATTATTTACATATTTAAATTTTGAAATGCAAAGTGAAAATACTAAAATCCATATTCAATATAATCGATTATTATTGACATTTAAAACAATCCTAAGCCATTTTATTGGCTCTAAGAACTTAAGACGGCACTTTGTGGCAAGATTTCAATTTTGGGGATAATGATAATCACCTACAGCTAGATAAAAGATATCTTGGTGGTGAAGTATTCCCAAGTCTTTCAATTATGGGTATTTCAACACACAAATTAGCTGAATTTAAAACTGATTGCAAGATATTCTATATGTGAAGCGCTCAAGAAATTTTTAAAAGGTTTCCTTTTAAATCAAATCAAATGCAATCTTTTTTAAAACAAGTATGGAGTGACGAAAGAAGTCACAATCACGCAAATTCACGCTCACGATATCCGAAATTTTTTTTTATTTAATTAAAAAAAAATCATCACTCACCGTCACGGACGCACGCTCACATGATGGAAACGAAACATCTCTATTCCATAGTATAGGCTGATTTCATAAACACAGCTTTCAAAGCAACACTGGAGGTATGAGTTTACAAGGCATTCTAGTGTTGCTTCGCAATATGCGTTTATGAAGTCAGCCATAAATTATGAATTTCATAACATATTTGTAACCCTTTCTTGCCTAGAGTGCATTATAAAAATATTAACATCCCCTTATTAGCACTTACTTACATATATATTTTTTCACACATCCAAGAAGTGTTTCAACGTCTTTATCAATAAGCCAATGGTCTTCCACTAAACGAAGAAATGATTTGAAACGTAAGCAAAGGTTTAATAATGAAGAAAATCTCCCAAAACTGATAAAAATATCGCCAACTATTACATAAATCTGTTAGTCTAATGATTAAAATGTTCCAATACTATCTTCATATTGAAAATGATTTAAAGCTATCAAAAATTCTTAAAAAAAAGAACAAACTTGTTTAAATAACAATAAAAGTAACAACAATAAGTAAAATGTATCAAAAATTCTTAAAAAAAAATAGCATTATTGTAGTTGAGGATTTGGTACCGTACCCAGCCCGTAAGACAGAGAAATATAAATGCAAACAGAAAGCTTTTTGCTCTCAAATCCAACCCATAAATTCGGCTTATTTTCGTAATATTTTGCCATTAAATTGCGTCCAACTACGTAGTGCGTGCTATCGACAATGCGATATTCCGCGAAACTATGATTTCTTAGGTGTTTTTAATGAATGTAAGACCAGTTCATTTTACATGAATATGAAGACGCGGTGCAGCTCGCGAACTATTATCGCTACGCTCTTCAAATGATTTGGAAATTTTCCTCAAACATTCCGATCATTTTGTATCTGTTGAACTGGGGAAAATACGAAAATATGCAAAAAAAAAATGAAATACAAATATGTATGCATATACTATTTTTGGATATTTTCCCCAAACATTCCGATCCAAAAATCCAAAGTTCATATGTTGTATGTATACGATAGGAACTGATTGTTTGAAAAATATTCAATGAATTGCAAATGATTCTTAGAATACATTTTAATTAAGCCCACATTATATTATTAACTTGGATTAAGCAATCTAGAAGCTAAATATAAATTTGTGGAAAATAGGTATTTGCAATACTTTTTTTCAAAATACAAATGCGTTTAAATTTTTCTATTCTAAATACAAAATCGTTTTTAATAAAAGTTTAATTTTCACAATGGAAATGATATTTTGTAAGTTTTTTTACTCTATAATTTTGCTGTTTTTTGAATCATGCAATTTTTCTGATGTTCGCGTATTTTTAAGAATTTTCGCCATTTTAGAAATTTTTTCAAGACTTTTGGCAATCGGCACAATTATATAATTTTTTTAAAATAAATTTTGGGATTTATTTCCAATATTGCAGTTGCAATTTTCAGAATATGCGCTATTTTCGCGGCGTTTGTAAGTTTTTAGTTTCTTTGCTAATAACATTTTGGAGCATGATATCAAATTAAATTCCTATATCAAACTTTGTTTTCATTTTATAGAAAAGGCAATTAATTGAAATGCTTTTGAAGAGTAACTCACTGATGTTTCAGAATGAAAGAAACATTTCCTATGGGAATTTATATTGAAAGCAACAGTAAAATACCAAGTTGTGATTATTAGATATAAAAATTAGAAAAAGCAAAGTAAATATGTATACTGAAAGTTTCAATTAGAAAATATTTGGGAACAGGTATCAAATTCTAGCTGGGAAGAAATTTTTCTGCTTTGTTATGTGTAGCTAAGTATCCAAACACCATTTTGATTGCTAAGAGATTTTTTAACACAATGTACAATTACAATACCGGGTTCTGAAATATTGCAAGTATTCTCTGCACCTGGATATAGAAAATATTTAAAATTATTATTTTGTGCACACAAGTTTAAACCAACATATAAGCATAAATTTTTCATTTCTTCTGAAATCACAAATAGTCATAAAAAATGAAATGTTAACACATGTTTAAAACAAAATTAAAATTCTACTTCATTGATTTTGTTAATTTACATAGTGTGTCTTGACGACCCATTCATTTGTGTTGACAAAAGTCAAGGTCGAAATGAAAAACAGCACTAACAATTTTCTGTTGTTTTTATGATGATTGTTTGCGGTTGGAAAATTACTGCACAAATTAAAATTTTTGGGATATGTAAATTATATGCACCGTGCAAAAAAGTTACATTTCTTTAATATAAATAATATAAAAAATAATTATGGTTATTTATATACGAAAAGAAAATATAAGCTATAAAAACTGTAATATTCATGCATAATAAAATCATACTAATAAACATACAAAAATAAGTTTAAACTACAGAGAAACAAAAAAAATCTTTGCTTTTTGTCTGTTTAGTTATTATGCTTATTCACACACAATATGTACATGTGCACTAAAACGCATTTCAGTGCATATGTGCATATCAGTGTATATGTGCAAAAAAGTGTGAAATTACAAGAACCACACTAATTTCAATCAAGAATTTGAAGTTTTTGTATTTTATAATAAATAAGATATGTATATTATGTACTTAAACGCGGAAAAAATGTACTATGAAATATACAACTGCTTTGTGGTATATGATGAGAACTTGTGACTACCAACCAGTAGGTTGTTGGTATGAATCCCAACGCAACTCGTTTGTTAATCCTAATGACGTTTTAAATATTAAATTCCATGACAAACATTTTCTATATTCCAATTAAAATGCATATGATCATAAAAAATTAATGCAATCAAATTAAGTTTTAAAACTTATATAGACAGTCACAAGCAAAATTATATAGTTTTGTTGTTTCTTAAATAATTATATTAAATTCCAAAAATAAACGTGGGATGGAATCGTCACATCCGTGAATGTACAATACGTATCATTTTTCGTACTATGACTTTCTTAAACCGATGATAATTCGCAATAATTTGAAATATAACATACATTATCGTGTGACTGAATGGACATTTTTGCAATTGTATTTCACAATGACATTAAATTCAAGCGATTAGTGTAGCATTTAATTCATTTTCGTACGAAAAACGGTAATTCTTTTAGGGATGTACGGAAATCGAAATAATAAAGTTAACATCAGTGGTAGGCATATTAATATGCTGCGTGTAACTTCTCTTTCAAAAAAAAACTTGCAGAATTCGCTGATTAAAGCACGACTGCCTTGAGTTGTTAACAACGTGTATTTTTGCTTGCGGATATTATAATCAAATTTTCTTTATAATAAATTAAGTTTTTTGACTGCGAACGGTCAGCAAACGAGTTTTAGGGCAATTGCCCCAAATCCAATATGCCCAAGGTAAATTATGGGCCGAACACCAGCAACAGGTTTCATCTGCTGTCCGAAGATGAAAAATTTCAAAAAAAAGAAGGAAATTTCACCAACAATAGTGGATACCGACGTGAGCTTTTCCAGAGTACTAGGAATTATCGGGGACAGGAGCATGTTCAAGAGAATGGCAATTAGCACAAAAATGATGCCCAGCACTATGGCACTAATGAAAGAATTCAAAAATACACATAATATTACGCCTGTAAGTTTAAAATAAATCATAAAAAAATATCAAATGAAGATGACAAACTGTATCTGATTGAATTTGACAGGCAACACGTTTCAAAGCGTAAAATTAAAAAATCAGATTCTTCTGCAATATTGCTGTTTACTGGAGAAAACCTTTTAAGAGTAATAAAAGTCCTATTCAATGTACCAAGTGATCAATGTGTGGACATGGAGCCAAATAAATATTCTTAAATTACATAAAACTCTTGCTGGAAAGCCTAATATTATTAACGATCCTTTCACTATTTTTCGGTTACTTATTATACACAGTCAAGCTTCTGTCTATCATAAATATATTCGGCGCTTAGAAATATGACTGAGGCAGCAATAATATTAAAAGATCTAAAATCAAAATTAATAGAACGTAATGATGAATAATTTTTACTTCTAAAAGCTCAAAATGCAATTACGCTTCTAGAATCAAAGGGTTTCGATATTAGTATTTTGAAAGAAAAGGTAAAACATTTTTACAGTACTTGTATTAATTACCTGCACCAATGGGATGAATCTCCTACAGAAATCGAGAGATTTGCTTGGATACTTTTAAATATATGTAGTTCCATCTTGGCAGTCAGTAGAAAAATCGTTTGCTAAAATAACAGAAATATCAAATGACTTAAATTCAAATCGTTAGGATATCTTTGATGAAATTACATACGTAAAAATTACGCCAACGCCGAAAAAATAAAAATAAGAAAAAAATCCAAAGTGAATCCTTATAAAAAGAGGGTTGAAATGTTTATATTTTTCGATGGATTTTACATCTGCTTTGCCTGCTTCTATTGCGCGAACAGAAATAATTTTTTCAATATCTAACAATATATGAATTTCGGAAAAATCTCAAATGATATAGGAAACTTTGGAATTTCTCATAACCTTAAGATATTATATTATATTATATTATAAAATATTTTCAACGAATACGCCTGATGTGTTAAACATATAAACTTAGTGGAGAAATATCGGAAGTAAAAATGTATACAGTACATATCGGATATAAGAAACATTAAAAATGTCAGAAATTTTTTTCTTATATGCGGTTTTTTCTTATAAGCAATTATTGTTTACGAGTATAAGAAAGTTATTTCTTATAAACTTATATATGGACATAAGGAACTTTTCTCATAAGTGTGTATTCTATAAAATATACACACATATTTACATATTTCTTGTATCCATCTCTTACACGCTATGGTTCAACAAACGCATAGTTGTATATTTTATTTATATTCAGTATTGCCCGAAAGAAAAAATGTTTCATATATAAAATCTTTTTTCATATCATTTATCTTCTTTGGTGTTTTGGATAAATTTTAAATTTTGATATTTTCAGTGTTGCCGAAAAAAAATTCTAATATAAAACCTTTTTTCATATCATTCATCATTATTTGTGTTTGAAAAAAGTTTCTTATATCAGGTTTTTTCTTATATACGATTTTCTTTTATTGAAAATTATTTGTATGGAAAGTATAGAAAAAGACATGGTGTTTTTGGTCCACCAAGCGGTATATTCTTATATGCGATATCCTTATATCCGATATCTACTGTATTAACATATGAATGTTCATATTTGTATCAATGTATTTCTAATACCTCTCTGTAATATATTAATTTTAATAAATGAATTTGGTTACGTTTTTAAATCCATAAAATGTGTACACTATTTTCTCATGGAATCAATGGTCACCGTAAGTATGTCATAAATGTACAAATAAAAATTTGACCACAAATGCCCGTGTCGTATAATATTTAGAGGGCGGATTGATATTGAAGCTACGTAAGTAGGAAAAAACATTTTTTTTTTCAAAACCATTTATTTCTCAACATAGTCTCCTTTTAGCTCAATACACTTAGTAAGACGATATTCCAACTTTTTTATACCATCTGAATAATACGATTTTGGGAACCCCTCAAAATACTCGTTAGTTTCGGTAATCACTTCTTCGTTTCAGATGAATCTTTTTCCTGCGAGCCATTGTTTCAAGTTTGGAAACAGGAAAAAGTCACTAGGAGCTAAATCTGGACTATGACGTGGATGATCAACCAATTCAAAGTGTATTTCACGTAATTTTCGCATCGTATTTAATGCTGTGTGAACCGGTGCGTTGTCTTGAAGAAAGAGCACTTTTTTCTTCTTTAAATGTGGTAGTTTTTTCTTGATTGCATCAATCAATTGATCCAATAATGCACGATAATACTTTCCTGTGATTGGGGATCCTTTTTCAAGATAATCGATGAGCAATATTCCGTGTGCATCCCAAAATAGAGTGGCCATAACCTTGCCAGCCGATTTTACTGTCTTCGCCTTCTTCGGAGCACTTGATGTTTTGGTTTCAGGTGTGTAGTGGACTCACGTTTCATCAACAGTTATTAATCGACGCCAAAAATCAACGGAATTACGCTTTATCATGTCCAACACCGCTGGGAAGTGGTCTGTCGAACTCGTTTTTGTTCGACAATGAGCAATCGCGGCACCCATCTTACCAATAGCTTTTTCATATGCAAATGTTCATGCAAAATGTTGAACACACGTTCATATGATATGTTTACCATTTCAACAATCTCACGTAACTTGACTCGGCGATCATTCATAATGATATCGAGGATTTTGTTTTGGCCTTCCTGTTGATGGTGTTGTTGCCGTGCTTGTTCGGCAGCGCTTAAATTCAGCAATGCAATATTTTACCATGTAATCTGACGGACGAGACTCACCGTAATGTTAATCGAGCTTTTCTTTTGTCTTCTTCGCCGTTTTCCCTTTCAAATAATAGTGTGTACTCTCTGCATGAAATTCACTTTTTTCCATTTTTCAAGAAACACAAAAGTTGCTTACTTCAAACGACTACAACAAATAAACTAAAAATCTTTTGTTTGTTGATGGTTTTTAGCTAGTCTATATACATGCATTTCATTGGTGCTAAAGCCAAATCATCAGTAGACCTTAAACCTTATTTTTAAATGTTTCAAACCTCTTTACTTATAAAAAAACTTTTAAAAACTCAATGAGAATTATAAAAATTACAATAATATAAGTAAGCTTTGAAACTTATTCAAAAATCCCAACAAACAAATTATTATATTCGATATGAATCTATTTTATTTTCTTTACAACTTTTATACAATTAGACGCCCTTTGGGTGACAGTGAAAGTATTTAATAAGGCAAAACGGAAAATAAAATCTTAATTAGGTAATTATTACATTTATATTAATCGATATTGCCTCGATATCTCTTTTCAAAGATTTAAAAAAACTTTTGTTTGTTGAGTGTTTTTAACTAGTCTATATACAATCTATATTCCGGGCTTTAAGGCGGGCTTAGACTTACTCAAAAACTTCTCTTGTGACTTTTTAATTTTTCGTGATTTTAATACACATCTTGGTAATGCGCTTTGCACTGCTTGCTCGCAAACTACCACATTTACTTTCCATTCCCATTTACCCGATTCGGTTAAAACTTAACCCAGATGCAGCCCTCTAGAGTACACATTTTACTGTCTAATTCCAATATTACCTTTTTAAACTTAGATTCACACCCAAATATTTTACAGTCAGATCATGTTCTGATATCCTGTTCCCTTTATGACACTTTCAAAATAAATTAAATACAGTAACTTTGAATAATCGTGCAGATTGGCCAGCAATTAAAGTTTGAGTGGAAAGTGAAATTAGGCGCAGCAACATTGACAAAACTGAGTGTATTCGTGGTAACGCTAAATAAATTAATTTCAATTGCTAATGCTGCTTTTAGCAAGATTCCCGTAGGTAGGAAAAACTTGTGGCAGAGAGAAATCTCAAGTACTTCAAAGATGTTTATTGCTAAAAGAAATAAATTCATATGTAAATTTCGGAGAAGTAGGGATCTGATTTACAGAGGCCACTTAAAAGGTATCTAAAGGCAGTTAAATAGTCTAATTGAATTCCACTTTAACAAGGATAGAAATGAATCCTGGGCGAGATTTATTTTCGATTTTCACTTGGGGTCCTCAGAATTCTGGAAACAAAAGAATTCGTTTTGCTCAGATCCAAATAGTAATAATGAAGTTTTAGAAACTAGCGCAGCAAAGGCTAATGTAAATGCGAATTCATTTGGTAACTCACACACTATTACTATCAATAACCCATCGCCTTTAGATGCATGTGTATCAGATTTTGTTTTTTGTCTCCATAATGATTCTCCTATTCGTGAATGTACAGATGCCATCGAAGTCAAGGCATTTACTATGCTATTAAAAAATAATAAAGCCTCGGGATTAAATGGCATAAATAATATTATCCTAAAAAATATGCCAGACTACTTTTATGAAATTCTAAGTAAAATATTTCATTGCTGTTTAGTAAATGGCTCTTTTCCCCGTAGTCATACCAATTTATAAAGAGGGAAAATATCCCAAACCCCCAGCAGCTATAGGCCGATAAGCATCTTAAGTTTACAGGACAAGTTCTTTGAAAAAATTATTATATATTAACAGCCTTATTCACAAACGTTTTATTAGACTAATAAGCAAAAATCGTTAAAGTAGTATTCACTAACGTTTAATAGCTGCAATTAGACACTAATAAACTCAAAACATTTATTACAGGCATCACCCTTCTTTATCCGTTTAATAAGTTGACTTTTGTATGGTTAAAAGTAAAAAAAACAATTGTGAAAGTTTGAATGTATGAAAATTAAAAAAAATTATTGTTTTGAATATAATTTCGACAATCGGTAGGTTTGAGCAAAGCATAACTGTAAAATAAGTAAATTTTTTATGAAGTAATTGCTGTCTGTGTTTTTGTTTTCTATTGTGGACACTTTCTTTTACCAACTCCTTCAGCAAAGTCTAGTTAACATAAAAAAGTTTATTAAAATTTTACCTGATCATTGGTATATTAATACTTGCCTTGTCTTCTTCCACCCAGTTGTCACTGCCGTTTTCTTCTAATGATTTTTTCCAAAACATATTGTTGGCAATACCATTTCAAAACGTCCGAATAAATTTATATATATTTTAGAATATTATAAGCAGTATGCTATTAATCTAAATTGATTAAATAACCTTTATATGGAATTAATTTCACATTTTTCCAACCCTTAGAGAATACTTGCTAATCGAGTATTTTATTGTATGCAACATTAATTTTAATTTGATAATTCAAATAACACAGTGTGGCTAACACACAATCACAAAACTGAAAAAAACGCTTAATAGTTATTTTTGCCTTTTAAACGCTTGTGAATAAGGTTTCTTATTACTGGCTAATAAGACTAAAACTGATCATTAACTAATGTGAACAAGATGTCTTCAATAACAATTTTTTGTAAATAAGGCTGTAAATATTTATAAAAGTTTATTAGATTTAGCATATCAATGTCATATTATTAACCACCAAGAGTTTGGATTCCGTAAGGAACACTCTACCGACCACCAAATAAAGCGTGTTGTGAATTATTTCGAAGATAACAAAAGAAATCGCATGAGCACTGGAATTGTTTTTCTCGATATAGGAACAGCTTTTGATACGATGGCATGTTATACATCAAACTCAATTCATTCGGTTTCCCATTGTATTTGCAAAAAATTATACACAGGATTCCAAAGAACCGTACATTCTGTTGTGTGTTTTTACAGTGAATTCTCTATAGAATGAACAATGCCATCGGGATTGCCGCAAGAGCCAGTATTATCACCTGCACTTTACTCCTTATATATGTCTGGTGTTAAGGTGCACAGAAATCAAAAAGCAGCATTCTATGCTGATGACAAGGATTTTATATGCAGTGGAATAGTTTCATATGCAATAATCAAGAGACTGCAGTAGAGCCTAACCATAAGCAAGTGTGAAATAAAAGTAAATGATATTAAAACGCAATGTGCGTTGTGACTAAAATTAAAATTAAAGTGGAATAATAAGCCAATGTGACAAAATTGATTAAAACGACTAAATCAATTCTGTTCCAGGACAAAATAAATAAACGATTCAATATAAAGAGGAAAAAAGGAGCCATTGATTAAATGAGCATATTTTTTTGGTATCCATATACCCTCAATTTTCGGATCCAAGCTATTTATGGAATTCCATACCTGGTCCATACATATATTCTGGCTGTGTGGTATTTTATTTTATTTTTTTTGGAAAGTAATTCATATTTTTTTCTACTTTTTCCTTGCAGGATTGAACATTTGATGTATCAATGACTGTTATGTATTTATTTGAACATCTTAATCGTTTTAGATAAACATCCGCTCAAGTGTATGCGCACACAAAACAATTTATGTTAAAAGATAAAGTAGAAATATCACCTCATCACCTGTATTTTGAACAGCGAAGCAAAACAAATAAAACTTCATTACTGGTACAAAAAACCAAGGAGCACACCTCAAATCATGCCAGACATTATGACGATGATGATGGAAATGCATTCGAAGAGCGTTATAAAAATAATCGTAATAATAATAATAAAAAATACAAATTTAAATAAGTAATAACATTTACAAACTCTATCTTCTACAATACAAATCTGATAAAAAGCAATACAGATAGATACATAATCGAAAAGATTAAACTTGAAAGAGAATTGCAAAATGCAACGTCATTAAAGTTACAGATCATGCACTCAATCGTACAATCTTTTACTCTTGCATCTTACAACGTTAATTCAATATCGTGCACTCAACAACACAAACAACTTTAAGTACGACTCGTATTTACTTAATATTAATTGAATTATAAGCCAACATTATTATACACGCAACCAGATAGATTTTCTCTAGATGATAAAATGTTTAAATAAATATTTTCAGATGAAACGCATCTGTAGGGTTTGTAAAAACACACCTATACACAAATTCTAATACTAATTACATACATACATATGTACATATTTATGTTCCAAGAATGAAGCCACCCAACGTACATTATTTCTCGAATTCAGTCAGAAAGTCTGCACACGCATCTGAATTCATGTGCAAAGTCGTTTTAGAAGCTTACTGAAAATTGTATGAGTGCTGAACAACACTGAAAGAATACTATTCATTGAGAAAACAAATTTTTGCATTGCATCAATGAATGAAACTAATTCATTAATTCAACACAACAGATTCATTGATTCAATGTAATTGCTCCATATATGTATATAATATTATAACATATTATAAACGAAATTGCATCATAAATTTAGTGCAACTTTTTCCCATGTAAAGAATGGTTTTCTTTTTATAATTTCGCCGACTTCTTTACCTGCAATTAGTTTTCTGTTGCATGCTTCAGCTGTTAAAGAAAAAAACAAAGTTCATGTTAAACAATATGCGAACAATATGCATAAGGGTGGGTAAAAAAAATTTGTTTTTCGTATCGACTTTTAATAGCGTAAATATGTTGTATTTTTGGCTGCATTAGATCCCTGTAAAATATTATAAATTTATTTTTAGCTTAAGATTTGCGCTTTGATCTTCAGTTTTCTTAAATTTTGAATATAATGACCATATCACTCCGCATCAGTTTGGTGGCATAAAAACTGAACCAGCCACTACTAAGTCAATTATCGCCTTGTTTGTATTTCGATCACCGGGACAATGAGAACCTGTCCTACACATGCCCTGGGTGCCATCCTACACATTCCCCCTTTGCACATACCAATAAAGGAGGAGGCGAGCAGGAGCGCACTTCGGTTACCAAACATCTACAAGTGATCAAATAAAACCGATATTAGTGCTGAACAAAAACTTTGAAGTTCTAATTACTGAAAGGAGCCATGGTACGAAGATGCTGACCAGATCTGGTTAACTGACGGCTTCAAACAGGAAAATGGAGAACGGGAGCAGGCATATATGTCACCAACTTCCAAAGGGCCATTCGCATGGTAAAATACCCTAAGATCTTCCAGGCGGAAGTCTATACCATTTTCATTTGTGCTCGAGAATGTTTGAGGAGAAAATGTAAGGGTATCTGTATCTACTTCATGTAAGACAGCCAGGCAGCGCTCAAGGCCATATTCTCTTATGAGAGCAGGTGCGGCGTTATCAAGGACTGTGTAATATCTCTAAATGAATTTGGCGCTCAAAATAAAATAACGTTATGCTGGGTGCATGGACATGAGAGCCATGCTGGACACGAACGGGCTCTGACTGCCTACCTAACAGATGAGCCCAATGTCGGTTTATAGGACCGGAACCCTTCTTTGGCATCTCAAAAGGATATGTCAAGGAACAGAATATTTCTTTAGTTCAGAAGAAATAAATGCGGTAGTTTAGTGTCAAGAAAGTGACAATCTAATTTTCGCCCAGCTACCATGTTATACTCAGGCGGTGGTATGAACTGTGAAAATAGTGTCAAAAGTATGCCTGACTCTATGCGATAAAAAGTCAAGAGATTTTACAATAAACAAGATTTTGTGACCGAAAAATAACTAACATAATTTCCTGATTTTATTGTTTTATATTGTATAAGAACCACCGTTTTATTTTTTTAAGTTTAATTAAAAATGTTTTCAGGAATTTAAAAAATGGCTTTTTTATAAAAAATACTTAATTCTTAGCAGATGTGTCTTTTTTAAACTTTTTTATAGCACTTTTTATTTGTTTTAATGTAAGACAAAAAAATATTATCTCCCATTCGCTATAATAAAAATAACTTGAACAAGTTATAACTTTACCATCAGGATTTGCATTCCGATAAATCCCTATCTTGTCTTGGATTACTCTACAGAACATTTTTAAGTTTTCTAAACTTACATATTTTCAGATTTTCTTTATCTCACTTCCTGTTTGTGCTTTTAATTAGCAACTCATTGTTCTTGTATTAGATATTTTTAGAAATATTCTGCATAAATTGGCGTTTGTAGATGATAAATTCGTCGAAATTTTACATTATTTTGGTTCATCAGTATTACACGATATTTAAGAAACATAGTAACATTGAATGTACGCTGCAGCGTTGCCGCATTACAGCGCTTCATATTTTCAAATTAAGCTAATTTTCTTAATTTATCCAAACTTGAACTTAATATAAGATTTTGCCTCGACTGCCCATGGACTACATTTGCCTCTGGTGTATGTTATTTGGAAAAACACTGAAAATTTTTTTATAGAAGGTGAAATGTGTTCGGATGACGATATAAGAGATAAAAAAAATAAAATAAATGAAGAACTATAAGAAATTTAGGAAAAGCACAAATCTACAGTTGTTGTAGAAAAAAACTTCTTAGGTTTTTAAGTTAAGATTTTATCTCCTTCTGTATATTTTTTAAGTTACATACACGTTTTCTAAATTGAGACAAATACTTATATATAAAATTAAATAGTTAAAAAAGAAGAAAAGTTCCATTATTAAAATGTCATAATTTCTCACTTATCTTCATTTATTTAGAAACTTTTAATAAATTAACCAGGGCTGCCAGTAATATTTTCCGAAAATTCGTCAAATTTTGAAAATGAAATCGTTAAAATCGTCAACATTTAAAAAAAATCGTCACATAAAAATCGTCTGTTTTATACAACAACCAATTGTATTTTATATAAATAAAACAATCTTTCTTTTGAAAATTAACAATTCAACGGGTTTATTAAAAACTTCAAACACAAAATAATGGAAAACTCAACAATATCTTAAACATGTTTGGTCATTTCAAAGTAATATTTGAACAGATTTTGTGTCGAAGCATTTAATACAATGTCCAAAATAAATGTAAATTTTTTATTTGATTTGTTTTATATTATAGTTTAATATTCATTTCAATATAAACCTAAACAGTTCAATAAATTACGCATAAACATTAATTATTAAAAATGCAGCCATTCGTCATAAACTCCATGTCGCAGGTGGTTCAATACAAAAGACAAAAAAAAAATAGCTTGATATCAGCAGCCAATGGCTCTGGAAAAAGCAGGAGAGTACTGAATATTTAATCAGCAGAGATAGGAATTTCGTACTAGCCGATTTAACTTGTAAAAATTAATAAATTGCAATTTTCGAATTTTAATTCGTTAAATAGCACGGTTAAATATTTGATATTCCTAGTCACTAGTCTCTACCATAAACGGAACAAAGAACGCTGATGAGATGGTGTAGCGATATCGAAATCAGTACTAACCCGTTCTGCTAGCCTGATGAGTAATAAAATGTTTCAAATAGCTCTTAATAAAATAACGAATTTATCCAATAAATTTTTTAAAAATTAAGAAGAAACGGGTAAACTCAGATTTTAACTCAAGCCAAACAATTCATTTCAATATAAATATTTTTTCTATCGAGATTGACATTTTGCCATACGTAGAGCTTATGTTGCACAAAAAGTAGTGAAGTCAAAAAATTGTCAATGTATTAGGGATACTAAATAAAAATCGTCAATTGTCATTTTGTAATATTCGTTCTAAAAAATCGTCAAAATGACGTAAAAGCGTCACGCTTGGCACCCCTGCGGTTAGTTAATCCTCTGCTAATTGTTCAATTAAGTAAATATTAAATATTTTCCATTAACAGTTATTTCTGTTTATAAAACAGTTAAATTTAAATCAAATATTTGGGAAAGCGCTAGTAAACTGTATAAGATTACCCAGTTCTTTGTTCGATTAATTGAATATTTTTTTCTATTAATCGATCGAATAATTAATAATTGTTTCCATTAATTATTAATCGAACAATTAGTTGATTACCAGTGTTGCCAGGAGCTGCCTCAGGAAAAAAGTCTAAAACGTTTTTTTAAAAAGGCCAGAAAAAGCTAAATCACGCAAAACTGTAAGCTTAAAAAAGGCTAAAAATTTTTTATTAATAATTCAACGTTTTATACATAAAACTTGTTAAAAGTTATTTAAAAAATTCCAGGTATTCCTTTTGACTTCAGTTCCGCATTGGATCAAAAATATAACAGAATATTTATCTGCAGACACGAAAAATTAAACTCTTGTACGTCGCTCAACTAAGAATATTGCTGTTGCCGCTAATAGTAATGGGGAAATCCTGGGCTTGTCTATTTCTCGTCGATCTTTGGAATTTGGCATTTAAAAAATGACACGTGAAAAGTTTTCTGAACGTATGAGTTCTCGAAGAGGCGATCGTGATTGTCCACCAAGATCTTGTGATTAAACCATTAGAATTTTTTATTTGGGGCTACGTAAAAAGTATGAGGTACGCTAATGACTCACAAGGGATTCAATACCCCAAACACGGAATTCGTGAAGTTATCGAGGACATTCAGCAGCAAATGTGTGAATTGACGATGGACAAATTTATGAAAAGAACATGGCCCTACAGTCTTAGGATACCCTCCTCTTTACAATTAAATAAAAATCCGATGATTTCGCTTAAAAATACTCTTTTTACATATCAAAATTAAACCTCTGATTAGAAGACCCTGTAGATACCTAAATACTAGATTAACCAAATCAAAAAGTTAATGTTCTTGCCGTGCATTCTTAAATTGTTACACCTTCGCGCAGAACTCAACTCAACTTAACTTCTAACTTAAAAACTTTCGCCACTGGATTTCAATCAATGCAATTTTGCCTGCAGTGTACTTGCGTTTGTACATTGGATTCATTTTTTACAGTTTCAAGACGATTTTATGGGGTCAGTAGAAAATAAAAATTTAGCTTTTGTGAGGCTAAATTTAAAATAAAAGAAGGCTAAAAGAAGCCGCGAAGTTAAATTGTAAATTTTGAGGCTAAAAGACAAGAAAAATAGCTAAATTGGAGAGGCTAAACTGTTCATTTATTTCTTAGCAAGTTTTTTATTTTACAGATTTCGTATACAAAGCGTAAAAAATTTTCATACACCACTATACTTAGGGAAAAGGCAGTAAATTTCACACTCAACATAATATTATTTCGCAAAAAAACAATTTTTTTACAATATACCAAAGTGTAACAGCAATAAATACATTGTTCAAGTTAAAAAAGTAGTAAAATTTTAAATGAACTGCTTTTTTATTTATTGCAAAATCGTAGTACTGCCTTTTTAATGCATAGAAAGATTACACCATTACTTTTTTATTGTTTGTAATGTATAGAGTACATATAGTTTCAATTGAAACGTCAAAAACTTAGGCCTGTTCTCAAAAACCTATGTAAGTCTAAGCATGTGTTAGTATAACATTTGTATTTGTTTAAAATAAAAATTTCACCGCAACACAAAAACAAGTATTATAAAATGTATATTCTTTAAACACAAATTTCTAGTCTTTATGCTTTATACACAGCAGGCTACCGACTACAATATCTTAAAATTATAATACACACGTTTATTTGAGGTTGATTGTTTTCAAGCCATCACGGCTACACGACTCGCTGTCGCAGACGCCAACTTAGGATAATAACTATTTTCGTGCTGCCAATACAATCAAATAGGTAAAATAAATGAGATCTTGAAAATATTATGAATGCCTTAACAATTAAGAGGTTTTAATCGTATAAATTAATTATATTTTCATAAGAGTAAAATATTTGAAAGTGGCACTACTGATATATGAATTACGACAACAAACATATTTTACTGTTGCTTTCATTGTAATTAGAATGACGAATGCAGCCAATGACATTGATAGTCCTGTAGCTGTGTCCTTGCCGACTGATATGTGTTTTTATCTACCCAGCTGGACGTAGACTGGGTGAATGGTGAAGATTGATAGGATATACAACTATTCTTCGCTCAATGACTTACTTTATCCTGAAACATACCTGTTAGTTTGAATAATGCTTAATTCATAATTTTGTAACATTAACTTAACTTTTCTATTTTGATTTTTTTTAATTAATGTTTGTAAGTAATAAGTCGCATTTATGGCTGAGTTTACCCATTACTTTTTTAAATTAAATTTTTTTGTTTTTGATAAATTCGTTATTTTATTATGAGAGTATTAACGCAACAGTACTGATATCGAGGTCGCTACACCATCTCATCAGCGTTCTTTTTTCGATTTTACCACTTTTGACGGTGGAATATCAACTATTTAACCATATTATTTCACGAACTAGAATATGAAAATTGTAACTATTTATTTCTATAAGTTAAACCAATTTCGGATTAATTATTCCATATATTATTACCATGGACAGGGGTTTCATGCAATAAAAAAAGGGGTCTATGCCATAAAAAACGTAAAATATGCATTAAAAAGGAAAAAGTATGCACTTATTTTAAAGTTTTTATTTATATAGAAAAATAAAAAACTTAACATTTTAATTCAGTCTCATTGGATATTTATGTAAAGTAGTCAAAACTACAAAAAAAAAATATATATATATATATTACGAAATTTTTTTATTTATTTACATGCAAAAATAAAATTTGCTTTACGTTTTCAAAAGTAAAGTTCAATCTATTTGGTCTCAGAAAATTTTTGTACATTAAAAAAGAACTTTCAACATCTGCCGATGTGATTGGAGCACATTTAAATGATTCCAGATCTCTTATAGAATATTTTTCTTTAATCGCATCATCACAAAGTGATTTTTTTAGGAAGTTTGACATGTCAAATTTCATTGCAATACAATTTTTAGGAAGTTTGACTTGCCAAATTTTATTGCAATAAGGTATGTACTTACTAGGAAGATTTTGTTGTTGCAGACTTGACACCACCTGGTACATGAATTCGCTTTGTACTCCGTCTTCAGTTGAAATTTAAAGCCGTTAAAAACACATACACAGGCAAACGTCACGATGAAATATTAAAAACTAAATTCATTTATAATAAATTGAATAATGCCAGACTAAATTCAAAGTCGCATTTTTACGCAAAAATCGTAAATTGTAAAAATTTTCGTCTTAAAATCGTAGAAATCACAATTTATTTCAAGTCGGGTAGCTGCGCACTTGTATAGTGTTTATTATCTTAGGCTTCGTCTAGAATAGACAAAATATTATAAAGACAAACTTCATAAAAATAAGAAAATATTAATAATTAAAAAATAACTATTTTTTTTTTCATCAATATGCTCTTACAAATCGATGTCATTTCTAAGCAAATTCACTGTTTCGAAAAGCTATTTTGGTTTTACAATTATCAGGCCTATGAAAAAACATGCATTTGCATGAAACCCCTGTCCCTGATTATTACTCTATCGCTTTTCTACCACAATTGGCTGCTAAGCAGCGTTGTCAACTAGATGCGTTTCGCACCATTTTGCGTGCTTTTTTAAATTTTTTGTTTGAAGAATTCCTTAGTTTGTGCGACGTGTGCTTTTTTAAAATGTGGTTGCATTTTTTAATTTTTGGTGGCACCAAAGCAAATTTAACACAAATAATTGTTTCAGTGTGAGAAAAAAAATCTTTGTTCAATAAAATACACCTGTTTCAATACTATTTCAACATTTTTACGATTAATTTTACAGAAAACAATAAGAACAACAAGTAATGATGTTTAAGACGCACCAAATCATATGCACAAAGTCCAACGGTCTTGTTGTTGTATGTTGTTGTTAAATGTAAAAAAATATTTATTCCCATTGCAAGAAATATATCATGCCATTTGCAGTACATTTTGAATCCGATGTCGAAATAGTATCTGGTATTGAAAAAGAATGGCGAATGATTCACATCATGCAATGAAACAATATTGATTCAACATTGAAATTTTGGACTGAAGTTAAATGTTATAAAGACGCATTTAATATTAAAACTTTTCATGCATTAGCAAATATCACGTCACTTTCATACTCAAATGCAGAAGTTGAGCGCATTTTCAGTTCAATGAATTTGTTTAAATCGAATTTACGTGATCGAATGAATGTCTTTAAATGCTGATAATGCTTTACTTCAAATTAAAAATGGGTTCAAACGAGAAAATTCTTGTTATGAAACTTACCAACTTCTTGATAGTGTTAATTGCCATATAAATTGTAATGACGCTAATAAAACATCAGAAATTCAAATTAAATCTTTTTTATGGCCAGAAGATAACAATAATAAAATATTAGCTTTTTTAATTATTAATAATTATTATAAATTTTTATACTCTTTTTAAAAAGTTTTAAACAGGATTTATAAAATTAATGTACACAAATGTATCACCCATCTTGTATGTACATACTAGGGGTTTCAATTATTTGTGTTTTTTTAGTTATAATTCGAAGGAACAAAGAATAAAAAATTTACAGTTAATGCTGTTATTAAAGATCATATCAAGTTTTTTTTCTTTTCTTTGATTTTTCTAAATAGTTCAGATTATCATCAATACTGTTAACGATTTTCGCGTTAGTACAATTTCTTACCTTTTTACTTACTTTTTTAGCTCAATTAATAAAATGTTATCAGTTACCTAAACGTGATCTAATTCTTCATCGTAGTTGAGGTCATTTTAATACATCTTTTTTTGTCACAAAATAATAGAGAAAATAAAGTATTTGCGTACTCTTTTGCTTCGCTTGTTGTGGGATATTCATAAAATTTAGGAATGATACTAAAGTATTTAATGATTTTATACGTCTTCAATAATTATTCGAATAATCGAAAAAAGTTATTCGAAGAATTCTTTATTTGAATTATTCGAATAATATTTATTCGAACGACAACCCTAGTACATACATATGTAGAAATTTGTTTATTTTTTTTTGTTAACTTCTTTATTTTTGTTAACTACTGGAAAAGGCTGTTTTATTGTTATATTTTCAAAATGAAATATTATACTTTTTATTCAAAAATACTTCAATACATTTTATATAAAAAAGAAATTCTAAACTTGGTGCTTGATCAAGCAGTTTTTCATTAATGTCTACTTGGTTTTTGTTTTTTGTAGTTGTATTTCTTAGTATTCAATCAACTTTGTCAACGTAAACATAAAGTTTTGAGTTAATTTTTTTAGTAACTGCAGGCAACTGGGTTTGGAACGGTGGAGCACTCAGCCAAAGCACGATTTTTAATATTGACTCCACAGTGCTCTAAAACTAAATTTAAAAAACGCACAAGAACAGAGTCTGTTCTCTTTTGCAAAACAAGGTAACACGCCTATTGGTTGGCATGCTTTAATTGCCTGAGTGGTACATCACTTGAAAAAAATAAGGAATAATAAAGGGTGTCTCAGTAAGAATGCACTTTTTAAATTTATTAGTAGTTTGCAGGTAGCAACTCTGAAATTTGGCAGCTGTGACATGTTTATACCGGTTATTAAAAATGGAATGCTTTACGAAAGAACAACGCCACATAATTGTGAAAACTTATTATACATTCAATGACAATTTTTCGAAAAAAACTCATCTTCTCCAATGAAACGCTTTTACATGTGAATAGTTTCGTGAATTCACAAAATTGTCAAATTTGGGTCTCAGAAAACCCTCATGCAATCCAAGAGAAACACAGCGATTAGCTGTCTGGTGCGCATTTTTGTCAGGCGGCGTAATTGGCCCTTACTTTATTTAGAGATGAGGCCGAAATCGCAGTGACTGTGAACAGAATTCGTTACAAGAAAATGATAACGGAGTTCTCGTGACCTCAACAGGACGGTGTGGATCTATACAATATGTGGTTTCAGCAAGACGGCTCCACCCGTCAAATCCGAAATCCAACGCGTCATCGGAGAGATACAGCCATATCTCTGTGAAAATCATCGAAAATTTCACGAAAAGAGTAATGATGTGTCGTCAGAGTCGTGAGGCCATTTTACGGATAATTTATTGAATACTTAATCGGAACATGTCTTCTTTTACAATTTATTAAAAAAATCCCAACTATTTCAAGAAATACTTGTTTTTATTTTAAAAGAAAATTGCTCATTCTTACTGAGACACCTATATTCCTATATTATCGAAGTATTCATATATCGGTACATATATCTATTCATCCTCAGAAAATTACTCATGCATGTTTCATATACTCGTATATGTAAATGTTTTAGTATCAATCAAACACTTTTATTTAATATAGCGATTGTTGTAGGTTGAAGAGTTTTAAGAAGTAAGTACATACATACATATATGAATTAAGACAGTTTTTTAGAAAATATTTTGACAATACTAGTAATTTTTAGTAAATAGCTTAAAGTAGGTATTTTACGTATTTTAAATTAATCGATGTATTTTAATTAAACGGTTCAAAAACGTTTCACCACTTTAATAATTTTTTTTTTCTTCTTCAAACTTTGTGTTTGTGCATGTTTACAATAAGTTTACTAAAAGTGATATAAAATAGTAAATAATAGAAGAAAATTTATGAAACTTTCAGCAATTACTCTACATTATATGTATAATATAAATAAAAATTAATAGCCAATATGATGATAAAAGCAGAAAAACAAATAATTTTCAAAATCTATTTCCTTAGAATCATAAGTTTATGGAGAAGTGTTTAATATTGTTTACGATTTCGTTGGAAGAATGGCAAAGAATAATCTAAGTTGATCAGATACGAGTTAGTTGTGAATGACATTAGAGCATTGCAGCAAGTTAAAGTGAGATCCAAGACCTCCTGACTAATTCGAGTAGAAATGTGGGCCTATCGCCCCTGTTTGCTATAAATATATTATTCTTGCAAACAAATTCAATTAAGGTTTAGTTTTTGACAATAAAATATCAGGTCGGAAACCTAAAGTGTGGGCACAGGATCGACATCGCCTGGCAGATAAGCTAAGGCTACAACCACATCATATTTACCAGTCTTTGTTGGAATGGCTGCCCTGATTGCTGTTAGATCGTCTTATATGAATTCTGAAATAGGAATATATTAAGACTCTTTATGACAAGAGCGGCCTCCTCTAGACCACTATGTCCTGTTGTTTTATGTTAGTTCACCTTGGGTGCTCGAGAGTCCCATAATTACTCCTTAGTTTATCCAAAGCTCCTGTATAGAACATAAATCCAATTGGACTGAGGTGAACTTAAGGCATAGGATATCTCAGGCTGCCCTAGGATGGTGTTAGTACACCTGAAGGCACTTTAGGTGCCAGTACCCTTAGTGTTTTTGCGACAGAGTAATTTATTTTCTGTTTTTAGACCGCTCAAACATTTTCCTGCCACGTTGGAGCACTGCATCCTCTGCAAAGGCACCGTTCCCCTTACGTCATCTGTAGTCGACTTCGCCTTGTCGAATATTTTTATTATATCCCTGCTGAGGGAAGGCTTTTTTGCTACGAGAGTTGTTCCCAATTGGGGTATTATCCCCTGAACGGAAGAGACGTGCAACAAAAGCGTTCATCGTCAGACTAAACAGAAAGCTTTGCATTCACTTTCTCTTACTTGAATTCCATTGTTCTACCCACTTCTTTGGCCTTCTTGTATGTGCTCGTTCATATCGACCCCTTGAATGGTGGATCTTATATTTGATGTTTTCATTTGATCTTGGTGACTGATTGTGGGTCAATTTCTAGCGCAAGTTCACACATGATACCCTTCCCAACTCTGTTCAGTACCTTCCAAAATTCAATGAAGATATCATCGTTCAGTCCCTAAAATATATCTGCTCGTGGAGTCACTCCCACTCCGAGATTACTTTTAGAACAGCACCACACTATAGCGTTAGCGTGGGACCATGGTCTCTGACCCATTGTGGATTTATTGAGCCCCTTCTGAGCTCCACAATTTTATCTAGGACTGCTATCTGTAAAAGTTTTAGCTTTAGGCCATATAATTTTAGGTGAAAAAAACTATGTCCAGTCAGACTTAAGGAAAAAACATGCATGAACTCGCCGTCCCTGCATATGACTTTACGCTGGTCTATTTAATATGTATGGACAGCTCTTGAAATAAAATTTTTGTTATTCATATTTTTTTCTTCTTATAAATTCCAATGACGAATTATTGAGTGATTCTTTTTAAATACCTGCATTAAAGCGAAAACTCGTATGAATGAAATGAAAATGTTTGTTTTATTACTTTTTCATTTTAATTTTTTATGCACATTCAAAACAAAATCATATCAATTGTTCACACAATCGTATCATTAATTTTCTTTTGTCGATCACATTTATTTAAACATGAATAATTTTAACATTAATCATAAATTTTGTCTGACCCACAGCAACCTCAAAGACATTCTTCATACCCGTCTTCATCTTAAGATGAAATATTTCAACTCCTTTATCGATTTGCACGTCTTTGTAAAAAAATAATCTACGAATGTAAAATTCTAAAATAAATTCAAAAGATACTTTTTATCTTGCATTCATTAAAATTTTAAGTGTTGGCATCATTTTTCAAAATCATTCAAATACCTGTTAAATGTTTTTTTTTCCAGTTGATATAAATATCTTCTTATGAAAACACTGATTAAATTTAAAAGCCTGTTAAAGACAACAAACAGCGTTTATTTATTTCGAAAAGCGCAAAATTTGCACATGTATGTAGATATGCTTAGTATGTATTTGGAATATAGAAAAAAATGTTACCTACGTTAGCACAGGCACTACTGTTAATTGCAAAAACACTTTTCATCAAAATTTATATATAACAAAATTTATATTTAGAACTTAAGAAAACCTTGTTCTATAAAATATATAATTTTTTTAATTACGGTTCATAAAAAGTCATACATTTAAGCCTTTCAATAATTCCTTCATGATTAAAACATTAATACTTTGAAGTCCTACGATATTACGAATATTTTATTTATTCTCATTCGTACTCGATGCAGAATGTAAGACGACAATTTTTAGGATGGATTTTTATAAAAGATACTGTGGATACATTTAGTACATTGGTTAAATTATGGGATACTTTTTATCGGTAGAAAATGTCTGTTTATAAAGGAAAATATGGGTTAAATTGAAAGTGCGCAATATTACTGATGTAATATTTTTAGTTTGTTTTTAAGTTTGCACCACTATTAGTTTATTTCTTAAGTGGGGCACTCTTATAGCCATAACCTGAAATGTTGGCGTGTACAGCCGCTTATTTAATTGCTGATATCAAGTTTGTTGGCCCCAAAATTAGACTTACAAATTAATGTCTATTTATTTCTTGCTCTTTTTAATTACTTTTATAACCCTGGGTAAGGAAACCCTTAAATCGTTTGTAGTTTGATTAAAGTGGGAATCGTCAAAAAACGGATTGCCAAAACAATTATGATACTGCTTTCAAAGTAGTAGAAACCAGACAAGAAATTCAAAAAAATTTTATTATCAAAATTAAAATCAAGCTATCCTACGAGAAGTTTACTTTTAGAACTGCCAAGTGACACATACCATCGTTTAAGAAGTGTAACTCCACTCCAACTCCAATATTGTCTTATTAAACACAGTTGCATGACGTAATGGGACATTTTACAAAAACCCGTAGCGCGATACAGTTAGACGAGGCAGACCATTAGCAAATGCGCAAGCGAATCGCATAACTCTTGAAGTGGTCTGGTAGAACATAAAAAATAAACGCACAAAATTAATCGTTAGGGACAGACAGTTCTTTTAAAACGATTTATTGAAATTAAAATTTTATGGACCTACCACCGATGGATTAAAATTGTGAATAACTGAAAATTGTTGATAACTTTTATCGAAAGTGACCATAATTCAAAATAAAAGCGGTTAGAAATTTCTTATCAAACCAGATTTGCCTTAGACAACAATAAAAACAATATTTTTTCGAAATTTTTCGACGACGATTAAACCTCTCCAACTATTAAACCGACTAAAATGAAATGTTGCTTGTTATCCGGTGCCCTAGAATTTAGATTGTTTTCTGTCTATCAAGAATTTGGCCCTAATTTTGATTTCAGTAATTTTAACAGCAGCAATTTTTGGATAGAAACTCTTCCTTATTTTTAGATTTATGTTTTCTAAGCTTTTTAATAAAATGGTTTTAACTTAAAGTTAACAAACTTGCCGTTAATTAAAGGATGGATTTTGTCGGACCGATAAATGGACTTGCATTATAAAACCTTCATTTATTATTTCTTTATTAATTAAATCTTATTATTATTATTACTATTAGTAATACAAAAAATGGAAGTTGTAATAATATTTATCGCGCAGACAAAATCCTACCTTTAACTAAAAGAAAGTTGTAATAATGGCTCTAAGAATTTTAAGGCCAATGCGGCACGCCTCCTCGTGTCATGATTAGCCTAATATTTGGTAAAATATATTTTTTTCTTAAACATTTTTTCACGGGGAGCCACAATCAAAATCATAATAAAATTTGGTCCATACAAATTAGTTCCAATTAAATAAAAATCACACATATCAGATTTTCTGATATGAAATAAAAGGGCATCCTACTGCCCCAATCTACGAGTAACTTCTCTAGCTACTGCGGAAGGGCCCGATAATATTGACTAGTCAGTGATAAGTTAGCCTTAACTTGGCTTGGGTCTAGGAATGCCATATTCAGATCGCAAAAATGTTGGGCATTGGGGTTTAAAAAGCTGGACAAATAAAAAACTAGACATTGAAAATATTATTGAGAAATTCGCTCATTTTTCTTTTGGGAAAATAATTTTTATTACAATATATTTTTATCAACATGTATATTATTATATAATAATATACAATTACAATTAAATATTTCCATTACATTCTTTAAAATATATTTAACTAAACATAATTTTTTTCGGTTCAGCCCCTCATATATTTTCATACGCGTATGCATGTATGTATATGTGTGAATTAAAATTAAATACTAAAAACAAAAAATAAACAAAACAATTAATAAAGAAATAACAATAGTTTCATCTGGTTTTTATACTTTGGTATTACCACCATTGTAATATACTATTTATTAATGAATGCATAATACTTTAAAGTTAAAAACAATCAATTATTTTGTAAGGCAACTTGCATTTTTGACAATTTTATTTAGTTTTTCAGTTTACAGACTTGGCTAACTCCAAACCTTTAGAGGTTTGTAAGCAAATTTTGAAAATCTTTACAAGATTCCTCGAAAAAATTCTAGTGTAGATTCAAATTTAACGAACATGAAAATACAGAGATGGTTAAGTACAGTTTAATCAACCATGTATGCAAGATTGGCAGCAGTAAATATACAAGAACAGCATGAAATTCAAAATAACGGAAACGAAAAGTTCTACCAAAAGCATGGCGAATTTGCAAGATTGTTCGAGAAATTTTTATGGCAAATATTGATTGCAAATATAAACTGGAGCGCCCTCGATTGATGGCGGTTTAAGTTGACATGAATTGTTTAGTTAATTCATCATCCTCAAACTTAAATACGCAATTACTAGTAATACATGCTAACTGGCAACGTTAATAGTGAACAATATCTAGTTCATCCGCCAGCCGTCTAGAAACCATGATTGCAATGTATAAAAGTCGAGACTGCATAACAGAGAAGTTAGTGATGTAAAAGCCAAAGCATTGTGAATGTCTATAAGCAAAGAGAATTAGTAAATAAATAGTATTGAGCACAATTATAAATCTGTTTGTATTTTATATTATTTTTGAGAATTTAAAGGAACCCATTTAAGCAAACGTTTATGAAAATTTAAATTTTAATATACGAACGACATTTAGTTTCTTTCTTTAGTATAAAGATTGTTTAAAAACTAAAAAATCTTTCACAAAATGCGTTGCTTGCTAGTATTGGAAATACGAAACATATAACTTTTCTTAAATTCTCAAATTTGTTAAAAAAAAAAAAGACAATTTTTTAACACTTGACAAATATTTCGTTTGTTTGTTTATAAGCTTCACGAAGGCAGCAGCAGTAATCGATGTATAGTTTATCATTATATATTTCTTCAGATATTTGAAGAAGATGTTGCGGAAGTCTTTGTAAATATTCCCATGAAAGTAATGCTTTTTTAACTTTAAAAGTGGAATCATTACAAATCGTAACGATTTTCTAAATGACTGACCGATGTTTTTAAAGTCTTCCGCTTCAGTCTTAAAAATTTTTCCATATGACACGTATTACCAAAAATCTTTTTGGTATATATATTTTCCTTTCTACAAAAAATACATTTTTGTAGCAGGACAACAAAAACATATGCGATATATGAATAACCCGCACATGCATCATAGAAGCTGGACAATCCAGCATAGTTCTGCCTGGATGGCTGCCATACCAGGGCCACTCCTTTACGCCCCAATTAAACATTTTTGTTAAATAAAACGCCAAAAATTATTTTTGTTAAATTTGGAAAATGCAATATTTTTTCATATTTCTCTTTTGTTTTATTAATCTTTTAATAATGTATATTTTTATATAAGTTATAAATACTTAATATTTTGGCAATTACTATTTACAAAACAATATATATTTTTTTAATAATTTAACTTAAAGTTAAATCAATTTTTACTTTTGAATATTTTGCAAAAATGTTTTAATATATTTTTAAATTATTGTTACTTATACTAAGCTTAATTGTTAATTAAAAAATAAAAATAAAATAATAAAAACAAGAATTAAAAAATAACAACTCTTATATACTCTTTAATATTTCTCTCTTAAATTAAATATGAAAATTACATGAATATATGTAAATTGTTAACTTACAATGTGTATTTGTTTTGTGCTGTCTGTTTGTCTGTCATAATTTCTGTTGGGCTATTTGGTTGTCTACACAGGCACATATTTATATGAAAAGCCCAACACCATTATAATAAATGTGAATACTCTAACAAGTGACCACCTATTACGCCATTTACGCAGTTCTGCGCTTGAATTTCAAGTTGCCTTGGGAAGTAAACATGTACTAAAAAAAGTGAATTTCAGATTTGACAATTTTTCTCAGCTCATTAAAATTTTTGACTATTATTGTTTATTCCAGGAATGTTATACAAATAAGTGGAAACATTTTTCCAACAACTATAACAAAAATTAATTTTCAGGCAATTAATTGCTTCCTCAGAGAGATTTCGAAATGTCGCATGTTTGATTAATTCATTCTTCATTTGTTTGCGGCTTGTAATATAAAAAATTAGTGATTTGTGAGTACGATGTAGAAATAAGTGAAAATTCAAACATGAAATTCAGATTAAATTGCGTACTAAGCTAAAAGATTGCCTGAATTTCAAGTTCTCCGTATATTTCTATACGGAAAAATGAGTATTTGGAATTGAGTATAAAATTACATAAATTAACTTATTTGCTTGAAATTCAACGCACAAAATAATCAAAAATTAATTCTAAATCGTAAAAAAACGTGATGGATGGGAACGTGATATTCAGTACCAGCCTTAATGAATTTTTCTCTGATTTTCGTACTTAACACTGCTCGACACTGTTTAATATTCATGCAAATTTGATGCACTCTCACATGCCTTTAGAAGAGTGTGCATCAGTGGATAAATGACATTTTTAAAACTGTACTGTATCATGAACAAAATTATAATTTTTCTGACATAATTGCACTAAATCATTTTTTAATTTTGCATTCAATTGTACATAACATTTAATTTATTAAAATAAGTGTGACGTTGAAAGATATGTATTCCTCAATTTAAACGAAACTATTGTGGGTTATTTAGCTCATTGGCCTAAACTTCACATTGTAAACATTTTACCCAAGTCGGATTACTGGTCTTTGAGCTTAAACATGAAATTTTGTATGAGCTTAAGCTTAAAGATATTTGGGTTAAATATTTCTTGAGATTCAGAACTATATTTTTTAATTGAGTAAGAAATCAATTTGGTTGAATGGGTAATTTTTGCTTAATTTTAAAGGCTTGGCACTCCAAATTTTCCAACTTTAAATTTGATTAATTTCAAGTGTAAAATTTTCTGTCGAAGGACCACTCCATAGAGATCTCCGATTTGGTTTAAATTTTCGCCACCGTCTGTCTACACGTAGCAGTTTTGTAAAATTCCATATTGGAAAATACATAAACCCTGAAAAATACTGCTTCCTTTAAATGTGAAATATGATAATTATTATTATTATTATAAAAATAAACTAATAAAATTCTTGATCTTCTCCCTTAACTGCTTTGACATATTCTTTTAAATTTTGGAGGAAAAGCTCCATGTTTTTACAGCAGATGCCGATTTGTGTGCACCAAAGCGAGCAAGCAAAAACGCATTAAAAACTCGTTCTATTATGTATATATGCGTGATCACGCGTGATCATGCATGATCGTCAGCAGTTTTTTGTTTCAATCACGTGAGCGTACATGAGCGTCAGTATAAAAAACTTAACGTGAGTGAGCGTGCATGAGTATATTTTTTGCGTGATTGTTTCGTGATTTCGTCATGAAGACATAAAACGTTGTGCCGGTATGTATTAATGTACTGATATGAATGAACAAGTCAAAGTAGCTGTATAAGTCCGAGTTTCGACTGGCGAACATTTGGAAAAAAAAAATCTGCAATTGTCTTTTTTGTTTTTTCATGCGCGTTCACACAGACGAACAAGACCTAGAAATTTTAAGTTTTTTGGAAAAAGCGCAAGATCTTCCAATTCTGCAAAAAATGACTAAACATGAGCTAGAAAACACATACATACATATGAGTAAATCCTGCGTGAAGAACCCTACATTCGTACGCGTTTTCACAATAATATATAAAAATATTTTGGTCTTTCAAAAGAGGTACCTTCAGCTTATGAATGGTGCTTAGTGGCATATAAGTATACCTTCAAATGGCATAAAAAAATTTTTAGCAGGTATTTGTTGCGAAATAATTGATCGCAAAGTTTAGTGATGCACGCTACAAAAAACGGAAGTAACTTTGAAAGTTAAAGTGCGTTTTCGTAATTTTTTACATATTATGTACTCGTATTTTGTTAGCCAATATAAAACAATTATAAATTGAGTAAAAAAAGTAAAAAAAAACATAGCAGTGTCTTTTTAAGTAAGGGTCACTACAAAGGAATAGCAATCATGTTAATCACTTAATTTTTTTGGGCATATGGGCGATAAATATTTTAATATTCCTTTTTCCAAATAGTAGTTTAAGAGAAATTTTGAAAATAAACGGTGCCACGGAACATACCAGCCAGACTCTTCACCAATGCGAAATAATGTCGGTTAATTAGGAAGAATATGAACCGTTTTAGGTTAATTTTATACAAGTGTCTCATGAAGTAGACTCGTTTATACCAAAGGTCACGTCTTGAGAAAACTCCAAATCTGTTCAATTAAATGTTTCAAAATATAAGTTATCATTTTCTAACAAGCTATTAATAAAATTCAATTCATACAATTTTTGATCCCACTAAAATACAAAGTGCAGAAACACACAGAATATTATAGGTGGGGAAAATGACACCAATCTCCATAATGATAATACACATCGTGCAGTACCATCTAGTCTAGGGGGGTGTTTCCAATAATTTTTCTGGATGCATTTCATCCTGAATTTAATAATATCAAAGAAATGTGTTAATATCACAAACTATGAGTATATGAGCTCCGACAGGCGACTTTTTTATGGCAGTATTTTAGGGCATCAGGAAGTATCCTAAGGGCGTTGGTGTTCATCAGCTAGTGAATCAATCCTGACCTCGAGATGTCAATAAATCTGAGTGATCAAAAGCCAGATAAATGACGAGCTCGCCGAAGATATCTTTTTTTGAAAATTTAAGCTTTCTTGAATCACACTAACCGAATCTATGAGCAATAAAACAATCTCTCAGGGGCAAAATCTTGAAATGAAAAGCGAAGGGAAACACGAATTCGGAGTTATTGACATTTACTATTCGAGACTGAATCACTCACTGAATATCATCAAAACTTTTGGCGTATTTGCTTAATGAAGCCCCAGAAGACTGAAATTTAAATTCATGATTTTGCTCCTAATAAAATTTAAATCGTTTCGAAATGAGTAAACTCTACAAATAATTCATCGTTATCGTAAAGAAAATGAAAAAGAGTCAAAAATTAAAATCAAATGACACAAACAAACGCACTTGAGAAGAGCAAAACTGTTCATAAAATACTTAAAAAACACAATAAAAATGTTGTCCTTTTAATGCACAAATCAATGATAACGACCTCGGATGTGAAGGGTTTCAACAGCAGATACTCAATTGTAAAAGCTGAAATAAGGAATTTAGACTGGATTATTATTGCCGTTTTCCAGGACAGCTACTGCGAATATTTTTTGCAGAATATTCGCTTTAACAGCAAAACATTTCAAACGGTAATAAGAGGTGTCGGAATTAGAAAGAGGGATTGAAAATTTAAGGTCTCCGGAAGGGATAGTGCTCACGGAAGATAGTGATAATGCTGAGATAATGGCTGATCGGTTTCAAGACGTTCGTAGAGGTGAAGACGTTATCTCTCGAGAGGTTTCAACATTACGTGAATATTTACCTTCCTCAGTTTTTTGGAATAAAATATGGACTGATAGCACATTTTTTGATAACGATTCCATTGTCTTGGAGTGAGAGATTCTTCGGCCTGGTGCCGTAGAAAATGCTCTTAAAAAAAGAGAGAATAAGAAATCTAGTAGTGGTGATGAAATTCCGGATTTAGTTTTTAGAAAAACCGAGCTGGCAACATGGCGTTATTCAACGGCTCTGATTAGCCATTGTTTTAATATTAGTTATTTCCTTGTTAGATGAAAAGATGACTTGTTGTTCCTATTCCAAAACCAGGTTCAGATTCTTCATTTGGCAAACTAATGGATTCGTTTTTGTTGTCCCTAATTCGAAGTAAAATTTATCACGCAATTTTTTATGAGACTTAATTCGGTTTCAAGGGCGTTCACTAAACTTCCCATGCCCTAATGATTTTCTTTGATCTAGTAACCACAGATTTAACCGATGCCCTACAATAGCAGTTAGTTTAGACTTTTGTAAAGCTTTTGTTATTGCTTAGCAGGAAGGGGTTTTGCCACTACTGTCTTTAAAAACCCCGAAAAATTTCTTAGTTGTAATATAAAATAAAAACAATTTTAGATATTTGTACATTTTTTAACTCTGCAGGTATTACATTTACCAACACTTTTAACGATGACACGCCACAATCAGGCGAAAAAGATATAAACGATTTTCCTTACGATGGTTTGGAGAAATTCGGGGAAAGACGCGGTTCCTTATATTGATGTGCCAAGGAACTCAAAGCCTCTTTCATACACTATATCTATATATAAATATACAAAGACAAATTTTTAGATCCCTTTTTCCTCTTTTGTTTGCCAACCGATTTTGTTCATTCTTTTACCAAATGGTAAACATTATTGAGCATTAGTGACCCGATCATATATTATTTAAATCGGTTCGGTATTAAAGGTTCATAAAATTGACACCACTACAAATGCTAGAAATACACACGTACACACATTCACTTATGTAAGTTTTGGTTCAAGCAAAGCTATGAGAGTGTTAAGAGTACATCAATATGTAATAAGAATTTTTTTATAAATGAGCGTGTTTGTATGCAAATTTATTTGGTTTATTGTTTTTTCCGTTGGGAAGGGAATAAGTAATTAGATATTTTTTCTCTTTAAACAAATGCAGCTAAAATAGGCATACGTTTAAACTGGCGGTCGAATTTCGAGCATTAGGCGTACTATAGTACATTTATATACATAGAGCAATGGCGGATTTTCTTAGTCAACGCAGGCTATGATGACGTCTATGAATTTCTTAGACGCAATTTTCACGACAATTAATGAAGACAATATTATTCATAACAATTTTTTTTTAATTCTTCTCCGCCAATCAGAACACATAAATTGCAGTGAAAAAATAATAAATAGGTCAATTTATTAACAATAAAAATTTCTCCTGTCGAAACTTTGAGAAAAAAATATGTCATAAAATAAAAACATAGATTAAATTAAGTTCAGTAAATAAATTAATTTAGATGAAAATTCTACTTACTTCAGAATATTTTAATTCATTCTATATATTGACTTTATATTTTTGATCCAACGTCGCTATCAAAAAGCTCACGTTCTTGTAAATTAAAAAAATGGTAATAAGTATGGTTATTCTGAAGTACTGAATTGATTTGTCGGAAAATGAAAATGGTACGAGTAAAATTTTAATCATAATTTTTTTAAAAGTGTGCATCTACACCATGGATCGAAAGTGAACTGCGTGTGGTGTAAAAAACTTTGTGCGTTAATTCCTTTAATACTAAGACCTTTTTAAGATTTTAAGCTTTTTAGATACTAATTTTTAATTTTTGTTTACAACTTTTTTAATAAGCGCTCAATTTAAATTTGAAGGCACACCATTAACTTTTTGACAAGATTCTGATTTAAAATAAGCTTTGGAATATATTTATCCCTTATGTCATAAAAAAGAGTCTAAATTCAAAACAAAATCTTTTTAGATTCATGAAATTATTTTAACCCAATTTGCTTTATTTACTTACTTTTGTTAAAAAAAAAACAAGTAAAAATGAATCAATTCCCGCACATACTAATTGCACTACATCTTTAGATCTGTAAAGTGTATATCAATATTTTTTCATCATGGAGTTAAACAACAAGCCAATGCACAAACTCTTCTAAAGTAAAAAGTAATAAAGAACTATTTAAGGACAAATAGCACAATGGCATAAAAAAATTGTCATAAATGTTAAACTCAAATGACAGAAAAATTATAGAAACCATGATCGAATAATACATGTCTGTTCAATAATCCAGCTGATTTTTTGCAGCGTTGTGTTTTTTAATGGTCGAAAATTGAGAAGAAAGTTTTATGTTGAAATCAGTGATAGAAAATTAAATTTTTCTTCGGTACAAAAAAATATTTTAAATAGCACTTTTTTGACCCACACAGTACTAAATTAAACCTTTAGTAATTTTTTCTCTATTAACTAGAAAGATACAAGTAATTGTATTTTTTTGCGTTTATGTTATATTATCGCAACAGACACAATGGTATGTGTGTATGCTTTTTGAGTAAACATTTCAACTCCTTCGGCTCATTTAGTACTTTCAAACTAATTAGAATTCTATGCGCTAAACAATCGCTTTTCAGTATATCTTAACATATTGAAAGTATTTTAAAAGAGTTGGTTAAATAAAATAACTCCCAAAGAAATTAAATAACTCTCAATGAAATTATATAAGTCCCAAGCAAAAATTAATTAAATGCCAATTCCAATATTTCCCCCAATTTAAAAAGCCGCACAAAAAGTAACCCCCCACATCAGACTCCCAACTACATTTTTTTGGGTTGGGATGCAACTTCTCAACAATGGGATGCTCCATATCACAAATACGAGGAAAAATATTATTCACTTTACGCTTACAACATTTTGAAATGTTGTAAACTTATTAGCACACAAACAACAAACAAAGTTTCACTTGAAATTTTTTTAGTTTGAGAAATACTACAATTTAGGAAATACATCTTTTTCATTATATGAAGTCTTAAAGAAAATCAATACAGATTACCGTTAAAGTCAGCACCAAACATTTACTCTCAACTGAACGTCAATTCGATTTCAAACTTTAATCTCAAATGATTATATTGGTGTGAAAAGGAATTAAGAATTACGTTTGGTATCAGATAGAACCATTGGCGCACATTCAGAAATCATAAACAAATAAATAATAAAACAGAAACTAAAAAATAGTTCACAGATAATTATAAATCTTATTCACAATTGATAACTAGTGCAGCAACCAGTGGCGAATTTAGCCCTGATTCCTCCCTAGGCACTCTTTAATATGCCGCCCTTTCAGGTTATATGTAAGTGATTGTCAAGAAAAACATAGATTTTTTAAAAACTTAAATTATCGTGTATTCATTTTTATTAATTTAGATACTGTTGAGAGCTATAATTACTTTACGAAAGTTATCGTAAATTATAAACAGAAATTCCTCATGAAATTTTCCCCTCTTTCCTTTTATGAATAAAAATTCCCTCATTTTAATTTTTAGTTCGTTTTTATAAACCCTGTAAAAGGGAGAAAAAAAAGTAGTTATTCTAAATACGTTTAAGTTTTGGGTTTTCCCTAAAAAAAATTCCTCCACAAAACAGAAGGGAGTTTGAACTAATTGGAGACATTTTTTCTCGAGAAAAACCTTTCCTCATGAAACAAATTCCTTGCGAATATTCATAATTGGGCTGAAATACCTTTTTTCAAACATGGCAACTTATATCTAGTTATGAAGTTTTTGAACTGTATCCTTTTTTATATTATTATTATTATTGAATATGTCAATATTGGAATCTCTGTATACCAATGAATTGTGAATTATTGATGGTGAATTATCTCTTGTAAAAAACTTATCGAAATTATACTAACGAATCTCGTGGTCAAACTAATGATATGCTATTTTTTATGCGGCACTAATATTTCAATTTTTCGAATTTTTTGTATGGAAATTTACATACAAATTAAAAAATGTTTAAATTTTATATGTAATGACTTCTACATGAATTGTGAATACAAAATTTTATTACCCCTAAGATTGTACAACAAACAAACAAATTTTTATAATTGTTAATTTAATCGCCAGTGTGCAGGAAAAAAGTATATTTAATATATTATTTTGATCCTCTTGATTAAAGTTTAAAATAAAAATGAATGGGAAACCCATTGCCGGAAGAATAACGTTATCCTGGGGATTTTTCATAAAATATGACTTATTTTTCCTTTTTCTTAACAACTATAGATAATGGACCGATTTTTTAATATGAACACGTTTTCGTAAATAAAATATATGTTTTTTTAAGTTTCTTTTAATTGTTCCAATCTTTTGGCCAATTCAAAGCAGATTCATATCAGTCTTATTTGTATTTTATTTGTTTTATATATAAATTAAGACTTTTTAAAATTATATATTAAGCTATTTTAATTATTCAAATGGGTTCTTTGACGCTAAAAAACCCTTGGTTCATTCTATCTTTCCGTGGTCCCATTTTTTTAAGGTGATCAAAATTTTATTAAGCATTCAGAATTGAGATTTGATTGACCTTGTGAGAACTACGCATTCGTATTATAAAATTAAATTTTGTACCTGGCGATATAAATGATTTCAAAAATGCAAATAAAAAATTAGGTACACAGGCTTTTTGAGAATATTACTCTATTTTTTTATTAAATCTGTGGTCAAAATCGAGAACCATCTAAGTCGACTTACTAATTAAAAAGTAAACAATTGAACAACAATTGAATTACTTAACATATATAATTTAATAGAAATTTCGTATTCGTTTAAAGCAAAACTTTGCCAAATTAATTTTCGAATTTGAATTGCCTTTACATTATTTTTCCTTTAAATTTTGGCGCCCTTTACACTATGCCGCCCTAGGCCCGGGCCTCACAGGTGATATAAGAAATACAACCCTGCATATTGGCATGTAAAGGTAATTAAATGTCGATAATATTTTGAACGATACTTACTGTAATTAATTAAAAACAATTTTTGTTCTTTAAAACTTTCATAAAAATCCTTAAAAAAAGGAATTTTTTGTTCATAGTTTGCATATAAAATTAAATTCAATTAAAATAAGAAGCTGTAAAAGTAAAGTTATTCAATTGTACTTTGTTGACCAAAAACACATCTCGAGCGTATTTTTTTGTACAGATGTTTCTTGAACACAATAGAAATCAATCAGCTGTTTGAATGTATTAGTTAGTTACCATTAAGTTACAGCTTTACCCATAACTAAGTGCAAACTTTTCGTGCAGAAAGAAACAAACTGTGAATAACTTAAAGTGGTACTTAAAAAAGTTTTTAGTTAAGAAACAGATAATTACAAAGATTTCAATATAATGCTGTGGGGGCCAAAAAAGTAGCATTTAAAATATTTTTTTGTACTGAAGAAAAATTTAATTTTCCATCACTAACATATAAAATATAATTTTCTTGATGTGTAGTCAACTGTTTTTGACATTTTTACGATTTTATACACAAACAAAATGCTCATTTTTTATCGTTGTATGGATCATGATAGAAACTATTATTAAAGAAAAACCATGTCCAATAAAACAGACAAAATCTTATTTCACAAATTATTAACAACTAGATATTATATCCATTCACTAATTTTTTAAAGTAAAATGAAAAGAATATTGAAAATAAAATAATAAACGAAAAACAGCTGACTAGATAGTACACTGAAAAAAAACTATATAGTATTGTCATATAATATTTTTATATGAAAAATATCAACAAATTTTGTATGACAGTCATAAAATTTTACGCAATAGCACACATAGGCTGCCATAACATACTTTGTGAATTGGTTAAATATATTTAAAATTCGGAATACAAATTTTAGAAAAAATAAAAATTTTACCTACATATATATTTTTTAATGATACACAAATTATCTTTCCCAATTTTTTTTTACTAATGAAAAACAAAATTTTTATTTTGCCAAAAACTATAAATTTCTTGCGTATTTAAAGCTATTCATTGTCTCTCATATAAGTACCAGCCCAGCGGGAAAATGTAATGAATATTAAAAGAGAGATCAATGTACAGAAAGTATAATTTTTCGTTCCAGAATTCATTATTAGTAACACAGAACATGTCCTAGAAAAGTAATGAATTCGCAATGAACAAGCAAAAAGAATACATTCCTTCTCCGTAAGAAGTGCTTACCACGTAGCAATGTGTAATTTTCATGTGTGATCAAATTACCTTTGCGTTTCCAAAGGATTGTATTGTTTTGCTTTGAACAATAATACATTATATCTTCCATTACATGTGTAATCAATGACCAGTTTTCCCGCTGGGAGTGATTTGGGTGATTATAACGCTACATGTTTTTCATGCTGCAAATGTATTTTTTAAAGCAATATCAGATCTATAATCTATTGCCGATGCTGACCAAGAGCAATTTTTGCAAAGCCTTTTTCTCACTTTGAATTTGGGAAATATGTTTTTTAAAAGGTAAAAAAGAGTTACCTATTAATTTCTGTTTATTTTATTAAATAAATTTAGAGGAAAACTTAACGTATCGAGGTTCTCAAAATTGTAAACTCGGACCAATTACAAGATAAAACAAATTCGTGGAGTATAGGAGACAGCGCATTGTTCTGATATCATTTTTGGAAATGGAGAGAAGAAATAAAATCTTCAATATACCCAGAAAAATCGTTCAAGCTGTTCAAACTATGACTCATCGGAATCCGATATTGGCAGTTCAAACTCGTTCGAAATTTTTAAGTCCAATAAAGTTGGCTACCGTGTTATATATTCCTACAAAAATACCAATAAACTTACCGATTAGCAAGGAACTATGACAATAAATACATTTACACGGTATTTTATCGAAAACAAAATGTTATCAACATTTCCGATTCTACCGGATTGAAAGCCGAAGTATTAACTGTACATTAAATATTGCAATTTAAAAAAGAACACAAAACAGCTTTTTGAATTCAGTAAAACATATTAAAGCAGTTTACATATAAATTATCACTTTGGTTCATTTCTACGGAAGTTACGAACTTGAATATGAGTTTATGTATGTACATACAGGAAACAATGATTTTAATAATGAAATTAAAAAAAAATACAGAATAAAATAGATTTCTCATATTAACTTAATTCCAAATATATTTATATCAATGTAATAATTTCATTGAAGTAATGATTGCGTTCATTGATGTAACGAAATAAAATAATTTCCTTAAACTAATTTAATTTTTTAATTTTTCATGAATGAAATTATTTCATTAGGCGAATGCAAGAAATTTATCAAGCTAATGAGATATTTTCATTAAATCAATGAAATAATATCTATTAACTAATGAGTTAATTTAATTTAAACTAATTAAATTATTTTATTTATTTTTATTTTTATGTAACATGTAATTTTAATGAAATGTTGAGATTCCCAGGATCACCGAGAAAAAATCTTTCATTTTAATAACTAAATTAAAGTTTTTCTGGCCAAACAAATTATTAAATTTAGCCAGAATATTACTGAGAATCGTTTATTATAAAAAACAATAATCATCTAAGCGAGAGGTGTAAGCACGAAAATCAAGAAATATCTTACATTCGATAAGCAAATTGTTTACCAGGCTACAATGCCGTTTTCAGAATGGTCACTTTTCAATCAAGCGTTCGTTCATTTAGTTAGAAACCTCTAAATTTGCACGTACACACTTGAGTAAAATATACACATTTACCCACATCTGTAAAAATATGTATTTCTGTCTGTCTGTATGTGTGTATGTTAGAATGTATTCGTATGTATGTACATCATTATGGGAAGTAAAACTTAACTGATTTTTATATGTATAAAAATAAATTATATGAAGAATTTTGCTAATTTTTAAATATGTATATTACTTTTTTCTAAATTTTAATTCCATAGAATTTTTTTCTTTTGCACTATTCTGTATAATTTACATACATCTTAAATAATTTAGCCGAAATAAAATAAATATAATTTTGAGCAAGATGAAATATATAAAAACAAACTTGAAATATTTGTGCGATAAATTGATTTTTAGTACTCTTAAAAATTGGACGATTTTTGCAATTTTGACTAGGTATAGGACGTATTTTTTTCTTTTTTATATCCTTAAAATATTTTGAATATTTAATAGCTGTTTTTACAAACAAAAGGAAAGAAACAATTGCTCTAACGGGGTTCAAAGGAGTCAATAAGTCATACTTCACTTTGCATACAATGCACGCTGGAATCCTGTGATAATTCATCCATAGAAGATTCTGCAAAAAATAATAATAAGAATTAATTACATACATATTAATCGAGTTTTAATTGAGTGTTTTTAAATAAATCGAGTAAAATTACAGAACAACATTTTATTAAGATATCAGAATTAAGATTTGATTGCATTGTAAGATTTCAACATATTTATTTTAAAATTTTAAGAAATTCGTTTTGGCAATAAATGATAAGAATTATTAAAAACTTTGCCGCAATAAAGCGTCTAGTAGATAAAATCGAAATTATAAAACTTTAGTTCTATAGAATACCTCTGAGGAAAAACTTCCTTTAAAAATTAATTTATTTTTAAAGTAATATAATTTAGTTTGAGGATAGCGCTAAGCTCTTATGAATATTTACCAGCAAACAGAAATTTCTTTCAGAAATTTGCCGACCTGCAAATGCCATCAGAACTCCGTACCAGCCTTTAGTCGTTTGAAAGATGAGATGACACATGGACTGATATTACGGGTTATTAAAAATTAACTTTTTCTGGTGTAGGTAAAATAAAGGAATTTTAGCTGACATCAGCGAAATAAATAGAAGTATTAACATAGCCCATAATTTTTTTTATAGAGGGAACGATGGAAAGTAATCTAACGGCATAAGATCTTTGCTTTAAAATACTTTTTTAATTAAGTTTTTTGTGTAAGGCACTGATCTACAAAGTGTGATAATCTGTTTTTAAATATATGAATTGATTCTGAAGACATAAATAAAACCCCTACTTTATTTTATCATACAAAATACTCACTAAGAGAATAAGAAAAATTATTTGTGAGCACTCAAGTCGCTGGGAGAAAATAGAAGGTCGACCAAAAGCATCATCAACAAAGAAAAATTGTTTCAAACTGAAATAGTCATAAATTTCTACCAAAATCTACCATATTGCCCCCGTAGACAAGCCAAAAGGCTTTGCGGGAGTATAATCTTAAGTAAAATGTCAATTAAATTGTCTTATAAAATTTGAATTTATATTAGCGGTATTCAGTTTTTAGTGCATTTTGCATTGCAACTCCTTGCAAATGCAACTATGTACTTTGTCATTGATAGTGAGTGCTATTTTAAACAAAATTGCTGTACTCGCAAAGTTGCTTTCTACTTCGTTCGTCAGTTTCACATACTTGTATTTGGTTGTATGTGTGTGTTTGGTTTGCATGTTCATCCAACAAACGAACACAAAATTTTTCAAAGTAAACTTTGCGTGTAGAGAAGCGAAACAAAGTTTAAAAGAAAATTTAAAAGACTTAGTCAAAGTAAACTTTGATCGTAGCAAAGGGCTCAAACTATTGCGGTTACAAAAACACCATAATAAATTTATGCTTGTATGAGATTCGCATAATGATTTATATTATCTGAATAAAATTTTAACGGAAATATTGAATTGAAAGTTAGATTAATGAGTATAATAATAATACGAGTATCAACATAATATAATACTTTTAATTTAATGTATATTAAATATTTATTACGAAGTTGTATATCATTTTTAATTTTTATTTGTAATAAATAAGTTTTGCAAAAGTAAATTATTTCCAATGCTGTAAACAAGGTATTCATTAAAGGGCTACATAGATCCATGAGTTCTACTTTATTACTTCCAAGCATTGTGCTGCAGTGTAGCTTTGACACCAAGGCTTAATCAGTTTGCAATAAAAATTAGTTTATTCTGTTGTGGTGGTGTTTCATATCCTAGATTTGCAGGGTTTTGCAATGTTTGCAACGGAAACTTTCTACGAGGAGTAATTTCCTCCACTAAATTCCTCTATGTAGTTTGTCTAACAGCAATAGAAATATGTTCATGTTTTTCAATATGACTTGATTGTAATATTTTTATTTAGATTCAAATTGTACATGAAGTTTCATAAAGTTTCAACTTTCTAAACCAATTACACTTCAATAAATAATTTCCGTTTGAAAAAACCGATGTATCTCCTCATTCACATACATAAGTACATATGTAAAATATAAATAAATTCTGGGTAATTTAAGTTTGAAGATGAGTAACATACCATGTGGTTTATATAATCCCGTTTTATTGCCGTTCATTTGCATGGGGTTTTGTGCGTTATTCTGAAAAGAATACGTCAGCTGCAGGTTGATATGGCGGGCAAACGAGTTTCCTTCGGGCTCTCGCACTAAAATCAAAAATATGTTGAAAAAAATATTTCTATAAGTATCAATATATTAATTGTTTTTACAAGTAAATTAAATAGATAATAATTATACAAAAAATCAAGCAACAATTACATGCAATCAGAAAGGTAATCTGTAATACTTATGCACATCGATGGTCATATGTTGACATATTTTTCAGGCAACAAAAGGTTTATTATAGTATATATTTCTAAAATATAGTAAATATTTTTAATAACAAATAAAAAGGAATATTTTCAACAGCATTTATTAATTGTGTTTCGGGGTTTTTATGTAGTGTTTAGCAAATAGAGTTTTTAGTAAAATTGTAATATGTTTTCTTTGGCTTGAAAAATATTAAAAATATTTACATATTGTCAACACATGACCATCGATATGTTATTAGGAAGTAATTAATGTGTGTATGAGAAATTTATACAAAATATTTATAAGAAGTGTTAAGTGCATGATGCAATTATTCTACAACTACCACTACCACAACAACACTACTTACTTTTATTCTTACCAGCATGTATGTGTTTTTTCTGACGTGCTCTCGAATTTTGAAACCAAACTTGCGTCACTCGTTTACTCAGACCCGTCACAGACGCAATCCTCTCCAAATCCTGGCCATCAGGATTGCTGTCAATTTGAAAATTGGCTTGTAGAACTTGTAACTGCTCCTCGGTAAATGTTGTACGAACACGTTTCGTTTTGCTTTTGTGATAACCATCACCATCACAGCCGTCTAAAAATACATATTGAATAAGAGAGTCTTAAAATTATAGTTATTGATGTTAAAAAGTGTTAGAAGATGTCTATTACGTTTTATACTTAATTACATGGACTATGGCTCATTACATTTAAAATCATTACATCACAATCAAATTAAATAACGAAAAAGCAATTGAAATTGTCAAACTGAAAGTAATGATTACTTTGAAAGTAGTCACACTCTACAAAGGAAAAAATAATATTGAATACTCGTATCAAAGGAAACATTTTTTATTATTTTAAATCTTACAGGCTAAATAAGCCACAATGTTATGACAGCTACAATTAGATCTAATAATTAAATAACGATACTATTAGTAATACTGTCTGGAGGAAAACTTGTTACAAAAACCTCTTACAAATTTTATAAATGTTATAATGAAATGTGTTAAAACAATCACCACACAAAGGAGTATTTGAGCCAAAAAGCTGGCCAATATTATTAAACGTGTTTTTGAATTGAAAGGTTGACTTTTTCGACAGCTCTAGGTGTAATTTGATAAAAGAACCTACTGGCAGTTTTTGCTGTTTTTACAACAACATTCTTCTCCAAAAACCAACCCTCCCACCAACCCCACACAAAAAAATTTTTTTTTGTAAATTTTTTAAATTTTCTCATATTTATTTATTAACTATCCACAGCCGGAGTGCTTCGCTACACCATTGTTGTGCAAATGTAGAGATGTTAATAATTCTTGTGTATGGGTGATATACGTCTCTCCCATCGCATTCCATCAATAATTAGTTCGAAACTTCATTTTATTCTAAGAGTCAGCCTAAATTAAATTAAGAGTCACTCTGTTGTAGTTGTGCAGATATAAGGTAATTAAAAATAACTGAATGACACCGCATTTCGAATAAAATAAATAAGTCTATTTAAATTTCCCAGCCGTGAGTAAAACAATTGGAAAATTTTTAATAGATCACTCTCGCAGTAACAAACAAATATACAAACGCAGATTTATTTTTATATATGTAAACAGACTTATAATATTTATTTATCTTATATTATTTATTGCTTAATACACGAAAAAGTTATAGTAATTAAAAACGTTGAAATCATTATCATATGTGCCCATCTCCTTGAAATTTCGCTCTAAGAACTGCAATTTCTCGTCAATAGTTCTATCATGACATTCCTTTACTATTTGGAATAACTGTAATCTTATGTAAGCTTTTTTTAATGCTATCATCTCCTGATATTACAAAACGGTTCTTATAAAAATTGTATGCAATAACTCATATTTGTATTTTTATACGTATAGTTAGTGAGTAGTCTGGTACCTGGGTGACACATGTATTTTTTATGTACCAGTATTTACTTTTTTAATCTAATTTTTGCGATTAATGCATTTAAAAATTACTTTAGTTAGGTATGTACAAGGCATCACAAAGGACCTATTTTTCTGGACCCAAGTAGGCCGGCTGCTTGTATCTGGAGGCCTGTGCAACCGCATCTAGGTATGTACGTATATATTCTAACAAATAATGTTATATAGAGCGGAGGTAAATAAAAAACTGTTTTATTGGGGTGTGGGACATTCCCTTTTAACTATTACCGATAATAAGCATTTTTGGAATACATATTTATAGGCAGGTAATCACATTGTGAAGTTTTAAAAGTGACGTGAATAACATTTAAAATCAATACTTCAACAGACACAAAAGATTATGATAAAATTAAATTTGAATATTAAAAAAAATCTTTAAAATTATTAGGGCCAACTTGCGCTAACTTTTTTTGTGTCTAAAATGAGAGATTCTAAATTTTATTGTGGTATAAAACATAAATTCGACATTTGCTACCTTAACTTTTAAAAACCTTTTTTTTTTGCAAAATTAATTTTTTTTAATTTTTAAACGAATTGTTTCAATGTATTCATAATAATTTCCTTTTTAAATATCAAAAAATAGCTTTTGATCAAATCTTTCAGTGAAAAAAAAATCAATGTAATACCTTTATTCGTTTAGCCACGAGAAAAATATCATATAAACATCTTGAAACTGAAAAAAACGTTAAAAGTGCGTGTAATTTTCTTCATTTTCCTGAATTCAGCAGTGTCTCAGAGCTACAAATCGCAACATAAAATCTTAAAAACTTGCAATATGATATAAAATTTTGTTGTATATCAATCTGCGTACTTAGTTTTTAAGATTTCTTTAAATTCATTTTTGCCTTTTTTCCAGCTTTTTGGCACAAATACTCCTCTGTACACCGGTTAGATTCTTTTTAACCAGAAATTCTGAATGGATCTTTAGTAAATTTCTTATTGTTTCAAAATTACAAGATCTGAATTTTTCATCAAATGACAGCGCTATATCATTGGCTAACGCGTTTATCCTTTTGTATTTAAATCTATTGTTCAGTTATTTGGTGGCTGATACCAGACTGTGCAGCCGTTGTTTAGTATCGGTCGAATACACATGTTATACTATAACTTCTTGTTTTTGATTTTGAGTTTAGACCTTCTATTAAGTATGAAATATAGAGCACGTTCGCACTTTATACCTTTATCACAAGTTTAATTGACATGTTATTTAAAATTAAGCTTTTATCTTAAGTGACTTTTTCCCTGTCATCAGCAACAAATTTTGCTTCCAGATTTCTACTTCAGACGTACATACATATGTACTATATAAAGAGCAAGGTGTTGGTGATAATACAGCCTCTTGCGGCAGTCCAGCTGAAACCGTCCATTCACTTTGAATAATTTTTTTGGAAATGGAAAGACCTTTGAGTTTAAATAACATTCCATCGTGCCAAATGGTATCAAAAGCCTTTTCTTTATCGAGAAAAAGTGCAGTAATTTTGATTTAGCTGCTCAATCAACTTTGCACGATCTTTTGTGCAGATAAGTAAAATATGCTGTTATATTAAATGTATATTTGTATGTACATGCAAACAAAATAAATGAATTTTAATGATGACAACTGGCGATTCGTTTGACTTGTATGCGATATTTTTTAATTATAAATGGCATGAGTTGGATGTTTTTGTGAAAAAGTGGCCACCATATACATATTTTTAATGTGTGCAGCTAAATTTGATTTTTTATATGAAAATATTTTAAAACAGCCAAAAAATATGGTAAATATGCAAGTTTACAAAATGCACTTAAAAATGTCAGCAAGAATAATAATAGAAAATATGTATTTCTGGGCAGTTAAGCCAAAACGCAGCTAACGGTAATTTTTTGTATGAACATAATTTTAAAATGCCAAAAGTTTTGGGCATTTATCTTAAATGTGCAGGTACAAAAATGCTTGTAAAAAAGGAATTTGTATGGGATTTTGAAGAATAGTGACTGAAATTATTAATTTTGTGCAGTTAAGTCAAAAGTGCTTTGAATAAAAAGACAGCTAAATCAAAACTACTGTACTCCTGCGATTTCTTTTATTTTTATATAGCGTACAACTCGTTTTATTTGATGTACGCACACTGGTCGGACTTGTATTGGGACGGCGGCCAAAAATACTTCTATTTGAGGTATCAACATGAAACCTTCGTATTAATATATAAGAAGTAGATTTATTAATATATTAGAAGTATTAATATATAAGAAGTAGATTGCAAAAATTGGCAGAGCTAGAACATCAATATACCCTCCTCTTACTACCCCTTTTCAAACCAAGTAACCCAAAAATTTTAAGTAATTTAATTTAAAATAAGTTTTAATAATTTACAGTATACAAAAAATAGAAACAACTTAATTAAATATTCTAAATAATCAAAAACAGATTACATTGAAAACAGTTTTTGTTTGCTTGGTAGTTTGCGATGTCACGTTTTAAAAGGATCTGAACTAAAAAATAGCCGATTTAATAAATCTGTATTTGTTGAAACGCGTAGAGTTTTACGCGTGCGCTGGAGTCGAAATTTTTTCCAATAGCATCATGATCAATAGCATCAGAAGTATGAATGAATATTTTGTGGCGAGAAGGTGGAAGGTAGTATCATGAATATTGTTGTCTCTGCTCTTTAGAAGTAATTAGAAATGTTACATTTTGCAGAATAAGTAAGTCGCTTATCGTTTCGCCAGTGAATATACTCTTTTCTTTTTATCATCTTTCCCCTTAATTTCGTATGTACTGATGTCGATATCATACCGCCTGAATTCCTTTTTTGAAGTTCAGCTTTATTACCTGTTGTAGGCAAGTCCCACTTACTCAATTCCATTTCGAGTTGCTCCACTTTCAGCTCTTCAAACTTATTGGCTTTTATAATTTTTTTCTAATTAGTTATTTAAGAGTGAACTAGATATACTACAAGTATATCAATTAGCGTTGCAGAGTATAATAAACAAGGTAATGTAAGCTATATTTTATTGAGCCTTTATTTAAAAAAACAATACAATTAAAATGAATAATAAACAAGACAGCTTAGGACTAAAAAGTGATATCCTTCTTAACATAAAAACGAAACAGTAACCTACTTACAGTAATTTGCTATCTATAATAATTATTATAAAATTAATAGAGAATTATGCCCTTGCTCCCGAGGCTTAACATTTTAATTTTATAATAAACATATGAAAGTAAACTATCGGTGTTTACTTAAACTCGTGTATTCATATGTAGTTTGATGCAGCGATGGAAAAATTGGTGCAATTGTAGTTTTTTGGTACTATTCAAACTCGAAAAGTACTAAGGTACATCAATGGCCTACTTATTACAATTAAGGAATCTCCTCAGTTTGATAAGTTTTATAAGGAAACTCATCATTGCAGTCATTTTACACTTAACCGTTTAGTTAAGAGTGGACGGTAATGTTTCTTTGGCTAGTGAAAGATGGCAATTATAAAAGATATGAAGCATGTAATGTCAATATAATATGTTTCATAGAACATATAAAGTGACAGCCACAATAAAAAAACTTTTGCCATGAAAACACCGAAAATTTGTGTTTTTATGAAAAACGCAAAGAACAGCCAGCTAAAACGTTAGAAATTATATTTGTTGTGGAGCTTAATTTGCACTTTCAATTATTGGACCACTTAAAAAAAAACCTACTTAAAAAAGGCATTTCAGATTCGCAAATTGTTCAGAAAACATATATAAATAGAAAAAATATTCCCGACATTAAAAACTAAATTTAAATTTGAAAACCGTATTAATTATATTTCGAACAAAGTCTGCTTTACGTTAAGAAGACTCAATTCATTAAGAGCTTATATACCAATGCATGTCCGGGTATCGCTTAGGGCATGCAATTTTATTGTCGCAAATCAACTTTTGCCTTGAAGTCTATTCAGGTATGTTATCCGGTGATATACAGCGTATTGAACGCCAAATCAGAAAAGTTGTTTGTTATGCATTTAATATCAAAACTCGGGACCATGATCGTACTAATGAACGATTACTTCAATTTCTAGGCTGCAGATTTCCTGATTATCTAAAATTTCGTCTACTAATTCTATAAGGCAATGAAATCAAGGCAAAGTATGTCGTATTTGGAATAATTTACCAAATTCCCTTAGAATATTTTTATATTCCTTACATCCATTTAAGAAAAAATGACTACTCTTTCTCTCTTCTTAATATAACAAGATTTCTCCTGTTTGGAGTCACTGCAAAATAGGACTCCTATAATACGCTTATGCGTATAATATTGTAGATCTATAACATACTTATTTGTAAATAACTGTAATAATTATAATTATATTATTGTAAATAATCGCTTATAAATACATAAGTTATAAATTGTTAGTTTTTATTTTTTTTTTTTTTGTAAATAATTGAAAATTTTGTATTATATATTTATTTATCTTTATATGGTTCTTAATGTATTAATAAAAATATAAATGAAATAAAAATAAAATAAAATATAACAAATGCTTGTTTCTTGTAATTGTACAGCAAATTACGCTCAAAGCTGACTGTTGCGAAGGTTGTGATTAGATGTGCATACGATAAAACTGGTGACTTTTTTGTAAAAAGCACATATAAGATGTGATGCTGCAAAATTTATGCCACAAATTTCACTCCATTTTGCTCTTTTACAGCCATCATTTGGCATACGAAATAGTGATCTTGCTCCAACTTCATACTTCTTTTTGCACAGCAAACAAGAACGCATGTTTTCACTTTTGTTTGCACTTTGTGTTTTGTTCTTTTGAATTTAAGTTACTATGTATGTACTTGCAAACAGAGAATTATTTATATAATTAAATTTATAAGCAAACTTAATAAACATTTTAAAACAAAAAAAAAAAAAACGTTTCATAACCTATAAACTTAATACAATAAGAAATAAAACAATAGGGTACAAGAAATGTAAATAAATTTTTAAATTTAGGAAATATAAACAAACAGCAACAGCTGGGCTGTTTATTATATTATATTAAACTGCCATTAATCGACGGGCCTTACTGAAGATTACAGTTGATATCCATACTTGTTGTACAGAGATCTCGAGCAATGTTGTAAATTCTCCTTACTGTTTGCAAAACTTCCCGAATGCGCTATTTCTGTTTTATTTTCATCTGCAGGTTCAGGGCTGCCAGTAATATTTTCCGAAAAATCGTAATATTTTTGAAATAAAATCGTCAAAATCGACAATATTAAAAAAATCGCAAAAAAACGCCACATAAAAATCTACTGTTTTATACAACAACCAATAGTATTTTAAAGATTTTGATTGAAATTAATAGAATATACTATTATACAGTTTTTCATAAACTTGCGATTCATGTGTAAAGACGAATTAACTTTTTTGTTTTATTATTAGATTTTGATTTAAATTGAATAATTAATTACAAAATAAAAATACTATACATATATATCATAGTGATTTTTTTTATTTTCTGTTATCTTAACATTGTAACGTTCAGAGGAATTATTTTTAAAATAATATTTTGAAAAAAGAATGCCCAATCAAAATGAATTTCTTACCTTGCTTTTATTAAGAATAATTTTGCTAAATATTAGCTAAAGAGTTTGCCAAACTCATTAAGTTGTTTACAAATTCACATAAATTTTGAAAAATGCGCTGTCTCTAATATTCAATACATTTAAAATTTATTTCAATATAAACTTACAAAATTCAACAATTACCCATAAACTTTAATTATTAATAATGCAGGCACTCGTCATTGGTTGAATTATAAAGACAAAAAAAGTAACAAAAACGGCAAGTAGCTTGATCTCACTAGCCAATAGCTCTGGAAAAATCGTGAGAGCATGGAATATTTGGAATATTTAATCATCAGAGATAGGAATTTATATATCCAAATGTGACGTTAATTTACATTATGTACATACATTGAAATGGGCATTTCCTTGGACCGCATTAATTTCGTTTACGGATCAGTAATCAATTGAATTCTTCAAGTTTCGTTGTTGTGTTAGTAATAAATGCATATTTGGAATCAGTAAGGGCCAACTTATATTTAATTGACTGCAAATAAAAAATCTTCTGCATTTAACGTTTTCACTCCATCTTTGAATTCATCGAAGTGTTTAGCACAATAAGAAATATGCTTTCAACACTATAATCATTCAGAAGGTCGATGACTGCATAAGTGTCAAATTGTTTTCCTAGGGGAAAAGTAATTGAAATGAATAAATAGTTGTCGGGTAAAATGCATTAAAATATTTGTCCCTAAAAAGTGCAGCATTAGTCACGTATAATAGTAGATTAAATTCGGGTAATGTGGTATACCTATTTTTTATTTGAATATAATGTTTTGAAGCTTAATTCGATTAGAACAGATTTCAGATAGTATTTTACTACAGATCTTAGGTATACATTCAGTAGAGTGAAATAGTCTTTGGAGCCCAAGTTTCAGAGAAAACCCATGAAAAAATTGGAGGGTAATGTGGTATACCTTGCTAATGAGGTAAAAATGGCTCATACATATCGAACGGTATCTCACGAACAAATTCTTCAATATCGGCTTTCAGTGCGTCAACAGTTGCGGGCTTGTCTCTATAGACATGAGCCCACATGTCAGCCAAGTCCAGCTCTTCCATTTTGGTAAAAAAAATTGTAGTCATCGCATCATCGGTGACGAATCGACAATTCACGGTCATTAACAACACTGGCGGACACATCTGCGATATTTTCCTCTGTGCGCACTCTACGTATCACAGTGGCTGAAAATCGTTTTTCATTGGCCAAAATTCTGTAACTTTTGAACCGATCAAAATATTGAAGTAATGTTTATTTTATTGGATAGATATTTAGTTCAGCTTGACTCAGTTTAAATTTCATTAAAATTGATTAAGGACTTTTTAAGGAATTCTAGGTCAAAGTTGAACTTTTGAATTTTTTTTTACTTTTAGAGTGAAATATGGGTTTATTGTTTTTTTATTTATTAAAAAATTTAATATTTGGAAATTAATAATAATTATAAATATTTTTTGTAATAATGGAATTTTTTTAATGTTACACTTAAAAAAAATTTTACACTGAAAAAAATAGTAAAATCAACTGGAGATTTTGCTATTACAGAAAAATTGAAAATTTTTTGCTGACAAATTTGCAAATTTGTTTACACTCAAAGAATAGTTACACTTAAAAAAAACGTTAATAATATTATCTAAAAATATTGCTATTACTACAGAAAAATTTATTATTTTTTGCTGTCAAATTTGATAATTTTAAAAACATTTTAAAAATAAAAACTGCAATAAATTTTAATAGCATTTGCAACAATGGTAGGTTCTGTTTATTATTATTTTTTACTAATATTATGTTTTTCGTACTTAAATAACAATGAAAGGCAATTATAATTATTATTCATTTGACTCAAATATTGATTGCAAATATTCCATATTTTGTTCTGTGCTATTTCTGTTCTTTAGTAGTTTTTTGGCTTCTTCATCTAAATCCCGATGTTCCACTTTCCATTGATTTCGAATACTGGAGATGAACGGATCTGACGTTGCCAATAATATATTAAATAGATCTTCATTTGTTGAATTTCTTGAAATTTTTCTAGTATTGTGCTCTCTATAAAATCTGTAATCCTTGTTCCTTTTTTCCTGAGCCTCCTCTGATAGATCTCCAAGTGGCACCAAATGATATTTAATGACATCTTCTCCATGATAAAGGATTTTGTGAACTGTTGCAGACATATTTCTCCATGGGTAGTTGGTTGTATATATTTTTGCAGTTTCCTTAGCATAATCTCCAAATTTTCTAGAGTCAATTTCTTCATTGCACGCAAGTACTTCTAGGATTATTTTAAATCTGAAAATAAGGTTAAAATCCACTCCTGTTATTTCAGATGCTGTTTCTGGATCTGAAAAGAATCTTCTTGCGGTATTGCCATCATTTGTATTGCCTGACCCTTGTTTTGGCTGATCTATAATCAATCCTAATTTGCGATATTCATCTTGAACATGTTTCTTTTTTGCACTTCTTAACTCTTTGTTGGTTTCGTTGTTTCTTATTGATCCTGAAGACCCGAAATCCAAATCATAGCTGATTTTTAGTATGTGTTCCATAAGTCGTATTCTTGCATGTAGTGGTGATAATCCAAATTCATATGCATCGGTATTATCTAATGATTTTGTCGGGACTTGGTTTAATTGGGTTGATGTTGCTTGGCATATAATGCAGCTGGATGCAGCCTTCGTGCTAGTCAAAGCCTGACCTACTTTTCCATCTATCATTGTCAGCACTAATTGGTAGCTTACTTCAATTTGCTGCCCATCCAACTGTAATTGTAATGGCTGTAGTGTTGCAATTTGGGTCTTGATATCACTAACTTCTTTGTTAATGGCATCATGAGTTTCTTTTTTGAATTCAAATTTGATTGGCCTGCAGTATTTCGTAGAAGATGGTGTCTCATTTTTCCAAATATTCATTGTTTGCGTTGTACTAGTCGAAGGCTCTGAATCTTCCAAAATCTTTTTCAATCGCAATGGTACAAATGATACCATGAACATATCTGAGTCCGATATATTTTCACATACAGCTTGTTTGTATTGTTTTTGTCCCGAAGAACCATCACATCCCCATTTACAAAAAAGAATTAACTTTGTGTTTCCACATTTCTTTAACTCATTTCCTGTTATTGATTGTAGCAAGCGTTCGGCTGTGTGATCAAGTAGAGATTGTAGTTGTACCTCTGCCGAAATTGGTGTGATTGTAATAGTGTCCTTTGATGGCAAACAGTCCATTTTAGCAGCGGTTATGTAATGATATGCTGGATACATATTTGAGCCTTTTTCAATCGCACGCAGTCTGAGCTTAATATATTGCTGTTTTGTTAATTTCAAATCCAGAAATAATGCTAATGCCTCCTCATTTGTGTACTGTATTGCATCACTCGGAGTTGGTATACTGTTAAGAATCCGTTTTGTTCTCACTGGACTAGCTTTAACAACTTTTTCAATGATATCCACTTTTGTTAATTGGTTCTGTGATCGTAATTGATGTAGGAAAGATTCTTTTATATTTGTACAACCAATTGCATCGTTAATATCTTTAAGTTTCCGCCTCTTAGATCTATCGCTGCAGTTGCCCATTAATGATTTGCGTGGTCTTCCAGCCTTATCTTGCTTTGCTGTTTCTGCAGCGACAGTAAGTTGGCCCTCTAACCAGTTTGCACTTTTTATATAAAAGTTTTGTTTACTGTAGCGAACTTCTTTGTAGCGTTTTTTTAGTGCTTTGACGAAATTAGATAATTCCTCTTCCATTTCGGTGCTACACGAATTTAAGTTTAATTTTATTTTAACGTAACTAAGAACATCTTCCTGGTTTTTGTTTCTAAAATACTCTTCCGCCAGTTCTTTATAACTGAAGCTCTTCATATTTTTCTGAATATTTTTATTTGCGTCTGTTATGTTTTATCCGTACACTTAGAGGATTAACTGAGTAATCCCTTATCGAATCCGTAGTTTTATACATTTTTAGATACATGTTATTCACACATTGATCTTTAATTTCATAGCAGGTAGTGCTTAAATTGCACAAAACTGCACATGTTGTCCAGACCTTAATATCAGGTAAAACTAATTAGTATCTCGCCAATATTTGTTGTTGTTGTTGGGTTGTTTTTTTATTTTTAGTGGTTTAATGTCCCGATTATTGTTATAAAATTGCTTATGACTTTGGTTGACCCTAACATTTGATAACAGGTAAATTTAGAAACAGATCATATGTTTACTGTAAAATTTTGTGATAATTTGTGATAATTTTATGACTTATTTTTTGCTGATCAAAACAAAGCCATTAAACCCTTTCGCAGGTATTATATTTAATTTTTTTAGTTTTACGTAGTCTAAAGTAAAAACATAAACTTTTAGGCAAAAAAGTGAAAATTATATACACCATTGTATACGAGTACTTTGGAGTAATTTCATTAAAATGAAAAAAGTGTTCTACACACGGCTCGTCACGGGTGCAAAAGTATATATAGCGGTAAAGAGGACACTTTCACCTTTCTCCGGGTGGTATACATTTCTTGTTCCCTTTTGTTCCCTAGAAGTTCTATTCTACTAAAGTTTAAATTTGAGAAAAATATAGTAGTTTCATAAATATTCCGTAACGCCCTTAATATTAAACGCTAGAGCTCTGACCACTTACAAAAACTAAAGACTATAATCCTACCAACATTATAAAAAAGACCGCAGGCCATTATCGATGATAGCTTGCGAGTAGTAATCATTTATTTTTGATAAAAAACAACAGAAAAACACCTTTTTCTGAAATTACAAAAAACCGTTGAGTTTGACAGCATGCCACGCTCACAATTATCAATAGTTTAACCTAATTTTTTGGCTACCTTAATCTGGATATATTAGCTGCAAAAGGGCGTAAAAATTTTAAAAATCGGTGACAAAAAAAAATTTGACTTTTGGCCAATGAAAAACGATTTTCAGCCACAGTGCGTATGCGTGTTGGTGGTTTAATGTCTAATAAAGTAAATTTATTGGGAAATTTAGTCACAAGATTCCGAATAGCCGCCTGAGAAGGCCATAAAAATGGAAGAAGTACACGATACACTTTCATAACCGAGCATGAATTTTGAAAATAAAATTCAATAATCTGCAGACGTTGGTCGTTTTTAAGTCGATTCATGGCTTTATTATAGACCAACCTGATCAAGCTGCCGAAAACAGTGTTGCCAAAACGAAAGTTGCTAAAAAATTATCCTTTTTAACCCTAATCCAGTCAACAGGTGCCTATCAGACATATTTTTCACTTTGCAATGTTCTAACTTCATCAAATATGGATTTAAGTTTTTACTGATTTTTAAATTGTTACCTTCAATTGTTTTATTTACAACTTTCAAGTTTTAAGTTAAAAACGAATTTTTGTTTCTTCAAAAAAAACAAGTTTACAAAACTGTTTTTATGTGCCTCTGAGACACATTTTGACTGGATTTGTTATAAGTTTTTTTTATTTAATTAGGGTTAAGCATGCGCAATTATAATTTTTTTTGTCTTTTTAATACTTTTTTCAAGGTTGGCAACTCATATCTTTATAAACGTCAATACCGATTAAATGAGGTTTTAAATTGCGTACGGGTATCAACACCGATACCGCAACTCTTTTTGATTGTAAAACGTTAATATTCAAATATCGTTTCCCTCATATAGAAAATCTTGTAAATACGTCAAGAATTCAAAACACATTAAAATAAGCAAAAAAAGTGACTAGTTATAAGATTAACGTGTAATTTGTATCGTAGAACCCAAACTGTTGAACCGATTCTGACTTAGTTCAAATTTTTTTAAAGGGTTTGTTTGGGGTGCCCCCATAGACTAGTGGAAAATGTACTACACTATTAGTATGGAGATCGCAGGTTCGATTTCTTACAAAATGGGTTAAATAACGTAAAATTAAAACCCACGATATCATAAAAATCGTAAATTTGGATTCAAAATATCTTAAATTTATCAGCATCGATGAATTTAGAGAAGTTTTCTTTTTTAGTGTATGTAAAAAAGTAGAATGTTGTTGCGTTTCATAATAAAAAATTACAATACTCGTCCTGGTCTTCAAGCTTCGCTCTCTTCTACTTATACCGATATAACTCAAATACTGCTGCCGATAACTTTCGGTTTCCGTCATTGCTTTTTTCGAAATAAAAAAAATATGAAACTCCCGAGCAGCTGAAAATTCTCAAAACCCGCTGCCGCGGAATATCAGCGAGTGATTTGTGTGGGAGAACATGAAATCAGACACATTCGAATCATGAGGTAATGCCAGAATGTCAATGCCAGTAGACATAGACTCCAAAATTTTAATTTTGACATCATAGGGCCAACGTCCCCATCGGGGGAGTTTAAGCATTGTTTAAACTATGTAGACCGAATTAGTCGTTGTCTAGCTGCCAATACGACCGAGGATATTGCAACGGGAAGGTTGGCGCGGTTCGCCACGGCTGGAAAGGGGCATTATAGAATGCATTATCCCATAAATACTGACTAGAGACTCCAATTCGAGTATAAGCTCCTGAAATCTTTCCGGGGCATTACAAAAATTCGATGGAAATTAAAAAACTAGTTTTCCTTCGTTTACATTCGAATTTTATTAAAAAATATATTAAATAACTGTATTCAGTTGTTGTAAAACACCTTTAAAGCCACGCACGGAATTTATAACAAATATATAGACTAGTCGTATATTTTTCATACCAACGGTCAGAAACAGTTAAGGAATTAATGCGATTGGCTCCAAAATGTTGCTCAAGCGCATGCTACATATAATCAAATTTCTATGTCGAGCGACTAAATTTCGCAATAAAATGCCATATGTTCATAAATTGGACTGAAAGTTCACTATCGTGTTAACTAGTCATATATTGTTTTTCAGAAAACGAGTTTTAATTTTTTAAATTTTTAATTTAATCCGACGTAAATGGAAAAATACAAAAAGAATAGTACGATCGATGAATAAAGGAGCGATATATACATATCCAGCTGAGATGATCTACAGATGAGTTATTAACTTTGGTAAAAAAAATTTTAAAAACGATCTGAAGAATACGTTGAAAGTGATTTTGTAAAAAAAATCTGCATTCAATAAATAAAAAATTCAGACCATCCAAAAACTTATTGCGTCCTGCCAACATTTATTTATAAGAGACAATGATATTCGTGCACCAGAATTGACGTTGAACTTATAAAAGTTAGAACTGACCGTGTAAAGGCAGCATATATAGCTCAAAAGGAGCAACAGCAATGACATCAAAATTTATCTGATTCTCATCATGTAGCTAATAAACAGACAAAAAGTAATCACAATCCGGTACTGCATCCTCTTCTGCAGGTCGCTAAAAATACATCAGAACAACAGGCATTGGATGTTCATCAGCCTCTTTAAAAATCATTCCTGGGAAATATACTCAGTTTATTGTACTACATACCGACTGGAAGGGGAAAGTTTCCTATTTATTTTTCCAACCTTATTAGTAGTACAAACACTTCTTTAGCTTTTCTTCTCGGTTATGTTCTTTATAACGACAGTAAGGTTAATAAACATTTACACACAGAAACAAAAACCTAATGTAAAATCAACATGAAGAAATGTTGATATCAAGTCATTGTTAATATGTGGAAAAAAATCCAACTGAATTTACGTTTAACATTGTTTTAAGTTAAATCAATTGTTAAAATTGTTAATCTAGTATTAAAATATGTTGATTTAAAATTAATCACATTGAAATAACATTTTACATTTTGAAATTTACCTTTTACAGAGTTAAAATAACATCAATCAATGTTAAATTTTGTAAATTTAGTTTTTGAAGTAATAATTACAGTTTTTCATGTAAAATTAAAATTGCATATAGTTGAAACAAGAGTAACATTGTTATAAACATTAAAAATGACATTGGAATACTTTGAAAAAACTTTTGTCAATTTTAAATATTAAAAAACGTTGGCTTATGTTAAATCAGCATGTTAAAAAAGTTATATCAATCATAAAAAACATGTTGAAACAACGTGAAACATTTTGAAATGAAATTAATCTATCATAAAAGAGAAAACATTTAAAAAGTACCGTTACTTTACAGCAATAAAGAAACAGCAAGTTTCAATCTATCGCAGCTTTACTACGTATCAGAAGTGCACTGTTATAAATTTTTAGTGAATTAAATTCTTTATTATGTCTGCAGCTGACAATAATAATGTGAATTTAAAAAGCTTTGTGGAACATTTAGTAGTAGGAGGAGAAAATATTGATCTTGTTAGTGACGAAATATTATAGCAAACATTCCAGTTGCTCAAAATACGAAAAAAGGTTCACAAGCCCACCTTTACATGTTTTCCAATTAAATATCGTAAAAAATATTTAAGAAACAAATCTTAGTAAAGCTAAACGTATTTGCCATATGTATGTGTTTATAAATAAATAAAGATAAAGAAAATTAATTAACTGGTTTTTATTAACTACCTGTCCCATTGTTAAGCAACATTGCGTAAATGTTATTTCAATATAGAAACCATATTAAATTAACATGGAATTTCTTGTTATTTTAAAAATTTTTCATGTTATTTCAATATGGCTGTAAAATTAATTCTAAATGGCTTAATAGTTGATTCGACATTAAATTTATTTTGATTCAACATGAAATCCATGTTGTTATGCATTTTCTTAATATTGTTTCAATAAGGATCTTAACGTTATTTTGACATGACAATCTCTTTGATTCAATTGTCGTACAATGTCAATTCAACATGATTTCTAGTCGTCTTAAAGTGGATAACTATAACATATATTTTACTTTAATATCATGTTAAATTATCATGAAACGCTTATGAAGCAAAATTGTTAACAAAACTAGTTAAATCAACCTTGTTTTAGTTGATTTTACAATGATTTTTTTCTGTGCATACACCATAAATAATTAAATATTAATAAATAATAATAAACGCAACGCATAGAGAAATATATTTTTATTAGTTACAAATCTTTAACTAAACATACCTGTACAAATTTAATACATTTAAGTCAATTATGATTAATGTCAAAAAGTTCTTTCAAGTATTTTTGCATCATATGGATTAAATACACTGTCCCAAAAACATTGTAATATTTCATTATCATACTAGTTTAAAAATTTTCTTTCGATAACACAAGTATTCAAATGATAGTCATCAAATCATACGTTTTAAAATAATAACACGAAAAAATCTGACGAGGAAGAACATGCACTATATAATTTATCTCACACAGTTCTTGGAATTTCAAGTGTATGAATATGACAAAACACTAAACATAGTTTAAAAAGGCTGATTATTTTATGACTTTTTTATTTGAACCACAACAACAATTTGTTTAAACTACTGTAAAATTTTAGGACATTATGACAAAATCCCCCTATCGATTATACTTTTGAAACTTTTCAGTTTTTTTTAATAAAGAATAATATTTTTTTTGTTAATTTACAGAAAACACTGAACAATTGTTTATCTGAAATTATTTTTGTCGTTTACTATTAATTTTATTTGCCCTTAAAGCCTATGTTTAAAATTATAAAACAACACCGAAAAAAATGGCCATTTGAGTTTAGTTTTTTTTAACAATTTTAATATTTTGTTTTTCAAATTTATTTTATAAGTCATATTTCAATAAAAAAGTTGTATGAATCGATTAATAAATTTACAAATTCTAACTTTTTATTTTATAGAATAAATATGTTGAAAGAACCAAAGGGGTATAATTAGGTGACACTTTTTGTATACAAATACAAGAACAACAGAAATTTTTTATACTATTTTTGTCAAAAACATTCCCCATAAAACAAAGAAAACATATACAGAAAAATAGTTAAAAACGACAAATATATTTTGAAATTCAAAATATGGTTAATATGCATTGGAAAGAACCAGGATATATATTTAAATATGATATTTCATACAATTTCTTTGAAAAAAGATATAGAGACCTGTTTCGAACAATACATTTAATAATATAATATTGCATTTAAATTTAAGAAATTTTTTTGTTTGAATTTCGTTTCAATAAAAATAAGTGCAATATTTAACAATTCCTGTATTTAAAGTTACTTATTTGAGGATGGCACCTATTGCAGTTAAACTCCATATGAATTTATGAAAATTTTTCCTATGTAGTTCGCGTAAAAAAATTTGTAATGGCATATCGCATTTGCATCGCTTCTAGAGTATTAAATCGCTCAAACGATTAATTAATAACCGATTAACTCTTCGGTTAATTGAATAATATAAATCGGTTAATCTTGATCGATTCAGCTACGAGCATTCGTATTAAGCACAATATAATATTTTTTGTATCATTTGAACATATTTTTTAGTTTAGTTTAATGAAATGATTTTTCTGAGCAAATAAAAAATTCCATAATGCCGTTTGAGTCCAGTTCTGATTTTTACAAGTTCTTAACACTTCAAATAGTTCCGGTTAACCTCATTAGATTAAATTAAACTTTGATACATCGCTTAATCGAACCATATAACCGATTTAATCGAAAATATTAAATTGCCAATTAATCGAAAGGAAGAAAGGGAAAGGGAAGGAAAGGGAAGAATTTAATCGGTTAAACGATAAACGGCAAAACAAAACAAATCAAAAAACACATATATCACGTGCTAATAAACTTAAGGTTAAGTATTTTTGAGATGTGAATAGAATACTTTTCGGTTTAAAATCGATTTCCGTCATATAACGATAGATATATGATTTTTTTATAAACTCAGCTAATTTTCAACGTGTTCAATTGTTCTTTTATTTCAAACATTCGTTGAGAATTGTTACTCCGTTAACGATGAGTAAATTTTGGTTATTGTGGTTTACTTGGTTTACAAGTGACGCACGTTTTATTTTCAACTTGTTGGCTAAATGGCTGGATGAATGGTTGACTGAGTGACAGGAAAACTTTAGCAGCATTAGTAGAATAGCAAGACGGACATATGAGTGGTAAGCTGACTATATGACTGCTTGGTTGGTTGGCTGGTTGAATGCATGAATGAATGGCGTCAACATTTTATTGTTCTTGTCGTTGTTATCGGCGCTGTTGTTCTTGTTATTTTACATTTAATATTTTTAAGTTTCGCTTTAGTTATGAATGACATGGTTTTTGTCAAATTCCGATATTTATTTTCTTGAACGTGGTTTAAAATATTGGCCAAAATAAACGTCTGCCTGTCATTCACACATAATTCGTGATTCGACAAGGTAAGCCTACAGCTACCGTAAATATTGAATAGGTACATTCATTTATACATAATTATGTATGTATATACTTATGAATGTACATATGTATGTATGTATATATTGTTGAAAATAATAACACCAAGAAAAAAAGAAGAATAACAAGATCTTCGATATAACCAAGAATTGGGACCAAGTAAACTATTATTAGTTATTGTTACTTACCATCACTTGATGTAGTGCCACCTTCTACTGTCTCTAAATAGTGGGCTTTACACAGAACTCTATCATCTATAAGAGCAAATTGTTCTCCCGTTGATAATTGTCGGCCACATTGGTCACAAGCAAAGCAGGCTAAATGAAACACTAAGTCGCGTGCTCGCCGCACCCAATCGGAGGCTGAAATGCCACGACAGCATTTTGAACATTTTGCACCAAAGTTTCTACAAATAAAAAAAGTTTTTAAATTATTATTTTAGAACTCTTTTTCCAAAATTAATTAATTTATTTATTAGGAAAAATATACATATATTTGAAAGCTTATACGATAAAGTATTTTTGTGATTTTTTTTAAGATTTTTCGGAAGAGGTTTGGTGGCCGCTAAAATCTAATTTAACCCAAAAACCGTGTTATCTCGACTTTTTTAATTTTGCTCATTACTCCGCCCATTAGCACGATTTTCTGTGTTACTAAGTCAGTTTTTTTAAGAAAACTCTTCAAGCTTTACTTTTCTGTACAGGTATTATAAGATTCGATTGTTTTTTTAATCATTTGTGTATCCTTTCTGACATTTTTTTTGGTAAATTTAGCATAAATTTAAAAAATAATACTTTGCAACTTTTGAAATTTCTATTGAGGTTGAAAAAACTAATGATTTAATTTAAAAGAAAAAATGAATTTAAATGAAAAAAATATTGAATTCGTTCTTACCGTTCCAAAGTTATACCCTTTTTAGGCTTTGAAAACATTTTGTGAAATTAAAAATATTGTAATGTGTTTGCCAGTTATGCATCGGATTTGTTTTAATGTTAGATTTTAGATATTCTTTCGATTTTAGCGACCTCTAAACCTCTTCCGAAAAATCTAAAAAATTCACAAAAATACTTTATCCTATAAGCTTTCAAAAAATGCTGAAGTACCTATAAAAATCGAAAAAAAAAAATTTTTGTACATACATACGTACATATGTTGTTTTTAAGAGGCCGAACTTAAAATTAAAATAAAAATAGGAAATATGTTTAAAAAAAATGTACATAAAATTCACTTTATTTAAAAAATAATTTTGTATATTAATCTTCGAATATGATTTAGGGCGTACTCCGTTATCTGTCTGGTGTAATTACCATACACTTTTCTTAGTAAATCAAGCTGTAACCAAGGATTTTTTTTTAAGAGAAGTAACAATCAGGCAATTAGTATGCCTACTAACCCGTAGGTGTGTTACTTTCTTTGGGAAAAGAATAGTGAGAGAGGATAGATGGTGAAAGAGAGAAAGCTTAATTTTTACAACTCTGATATTGCGCGCTGTGTTAGTTTTTAGATCAGTGTTGCAGCGCCTCTGATGTCAAGTAGGCGCATTAAATGTGTTTTAAGCTGTTGTAGCCATTTTTTTATTAATTATTTTACTTCGCCGGCGATTTTGCTACAATACCGACGAAGGATTGTAAGCTTCTAAGTGCTCAATTACTTCTGATTTATTGCAACAAGCATTTTACCCTACAAATTCAAAAAGAAATAGTGGCCTCAAAAACGTATTAAGTGTGTGGCATGTGGCACCGTTCATGTCTGAATCTATAATGCCATCCAATTGAATCACAAGAAATGCAGCTATCATGTTTCGGTACCGCTCAGCATTGTTTTTCTTGATAACAATGGGTTGTGGATTATCTTGGCTCCAAATACAGCAGGTGTTGTGGGGTCAGTTTTCGAATTCTCCGAAAAATAGCTTAAAAAAAATTGCTTCGAATACGGGTTAGTACGAAAACCCCGTTAACAGGTTTTTAGAAAATGTACAAGTGTATTTTTTTCGCATTTCAACTGCACAAAGAGGCCACAATTGAACAGCAGGCATTTGCTTATATAAATTTGATAATTATAAATTTCAATCTTCATTAAAAAAGCCGATTCCACAAATACTAATAACAATTACAGTTCTTGCTGTTATAAGTGAAAAATCATACGAAACCGTTAAAAGTAGAGTCGCCAGAGTGCATACAATATGCCCAAGCATTTCCATAATATATTATATTAAATTTTGGAGGTTGTTGATTATATGAAAAAATAAGTTCAACATGCCTCAAAATATGTTGTTCATAAATTTCTTAAAAAAGTTTATAATCGAACTAATAAAATGTAATATTTTAATAAAAACGAAAAGAAGAATGCTTAAATTTAAACTTCTTCTCCATCTAAATGCCTAAATGCTAAACTACTAAACTAAATGCTTTACTGCAATGCCTTATCCATTTAATCAATTGTTTTGAAGGCCAAAAGAAGAGTTTTTTTTGGTGTCATTTTTCATACATTTCTAAAAAAACTTTTGTGGCGTTTTCCACTTACCCTGATTATTACTTATTCTGCATATTCCGCTTTTTATATTAATACATTAAATTTGTTGGAGCTAACTAAAACTATTTTATTTTTATTAAAAATTTCAAACTTATATTCTGTGAAAACCCAGTAAGCCGAAACGAAAACCCCGTTCTATCAAGTTATATACTATTGGAAACCGATAAATTTTTTAAAGGAAGGTTCTGCTTTTGGAATACTCTAGACAATTATTCAAATCCGATTGTAGCTTCACCGCGATTGGTAGGACATCAAAACCCTACTGAGTTCTCGTTAGACCTTTACGAAGTTGTAAAATAGATAATCCCACTACCTCAGTTGATTTTTTTTCATCTGCTACCTGTCAGGCCACAAACTAAATCGCTAGTGTCTGAACGAAGTCACTTGTATAGGCCAATGACGCAACACAGCCCGATGTTCGATCAAAATTTAAAAATTCGGCCAAGCCGATGAAGATTTTTTTTACTGACGTTACCACCGGCAATTGTCATATGATGAATCATTGCCAAAATTAACTAACCCGAAGTAACCTCAAATGACTGTGTTGTCAATTTAAAGAAACCCCCAACACATATTCATATGTATGTATTTTTAAAATATATTAATAGTTAAATACTCTTATTCAAAAGGAAATTGAAACTAGAATAGTAGTTTTTAATTGTTCGATTTTATATAAGTCTACATTGCAGACACTTGCCAAACTCCGGAAGTGTAATTTATCAACTTCTTTCCAATAACAGACTTTTTTTCTATCGGCTTTTAACTGTGAAAATACGTGTGACAAATATCAAAGTTTTTCAAATGCGTTGCATCTTTAAGTGTTAAAAGTCTTTAAAGTTTTGAAAATGTAAGAGCATTTAATACTAAAAACTTGATAATTTAAACTTAAAATTCTCAAGTTGAAAAGTAAATATTTTCACAGCATCTCTCATAAACATTTGTTAGTATGTATTTGTTATTTTATAATTTATATTCTTTTCATAAATGTTAAGAGAATATAAAACTTTACTGTTGTTGAATGTTTGTTTGTATGACTGTCAGTTTGTCCGTTCGCCTTCTTTAGATACACTTAACAGAGTAGTTGATGTAATGTTTATCTTTGGTTTTATGTCATTGTACACGTATGAACATACTTAAATACAAACGGTCCAACGATGTGTATGCTCTTTTAGATGTTGGTCTGTATGTTGGAGCGCTGAGTGGTTGATAAAGTAAACACCTTGGGGACATGATGCATACATCCGATGTTGACAAGTCATGCCTGGATTCTGTTTGAAAACAACGAATCAATGAAAAGTCATCTTTTAAGTTAAAAATTAAATGACAACTAACATCCACAGTTATATGCAACCTGACGACTTTATCGGACGTGTATTATTAACAACTTGCACATCATTTTCTTTACAATATATTATTATTTTTCATCTTTTGTCAATTCTATGTGTTTATTTATAACATTTATAATTTTTTTCATTATCATCTATAATGTACTCGCATCAATTGAACTAAATATTCGTTTTTTGAATCGAATGAGTTTTGTTTGCGCTGCGTATTATAAGACCAAATGTTTTCAATTTCAAAAAATTTAAGATTGTTTATAATTTTTACCTCTCGTATACTGTGGTAATACGTGCGTAGTAAATACATATTTAATTCAGTTGGTGTCTAATCATATTTCACAAAATCGTTGTTGTACGAATTGCCCATATTTTTGATTTCTTATAGAAAGTGAACAAAGAACCAAAAGAATCTCCGAATCACCCAAAATAATGGTGATTTTCCAATGCACAACTGTTCATGCTCTTAATTATTTAGTATTATATGCAAAAGGATACATGTACAATCTTCCGGTGGGGTTTTTTTTGGGCTTTTGAAATTTTTCCGATCGTTCATAATGAAGTAGAATTTATATCAAAAAACCCAAAGTTTCGCAAAAACAATTTTGAGGGATTATTCGTTGGTCGAATTTCACTTGTGTAAGTATTTGTGCAGCCGATTATTCGTACAACCTTCCCTTGATAAAAATTATTTCAATTAAAAAAAGGGAGTATTAGTATAGATAATCATTTTTGATCAGTTTAACTCAATATCTCATTTTGATATATTGATTTTAGTGTTCGACAAATTCATACAAATAACTTGTTTACTCAACCTTTGAGAGAAGTGTTTTTTTTTTAATTTTCCCACCAAGAAAAACTTGAAACTCGTTTTCTGCGCTGTGAATTTCCGTCAAGAATTTATTCACATCCCACATTTTCAATTACAGGAAGTCCGTATTAGGGCTGTCTCCTTGGTCTAATCAAATAAAAAGAGATAGAATATTTTTATTTATGGGAGAATTGGGAGTTTGGTTGAATAGTTACAATTTTATACAGGTTGCAATAGAAAAAGATGCTTGCTTTTTAAAAACCACTCTCCAAAAACCAAAATATTATTATTTCATATTCTAACAGAAAGTCTTAACGACTATGAAATAAAAACACATAAGAGGCTATCAAAAATTTGTTTACAATTCATAAAGAATGAGTTGAATCCATTCTCTACTGCCTTTATGGAGTTAACATTAAATAATTTTTATAAACAAAAATCTATACACAATGATATATTAAAAATATATATTAAAAATATTAAAAATTATACGAATTCTCACTTCCAAAAAGGATAAGTTAATAGACAGGTCGATAAATTAATATGATAAAAAACTTATCGCAGATATATATACCTTGTAACGACACACTGGACTAGTTTGGTAGGGCACAACATTTTTCATGCCTACAAAAGAAAAATCAATCCATCCGTAATTAAATCAATCCCAAGCGGTGTTAAAACTACGGTAATCCCAGATTTACAAAAATCAAGTAGAGAAAGATTGATTTAAGTAAGGACGGAATTCTCAATTTAATTTTAGATATTCTTAGTTGTTTCAAGATTTTTCTCGTGATTAAAGAATTTTGTCCTCATTTTAAGAATCTCTAGAATTGGTTATCGAAAGTAATCCCGTTTTCTGCTTGATTAAAGTACATTTTTTATTTGTACTCAAAATCATGAGTACGACTCGTACTCAAAGTAAGTAGAAAATATTTGAATTTAGTACGGCGTTTTTCTTTCTGTGTAGAGTTAATATCTACTGAGAAAGTTACCTTCACATTCAAAAGACCGTACGGCATTAAAAATTCCCAAAAATCATTCAATAGTATTATTAATGATTAATTTAATTATTTATTATAATTTTATTTTCATTATTGAAAAATTATTGTTTTAAATATATAATTTATAAATTAAAAAAAATCATAAAAAAATGTTTGAATTGCAATACACTGATTTTTCAAAGCAATTCACAATAGATCAAAAATATATAGACATAAAAATGCTGATAGCTTTAATTTTCTTAACTAAGGAGAGAGCAACAACAAGACAATAGATTAAGAGGTAACCGCGATTCACTGGACAATTGAACATGTCCAATTATATATTTTTAGTATAAAATATAGACCTCTCGCATATTTATTTTCAATAAAAAATCCATCTTAAAGAGCACATAATTCTGAGACTGGATTTAGAGGAATACGAAAACATGCAGCAGTATATAATGTGAGACTATAAATGCTCAAGAGTACATTAAAATGCCACGTACGCATTTTACTGGAAATAAAATAATAATACAAAAAGGAAAGAAATGTCTTTTCGAACAAAAAATATGGGTATAGGATAGTAGATTCAGGTAAACTCTTCCCTAAGCTTGAAAAGGCATTCTAGACATATCGATTAAATAATTATCATTAGCAGATAATCTTTTAATTATGGTGTACCAAACATTATTTAAAGAAATCGGCAACAAAATTTTTAAAATATAAAAATTGTACTCACACTCGAGATAATAATTAAATTAAAATTTGATTTAGAAAAATAAAAAAATCGGAAAAATTGATTATCACAGAGAAATAACTTGATTGTTTCATAAAATTAAACAAAACTATTTTTGGAAAAGGATGAAGAGAAACATTAAGCAATATATCAGAAAATTTGAGAAATGTCAGTTTTTATAACAAAACCACACCTAACAAATCTTTTGGCATAGTACTCGTGGGCACAATTGGGCCTTTGCCCGAAAACTTAAGCGAGTATGACATCACAGGAATCTGTGATCTGACCAAATATTTAACAGCAAGTCCCGCGTCGAATAAATCTGCAAATATTTCTGGTGTACTGCCCATTGTGATAGATATGGATAGTGAATATGTAAACCATATACTGGAGTACTTAAATCTATTGATGAAGATAAGCGCTTGAATCGGGTTAAATGTCGCATAGGGTGTTGATTGAATACTTTGAATCTATGTCGCATCTTATAATACAGACTGGAACACATTGTTGAAGCTTTTTTTTCATATTGCTACAACACGAAACCCTCAATATCACACAATTAGTGCCCATTCGAATTGAAAATAGTCAACAAAACTTAGAACTTCCAACCAACAAAGTAGTTCTGCGAGCCACTTTATACCACTGACAATTATAAAAAAGAAATAAGTTCAGATTACAGGTTACACAAAAGTATAATATCAATGAATGTAGCAAAGAATATAGAAATAAAAATTAACCATAAGCTTGACAAATTGTACAAGGGTCCATGTAATGGATTATAAAAACAACTTTAGAATGTCGGACGATAATAACAAAATATATAAATATATATTATATATAAAACCAATTAACATTTTTTAAGCAACATACAATCAAAACTTTACATAAAAATGTTTATATATTAATTTTCACTAATAAACATTTAAAAAATACATTTTTGTATTATAGAATAAGATGCACAAAGAATAATTAACCGAGTAATTTATTATTCTTTTCGTGAATAAGGAGGTGTAGAGCGTTTGACTATCGTGTTTGTCACACTAATTCTCTTACTTTATCCGAATATAATTTTTGCTGTATTTTGGGTAAACGAACGCAATTTAGTAAAATGCAGTAAATCTCAGTAAAAATTTTTAAAAACTTTTGGGTACTCGAACGCACTTACTATTATATTAAAACTTTAAATTCTTTTATTTATTTTATTTTCTGCATGAAAAAGAATTCACTTTTGAAATCTTTCTTTACTTTGTTTAACAGCTGCTTCTTGGCAAAACTATCGATAATATCTGGAAGGTGTCGTATTTAAGTGCAATTTTTTTAATTAAAATTAACTAAATGCGTATTCAAATATGAAAAAACTGGCCATAAGTATTGCTGATCAATATAGAACCGTTTATTGTTAAAAGCGCAATCTACGATCTTAATAATTATATGTCGGTATAACTTTCTGAAAATGAATACCAAATAATAGAAACTTTGACCAGGTTAACTTCTAATATGGGGATTACAAAGGTGCTATTAACTCAAATGTTGCTTATGTCGACAAAAGAACTTGTTCCTTTTCGCCGCAGATATGAATAGACATTGCTGATTCTAATTTACAACGCGTTTTCTGTTTCCGTTGAAAGTATTTTAAAATATTTAATGAAATAAACGTATCAATTTGGAAATTGAATCTGCTTTAGCGTGATTTAAGATATTACAAATATTATTACACAAGTTTTTTTTAGTATAAGACAATACTGGTCATATTTTCTTCATAGAAAATGAGTTGTCCAAATTGCTTTTCCACATTATGAAAGTATGCATTTCTCAAAAAACAAGAGTAAATTTACAACAGCTTTATTTAAATATTTGCATTTGCTTTTAATATTTTACACATCAAATATTTTGAAAATAACAGAGTTTATTATTTTATAAAGCAAATGTAACGCTCAATACACAAAACCAATCTGTAAATCACGAGATCTCAAATCACGTTATTTCTAAAAATTAAAAGCGGTCCTTTTAGTCATTTGTAAATCGTACGATTCATGACCTTCGAAGATCAAATAAAGTATTTCATTGTGAACACCAAAAACATAGAAAACAGTAATAAAACAGCAATAATAAGAATTTATTTTAGGAAATCACGTGGTTTGAAATCACCGTGATTTCAGAACAGGCCTGTATAATATTATTTCAGGATCCATTGAATGAGGCGGGAAGTATAATATTAATCTTACCTTCTCATATTTTTATTAATTAAATTGGTTAAGTTACAAAAAGAACTGAAAATGTGGAATAAAAATTATAATGTATTCATTTGGAAACATTCTATTGATTTATATTAAAGTATTATTTTAAAAACAATTAGGCTATTCAAATGGTAGTCATAAAGTCACGTGTCACAAAATAATAGCACGAAAAGATATGACTGCTATGAACAACGCGTCATAACTTAGTATGAACCATGATCCAATATTGGATTACGGTATGAACATAAAACATCTGAAAATATTAAATTAAATAGAAATTAAAACATTTATAAAAGCGAAAAATACTAAAATATATAAAATGTATCCATTTCAATTTAAATTCATCTGCTTCTAGGTGACGAAGACGAGGAATAATAATAAACTGAGCAAATGTTTTCAATAAACGTTGCTAGTTTGCTCACTAGCCGCAGAAGTGTTCACATCGGGGTTCCAAACAGAGTTGTCAACTTTTTATAACCAAAACGCGCCATACACCTTTTCAAAACGCGCTAAAACGCACTAAATTATGGCGTTAAAAGATATTCATAACCGGAACGCTCTATTCGCAAACGGGATAAATAAAATTTTGATGAAATTCGATGCATATATTAGAAAAAATCCAATATTTATTGAAACAAAATAATAACTATATCTATGTACATATTTGATTTTAACTTCATTCAGGTACAAAAAGTAGGAACTTACAGCTATTAACAACATGTAGCTTAAAACGACCGCAAAACTTAAAATATTCTTATGAATAAAAAATTTAATGTTGTAAGCATTACATAAAATTATACGTGGTAACGTTAGAAATATTAAATAAAAATCTTGTTTTATTTAACATTAAACTTTTAGGGCCTTATTCATTATAAATTATCAAATGTTTATTACAGGAATATGAAACAGATTTACATACATTAGTTTCATAAATCTCTTATACACTTTCGGTAAGTATTATAAATAATGGGGTTAATATTTTCATTGATTAAAGGCACCAATGAGGATCTTTTTAATATTATAAAAATAATAAAAAAATACTTTCATTTACACTATCTGACCCACTTTCTGGTCACAAAACCAATTGTATGTAATACTTCGAATTATTATAGGATTCATTTGAATTTATTAATATTATTCAGCGCGTTTTCTTTTAAACGCGCTAAGACGAAAGACAGCACAGTTAAAACGAGCTAAATCTAGCTCGAAACGTGGTAAATTAGCAGCCCTGGTTCCAAAATCACATTTGGCAGCGAAACGTATTGCGAAAGATTGACGACAGCCGATTTGATTGGATGGTTCGTGATCGACCAGCGGAATTTTTATATATAATGGACTTAATAAAAGATTATGACGTGCTTAACACAAGTCCAAGAACAGCACAGCTTTCAGTCAATATACAACTATGGTGATGGACTTTCAATACCCAAAGTTGCTTCACTCTTTAGGGTGGGCGATGGCAAAACTTCACAAAACGTGTTTTTATGCGAGCAGGATAACTGACAGCGGGCTATCCAGATAGCGTACATGATCCTAAATGGATCGCTAAGGATAGTGCTTATCCCCTTAAATCGTTTTTGATAACGCTTTTGGAGGAAATATCATTGAACATACCAAATCTGAAAGAGATCTCTACAATAACCACTTTTCTAAGTATCGAGTGCGTATTGAGAACTGCTTTGGTATTTTAAAGGAAAAGTTCAGAAACTTGAAAAAAATAAAATTTCGAATGAGTTCATGTAAAATAAGATGGAATGCAACGTGCATTTTAAATAATATCTTGATTACCTTTCAAGACGAAGATAAAAACAATTGCGAAAATTTAACACTACATACAAATAACTTACCTCTAACTTGCAATAGTAGTTAGTAGTTAACTTCCTCTTATTCAAAACCAAAACTTTTAATTTACTACAGCAACGTCATAACTCATAAAAAACTCGTTCTTCAGAAAACGAACTTAAAGTTTTTAATTTACGAGTACATACACATCAATGGAAAAATTAAAAAGTATTATCCCTTCAAGAGGTGAGTAAACAAGATATTTGTATGATTTTTTTTACACAAGATTAAGAACGATACGGAGAATAATTCTTCATTCTTACCATTTGCAGTAAATGAGCGATATGTATGCTTTAAATAAGAAGATACATATAAAAACAAAAATAACAGCAATTCAATATTTAAAAAAACAAAACAAAATATTACATTCACAGCATTTGTTTTTTTGTATTTTTTGAATTTTCATTTATATATATATATATATTATATATATATTATATATTATATTTATATTTATATATTTATGAATGTTTTTATAAAATGAAAACAAAATTGTGAGTGAGAAATAATATTGAAAACAACAATAAAATACGAAAAATTGTTTTTGTTTTCAATATAAATTCTCACTCACAATTTTGTTTCCATTTTATAAAAAGTATTTATACATTGAAATTTCTGAAGGCAAATAAAAAAATCTAATATATATGAAATACAATTTTTCAATTTGATATATGGGTAAGTTCCAGAGACAGTCCACCAAACAAAATGTTTTGATAGTGATCCAACTTTTTTCTTATCTTTTTTAAGGAATATTAGACTGAATATATATTTTTATAAATAAAATAAATGTATTTCGATGATCATTAATGCACAAATTATTAACAAATCCTACCCTAACTCAGATCTTCTAATTTCATAACAGAAATTAAACATTTTTAGGTATTATATCATTACTTTAGTGTTAATGAAGATGGCCCGATCGAAAGCCATATTTTTATGCATTGAATTCACTTAAATTTTAGTCAAAAAAATTATGTGTTTACTATTTTGGAAACATTGAAATTAGGTAAGAAATTTCAGAAATATAGAATTAAAAATAAATGTAACGTGAATCACGTAGGGTACGTTACAAAGGATTCATGTCTTCAGACAAAAAACGACAACATTTTTTGGCTGCAAATAAGTTATTTTAAAATTCTCTTATATTCATCTTTCTTTTAGGAACTATATTTTGTGTACTTTATTATACAAAATACGCAAAAAATTACGAAAACACACTTTAACTTTCAAAGTCACTTCCGTTTTTTGTAGCGTGTGTCATAAAACTTTGTGATCAATTATTTCGCAAAAAATACCTCCTAAAAAATCATAACTTATATCCCACTAAACACCATGCATAAGTTGAAGGCAGCTCTTTTGAGAGACCACAAAATTTTTTATATATTAATTTGAAAACGCGTATGAATGTAGTGTTCTCACGCAGGATTTACACATATGTATGTATGTACATATGTATCATGCTATTTCAAACTTTGTAGTTAAAATTAAATTTGACAATTGAATACAATTGGAAATTCTTAAAGAAAATATAAATTTTATTTTAAAGTTTTGAAGTGAAATTTAAAATTATATTTGTACATACAGTGTAGCCTCGTTGAACGTAACCCTCGATATGCGCAACCCCTCGCTTAACGCAACACCCAATTTCTTAACATTGTTGACTCTGTAAATGCAACTTTTCAAAAAATTAAGCCTCAATTAACGCAACTTTGCAAAACAAGTAAGGCTTTTTTAGTTTGGTTTTTGATAAATAAATTCAAAACTAAAACGTGTGTATGTAAAATCATATGCTTAAGTGCAATAGTCTTTTTGATTTGCTGTTATTCAAACTGAAGAAATTACATTAGAACAAAGCGAAACTGAAGACGAATATGAAAATGTTGTGTTAGGTCCAATACCTTCAAAAATAAGATGTCGGAATGCAATAAAAAGCTTCAACGTTTGTCTACAATTGGTAGAGGAGAATAGCTGTTCGTTGGAGGATATAATGGTATTGCAAAAGATTCGTGAAATTGCAGTTCAAAAAAATATGACAAGCACAAAAACTCAGTTTTTCCCTTCTTAAAAACATAAATCTATAACTCGATAACAACCATCAGTACGAATTAACATACATTTGAATGTGTATTTTTTAATTTTTTATTAGATGTATATTTTGTTTTTCTGTTTTTATTCTTTATTTCAATCATATACGAATATGAAAAGCTAGCCTTAGTTCTTTTATAAAATTCTTGATTGGTTTAAAATGAGCTTTTAAATAGAAAAATATGACTAGAAATTTCTGACTTGGTTTACGCAACAACTCAGTTATCGAAACAGCCCGAAATTTCTATTGGTTGCGTTCACCAAGGTTACACTGTACATACATATTTAAAATATTTTTATTAAAATTATTCATTTTCTAGCTCATAAGCAATCTGTGTAAAATACATATTAAGATTAAGTAAGATCTTGTACTTTAGCGTTAATAGATAATAGATAAATAGATTTATGCAGAAATAAAATTTTGTCAAAATTTTCCCAGTGAAGTATTTTTCACATCTCTTCAAATATTCTTCGCTTGTAGCTGAGCTGAGTATACACAGTATTTGTTTAGCCAATTTCTGCAAAATTGGAAGATCTTTAGCTTTTTTCCAAAAACTTAAAATTTCTAGATCTTGTTCGTCTGTGTGAACGCGAATGACGAAACTAAAGAAATTTGCAGATGTTTTTCTTCCAAATGTTCCCCAGTCAAAACTCGGACTTATACTGCTAGTATGACTCGTTCGTTCACATCAATACATTAATACATACCGGCACAACGTAACATTGCCACTTGTTTTATGTCTTCATGACAAAATTGAAAACCACATATTAAAAATATGAAAAAAGAATTCTAAATTCGAAAGAATTACGAAACAATCACGCAAAAAATCTACTCACTCGCGTTAAGTTTTTTTATACTCACGCTCATGCACGCTCACGTGATTGAAATAAATAACTGCTCACGATCATGCATGATCACGCATAATTCACGCTAATCACGTGAGCGATGCCCATCTCTAATAAAAACAGGCAGTTAATCACTTTTAAAAATGTTATGCAGTAACATGCAAATGTTCTAAGTCCACAAAACATTAAACAAACCAAAAAATATGTTCTAAGTCCAGGTAAAATTTAAAAATTATTTCGTTATGTTCTACATTCCACTTTGAAGTGGAATTCAATTGAATTCACTTCAGTTTAAATTTTTTATGTTCTGCGTTCTTCTTTTTACATTTGAATTTCAATATTCCATATAAATATACTCTACTTTTCCAGAACATCAAAAATGAAGTTAGTTTCAAACTTCTTATCTTATACAAAAACTTTTAAAAAACCAATGAGAATTTAAAAAATCACGAAAGTATAAGCAAAGTAGGCTTTGGAACTTATTGTAAAAAAATCGCAACAAACAAATTATATTCGATATGAATCTATTTTATTTTCTTTACAACCTTTATACAATTAGGCGCCCTTTGGGTGACAATGAAAGTATTGGATAAGGCAAAACGGAAAATAAAATCTTAATTAGGTAATTATTAAATTTCAAATAACAAATTTAATAAAAACTTTTTGAATTCTTATCGAGACCTGTCTCGAATAAAAAATTTAATTATTATTTTTAATTAAGTTAAGTTAGTTAAGTTTTTTCATGGTCGATTTGTTTATATGTATATCTGAACCGCGAAGTGGTAACACAAATGACAAATTATATATTTTGCAGCTCAGCCGGAATATTTGAAACAACTGTGATAATCCAATGATGCAATATTTTGAAAATATTGAAAAAAGGTTAAAAAATTGGGAAATTTTCGAATAAGTATTTTTTTAGAACCTTAAAGGCCTATAAGGACTTACATTCAACATTTTTGGAATCGAGGGGAAATAAAAAATTAAAAACGTTGAAAAATTTTACATGTCCAAAGTGCCCTTCTTTGTGATCCCATAGCTCCGCTCCGGTGCAATATGGAAGTTCATCTTCCTGCGATCAATATAAGTACTTCTCTGCTATATTCGTATATACTGAATCCGATCGGTTTTTAAATGGCTTATCTATTTGTAAAATATTTTGATTGTGCACTACTGTGTTTCATTTATTACTTGTTATATACTTATTTTGCAAATCTGATTAGTGCAGAAAAAATAAAAATATCACGTAAGCTCAATCATTGGTCGCATTCATAAGACTTAGCTGTTGAGCTCAACTATTGTGAAACTGTTGTCAACTGTTGAGCCCAACAGTTACGTCTTAGAAACGGCTTGATGAATAATTGGATAATGAACAGCTGATTAATGTAAACAATTAAAATGAAATAAAAGTGCTGCAAAAGAAATAATTTAAATTTGTTAAATTAAATATATTGGATTATACTAAAAAGTATGGACAACACAGAATTTGCAATGGAGTTTTTCTCGCAGGAATTTTCCCTTTTTATTTTAAAATCTGCACAACAAATTTAATATTCACAACATAAAAATGCATAAAAATATACTACAATAAAATTATAAACGTGCACCAATAGTAGTTATATTTCAACGCTTAGCCGACACTGTTTTTAAAAAATCTTTAAACCTTATATCAAACTAAATATAAGTATATTTAAAATAAATAAGCACCATAATAAACCTACGTACCATAATAAACCATAATTTAGCGAAAAAATTTATTATGGAAAAAATGGCAGCAAATACTCAACTGTTGTGTGGAGCGGAACTACTCAACTCAGCGTTTCTAAGACAAACACTCAACGGTTGCGCAACAGTTACGTCTTATGAACGAGGCTATTGCAATACATTTTTTCAGTACAATAAAAAGCAATTTTACTTTTTTGACTTGGACAAAGGTATATTAAAAGCTAAATACATAACTAGTTATTTTAAATAAGTACTTTAAGTCATATTCAGTCATATTTATAAAACAATATTACATTTTTAACCGCTAGTACCAATTGCAGAGACCACGATGTTTTTGGTATTAAACCAGATTATTTTTTTACAATTTTGAAATTAATTTTTCATTGTTACTACTGTTAACAACCGTTAAAAAAGTTAAAGCTTTATTGAATTTTTCTCGCCCTATAAGAAAACTTTTAAAAAGATTGAAATGAGTTAGTAACTTATTTTAGTTTTAATATTTAACAAACGACTGTTGGGAATTAGTACCTTATTTTAATTTTAGTATTTAATATTTAAAAAATTACAGTTATGAATTAGTGACTTTTAGTATTTTAAGTTTTTATAATAACACTGAAAAAATTAACAAAATTTGCATTTTCGTTATCGATATCTAATTCAAAGAAGTACCAAAAATGTAGACTAGAATGACAAAAACGTACTAGTGAATCACTGGTTCCAATGTCCCAAAGGAACTACCTAGTCAATAGAACCAATGTCAGTAGTGGATTTTCAATGACAGCACAAGTTAAATGTCCATAGTAAATAGCATTGTATGGGGTATTATGCGTCACTAGTAATGGTGACTGTGTCAATAGAAAGTCAGTACAGTTTCACTAGTGACATTTCCCGCAGGGTATGGAAAATGTACATATGTATGTGATGGGTATAGGAACAATCTTAAAATAAAATTTATTTTTTATTTACATTATATATTATATGCCCAAAATCCATATTAATAATAATAAAAACCTGCAAAACAAATTATAAATTTTATAACAATTAAACAAAAAGTTTCTATAATAAATTAAATTTAATAATGTAAAGAACTATGCAAACAATTTCCTACAATGAGTATGTTTATTTTTGTTTATTTATATAAGATACAAAGCTCATAACCTCTAGTTGTCATTAATTTATTAACGACTTTTCTTCTTTTTAAAATTGTTTGAACTAATTTTGATAGTAAACAAAAACTTACCTGCAAATTTTCTAAAAATTTCATTTTTATTAAATATTATAAATTTCATTTTGCCACACAACACTGTTGAAATAAATATTTATTATATGTACTTTTTTATTTATAAACAAAAACAGTTTTATTCTTTCTTATTTACTTTTAAAGGCAGAATTAGCGCAGCGCACCCGTACCGTACTGTATCAGCTGTTCGTCTATCTTGTGGGAAAAGTAATACAAAAGCTTACCGAATTTAAATGTACCGTAGATGCAACGTGCCAACCTGTATAAAATAGAAATTTCTAACGTTGTTACGTGACATTTGTAAGCCCGTGATTGGCTTTTCTTTATTACAAGTTAAGGGGGTATTTCCGCTCTTATTTTTTGGTACTTTTTGATAATAATATTTGTGTACTTTTGACAAAACAACTTAAAATAATGTATATTTGCATATATATGTACATACATATCGTCATATAAAATGCAAAACGGCCTACCTATTTATTTTTAAATTTTCCAGGAGAGACAAAAAGCTTAATAAAAAGGAAACTATTGTGATCAAAAAAACTATTTTTTGTAGGTAGTATCATTAATAAATTCGGAATTAATGATACTATGCTGAAAAAGATAATATTTGTTATCACAATAGTTTGCTTTTTATTAAGTTTTTTATCTCTAGTGAAAATTTTGTTATAATCTAGATAGGCCCTTTTGCATTTGATAAGACGATATGCCTGTTTAGATGTACAGAATAAACAAATACATATCGCACTTGATCAACAAGAGGGTATTAACTCGAAATTTTAAAATTTTCAACAGAAGCAAAATACTTTTTGATTTTACATCAAAGGTATATGAAAAATAGATTTTAAATCATCCGTTTCATTAGCGAAACATAGACAAAACAATGTGAAATTTTTACAGCAGCTAAATATGAATATTAGAATGCAAGTTTTGGAGAAAAGTGAAAAAATTAAAATTTCGAGTTAATACCCTCTTGTTGATCAAGTGCGATATGTTATATAAATGTGACATGTACGTATATACATATAAAATAATTTAAATGGTATCAATTTTTTTGTATGCACATATAAACATTAATTTGTTGTTTATATTTTATAATATAAATGCGAAATAATAAATAATTTTTATACACATACATACATACACAAAATAAAGTTCTAATATCATTTAAATATCTTAGGTACTTTTTCTGCACAAGTCACCAATTGAAAATTTTTAATACCCATCACTGTGTTGTAACCCCCTGTTCCTTTTTCCTAGCAATAAAACAAACAATAGAAAACAAACGTACGTTTTTAAATGTTCTATAAGTGGACCAACGTGCTAACAGTACGGTACGCTACGGTACGGCTACAGCAACGCTCGGCTATCGGGGCCTTAAGATATAAACACGTAATGTAACGTAAAGTGTGAACAGCGGCGGCAACGGCGGCTTCCATATATTAACGCCAAGTCGGCTAAACAGTTTCGGCCGTTTTGCTCAAATTTGTCTGCTATTTAATTACAAAGGGTGTGTGCCAATCGGTAATAAATTACGATGGGGAAGAAATTTCATGTTTCTGCTGTGCCAAAAGATATCTTTTTTGGCAACATAAAATGTTGGCGTCTGTGAAAAAAAGCTGATGAAATAATTGCTGCGGCGGTAAGCTAAAACATTTGCCTACAAGCCGTCGCACAGTGGCTGAAAATCGTTTTTCATTGGCCAAAAGTCTAATTTTTTTTGTCACCGATTTTTAAAATTTTTACGCCCTTTCACAGCTAATATATCCAGATTAAGGTAGCCAAAAAATTAGGTTAAACTATTGATAATTGTGAGCGTGGCATGCTGTCAAACTCAACGTTTTTTTTAATTTCAGAAAAAGGTGTTTTTCTTTTGTTTTTTATAAAAAATAAATGGTTACTACTCGCAAGCTATCATTGATAATGGCCTGCGGTCTTTTTTATAAAGTTGGTAGGATTATAGTCTTTAGTTGTTGTAAGTGGTCTTAGCTCTAGCGTTTAATATCAGGGGCGTTACGGAATATTTATGAAACTACTATATTTTTCTCAAATTTAAACTTTAGTGGAATAGAACTTCTAGGGAACAAAGGGGAACAAGAAATGTATACCACCCGGAGAAAGGTGAAAGTGTCCTCTTTACTGCTATATATACTTTTGCACCCGTGACGAGCCGTGTGTAGAACACTTTTTTCATTTTAATGAAATTACTCCAAAGTACTCGTATACAATGGTGTATATAATTTTCACTTTTTTGCTTAAAAGTTTATGTTTTTTTACTTTGTTTTGATCAGCAAAAAATAAGTCATAAAAAACAACCCAACAACAACAACAAATATTGGCGAGATACTAATCAGTTTTACCTGATATTAAGGTCTGGACAACATGTGCAGTTTTGTACAATTTAAGCACTCAGACGTAAAGCAGCTCTGGGCGAGTAAACAACACGCGTCGTTGGCAATTATTTTTTAAGTGCAACCAGGCCACTGTTATTTTATTGGCCTTCGAGAGTTTTGCGTCTCACTCTCGCACGTGTTAATGGTCTACCTCGACTAACTGTATCGCGCTACGGTTCTTTGTGGAATTTTCATTACCGCGTGCAATCGTTTTTAACTATACTGGTGGAGACCATAAAAACTCTAGGAGTGGATCTTAGGAATTCCACTTTCTATACGAAGGTATAAGTCGCTTGGCAGTTCCTAAAGAAAGCACCTATTCGTGGGATACCCTGGCAATTTGCGTACTGCTATGCCATTTTTTATTTTTCAAATCAATCAATCAATTTAAGCACTACCTGCTATGAAATTAAAGATCAATTTGTGAATAACATGTATCTAAAAATGTATAAAACTACGGATTCGATAAGGGATTACTCAGTAATAAGTTAATCCTCTAGGTGTAGGGGTAAAACATAACATACGCAAATAAAAATATTCAGAGAAATTTGTGGAGCTTCAGCTATAAAGAACTGGACAAAGAGTATTTTAGAAACAAAAACCAGGAAGATGTTCTTAGTTACGTTAAAATTAAACTTAAATTCGTGTGGTACCGAAATGCAAGAGCAATTATCTAATTTCGTCAAAGCACTAAAAACGCTACAAAGAAGTTAGCTACAGTAAACAAAACTTTTATATAAAAAGTGCAAACTGGTTAGAAGGCCAACTTACTGTCGCTGCAGAAACAGCAAAGCAAGATAAGGCTGGAAGACCACGCAAATCATTGGACAACTTAAAGATATCAACGATGCAATTGGTTGTACAAATATAAAAGAATCTTTCCTACATCAATTACGAACACAGAACCAATTAACAAAAGTGGATGAAATAACAGGAGTGGATTTAAACCTTATTTTCAGATTTAAAATAATGCTAGAAGTACTTGCGTGCAATGAAAAACTTGACTCTAGAAAATTTGGAGATTAGGTTAAGGAAACTGCAAAAATATATACAACCAACTACCTATGGAGAAATATGTCTGCAACAGTTCACAAAACTCTTTATCATGGAGAAGATGTCATTAAATATCATTTGGTGCTACTTGGAGGAGGTTCAGGAAAAAAGGAACAAGGATTACATATTTTATAGAGAGCACACAACAAATGTAGATCTATTTAATATATTATTGGCAACGTCACATCCGTTTATCTCCAGCATTCGAAATCAATGGAAAGTGGAACATCGGGATTTAGATGAAGAAGCCAAAAAACTACTAAAGAACAGAGATAGCACAGAACAAAATATGGAATATTTGCAATCAATATTTGAGTCAAATGAATAATAATTATAATTGCCTTTCATTGTTATTTAAGTACGAAAAACATAGTATTAGTAAAAAATTATAATAAACAGAACCTACCATTGTTACAAATGCTATTAAAATTTATTGAAGTTTTATTTTTAAAATGTTTTTAAAATTATCAAATTTGACAGCAAAACATAATAAATTTTTCTGTAGTAATAGTAATATTTTTAGATAATATTATTAACATTTTTTTTAAGTGTAACTATTCTTTGAGTATAAACAAATTTGCAAATTTGACAGCAACAAATTTTTAATTTTTCTGTAATAATAGCAAAATCTCCAGTTGATTTTACTATTTTTTTTAGTGTAAAAATTTTTTTCAGTGTAACATTAAAAATATTATATTATTACAAAAATTATTTATAATTATTATTAATTTCCAAATATTAAATTTTTTAATAAATTAAAAAATAATAAACCCATATTTCACTCTAAAAGCTAAAAAAATTCAAAAGTTCAACTTTGACCTCGAATTCCTTAAAAAGTCCTCAATCAATTTTAATGTAATTTAAACTGAGTCCAGCTGAACTAAATATCTATCCAATAAAATAAAAATTACTTCAATATTTTGATCGGTTCAAAAGTTACAGAATTTTGGCCAATGAAAAACGATTTTCAGCCACCGTGCGTCGGTTACCAACAAATGTCTAAAAGAACTTTTTTATACGCATTAAATAAAATCTCTGCTGTAGCGAAAAATTGTATAGTGTGATGTACAAGTACAATCGCAAATTATAATAAACAAAATGCATTTTTTAGTCTAACTATATTTAAGAGCCGTAAAAATTCAATGAATTGGGCGACGGCTCGAATTTTCAAAAGCGACGCTGCAGCGTCCAGCGCGCTGGTGGTTTACTTCGTTTTGTGATACCATGCTTCTAATTTGCTGCTTGTCACAAATTTACGAGACTCGCCTCAGCAGTGTCAAAAATTTCCATACCAGAGTACATTTTTGTTTCCATTTTTTTAACTACGTTAAAATATTAAGAAATTATAACAATATGACATAATAGCACACCGTTTGAATCCCCTAAATATATAAGTTTTTTTTTGCCTGCGGGCGATTGTCTCTCTTAGTTTTAATAAAAAAAAAACAAGCTAAAAAATTCCATTAAGTTGGAGATGCGGTTAATATACATATGTATGTACATAGTATACGTAATTCAAAAGCATTTCAAGATTTTCAATTTAATCATTTTCAAAGTTGTTAATGGCTTTTATATTCTCCTTCTATCATATGTATGTATATGCAAGATTCATACGTACTGCACTCTAGGGAAGAAGGGACTAATATGTATGTAAATTTTAACGAAACATTCTCACTCATGTTGCAATAAACCGTAAAAGAAGGCATCAAAAACTATGTACGAGTATTTGAAATAATTATATTCACAGCACAAAAAAATTGTATTTCCTTATTTTGGTGAAGGGTATATAAAATCCGGCACGTTTTTCACAAATTAGAATATGACCCTAACTAGCAAATTGATTATAAAACATGATTCAAGTGTAATTTATACTGAAAATAAGAAAAAAATTTGAATTTTTTTTATACAAATTCTATCACCAATCAAATGTTATAATAATTTAATATTTTTTGTGAAAATTTTTAGAGTATCTATGCTCGAAAAACAAAAACCGGTTAATCGCTTTTTTATGAATTTCAAAATCTGGAATAACACAATTTTTAAATTTAAAAAATTCAAGGCATTCGAACGAATATCGGGTTTGGAAAACGTCGAATAATCGATAAACTTACTGGCCAACCTAAATTATCGCGTCAAGAGTTACTTAAATAAGAGCGTCATCGCTGTTTCATAAACAGTAATTTTTACTTATTTTCTTTAATAAAAACCGCAAAATATAAATTAAAATGGAGACAAAATTGGCCTAAAACTATCTAAATTGACACTACTTTGTATCAATAACAAAAGGAATCAGGGAAAAACTTTTTTTAACAGCTTACTTCACTACTTAACGCGCTGTCAAAATCGGATTTTCCAACCTCAAAGCGTTGAGGCAGCATATTTTTAGCTGTACACTTGGCAAACATTTGCCCAAAAAACGTAACCACAACTTTTGCTTAGGGTTAGTGCGATTTAACTTGGTTTTTATATCACAAAATTATGCCGTAAATACTATTTTTATATTATTTTTAATAAATGCAAACCTATATTTAAAAAAATATTGGAATTAAAGAATATGCAAATTTAGCTTTTTTGCAAGTGTGACCGTACCTTAAGTTCAATGATTGCACTTTTCTGAAAGTAAATTTCTTTTATTTAAATTCTATGAACAGCAATAAGAATCTTTTCTCTTAAATAGCAAGTCATTAAAATTTAAATGATAGAACACTTTTTGCATATTAGTAAGTAAAGTTTTTAATGAGTACTATAACTTATACTGTATAAATTAAGAGTTTACAAAAATAACTTCAGAAATTTTAATTTTAACACTAAGAAAAAAAAGCATTAGTTTCAAAGGAATAAAAATAAATTAAGACATTCTTGATTGTAAGCAAACATTAAGATTAAATTTATAGAATGAATTTCTCATAGCACAATGACGAGTTTGTTGTTTGTTTAATTTAGGGAAACATCAAAGAAATTATTACAACTACTCACTTGCTGTAATCGGCCTTACAATAAACCTGTCTTTCTCTTATATAACATGACTGTTGGCGATCCAAGGGACACATACACATGCAACACCGAAGACAGTTGGCATGCCACGAACAGCCACCAACCTCTAGATAGAATCTATCTGAGATTGGCTCCCCACACGCTGCGCAGGAACGCAGCTCAGTCTGGAACGAAAATTAAAAAAAAATTATGACAAATTTTAAATATGTACTCGTATGTATGTAAATAAAGTGAAAAAAAAAAGAATATTAAGAAACGATTTTAATTTATCTGCATAAATTAGTATGATAAACAATTAAACATACACACACACACACAATTTCGGAAATACAAAAAACCCCGTATTTTGTTACTTGCTGTCTGTCGACAACAATTGACTACACTGAAAAAAAAATCATGTATCATATGCAAGAAACCTTTTGTACACTGCACGCAACATTAAGAAATTTCGCACCGTGATATTCTTGAGTAAAATATACGAGGTTCTTAAGCACATTTATAAGAAAACAAAAATAAAACAAAAACTTTGTGTGGCTGAGTTGGCTTACGAACTCCCGTTCTTCAAATTTGAAGACGAATAATTTTTTAATGCAAAAATTTGTTTTGTTCTGCATACACAAAAAAAATTAAATGTATAAAAATAGAAATATATGTACTGTTAATGTTGCAACTAATACTACCACGAGATCAGGGATTCTACATCACTATCTTGTATGCTTAGGCCCATATTCTCAGTCTTTAGTTAACTAATGTCAGTGGCTTAACTAACGACTTTTCATATAAATATCATTGGTTAAACGGCTACCAGTAGTTAACTAAAGGGTGCAAATTTGGGCCTTAAACTATTAACCTTTTTTTACATCGTTTACACAGTGTTATGCAACGCAAAGCAAACATTTGTTATCTTATAATTTCGTGCAGCGAAGTGCAGCTCGAGATTGCATCCCGTAAGGTCTGCGAGTTCGGATAAAAACGAGTTACATAGATAAGTGGCTCTAAGATAAGACAGAGGAGATGTTTGACGGTTTATCCTCCTCCTCATATAGACACCTTCTACAGAAGTCATTAAAAGGGAAATTCAATCTATTTGCATGGGCACTTATGAAACATTGCCCTGTTAGGACTGTCACAAGTATACGAAGCTGATGTCGAGGGATCTTCAGTAAGATGGCACTTTTAGCTCGGTCATACTGGGGCGAGGTTGATATGAAAACTGCACAAGTGGATTCATTGAACCATCTAGATTGTGCTGTCCCTATGAGTTTTTGCTGTATGAGGATTTTACAGCTTTTTAGAGGGACTCCTGTTAGTAGGTCGGTGTCCCGTTCTTGTGAACGGGAGCCTTCGTTGGCAAGCCTTTCCGATATTATGCTGCCAGATACGTCTGCGTGTCCTGGTACCCAGATTAGCTCCAGTTGGAATGTTCAGATATTGTATAAACACCCGATAGAGCGTTTACTGCATTACTATCGGTACATATACGAATATCCTGCATATATACCCTATTATACTTTAGAATAACTGCAGAGTTCGTGGCCAGTTTTTTGATCATTAAATCGGCAGGAAGCCAGTGTAACACTGTGAGGCTTTTGATAGGGTAGTGCGAGGTGCACTCGTAATCATCAAGGCTGATGTTCGTAAAATTCTATCTATAATTTTGTAGTAGGTGTATTTGCCTACAACCGGCCACCAGATGACTGCTCAATAAGTTTGGGCTTGTATAGAGAGCAATAGTGGCCTTCATTGCTCTTGGTTGTATGTTTAGGCTCCACAATAGCTTAGAGTCCAGGACTATACCCGGATACTTCGCATTGTCAGATAACCTTAGTGTGACTCCATTAAGAGTGGGTGAAGTAAAGTGCGGTATTTCGTATTTTCTCGTGAAAAGTACGAGCTCCGTCTTCATCGGATTAACGTTGAGGCCACTACGTAGACGAAACGAGATTGTCTCTGGGTATTCACCCGACGCGACTACTGCAACGTCATCCGCGTAGGCTACTGTTTTAAATATTTTAGACTCTAGCTTCATCAGTACCGTGTTAATGGCAAAGTTCCACACAATTGGAGATAGAACCCCATCTTGCAGCGTACCCCGCTTTGCTACTTTATAAATTTAAAAAAACTATTGCAGAAAACTTCTGAAAGTGATAATGGCAGAATATTGGTATTAGGAATATATCGTTGTAAAAGAATGTATTACTTAAGACATGCATTTTATAAGAGAACAACTTGAAAATAGCATTTCCTGAGGGTTACTATGCTGCCGCAAATTCAGAAAATCATCCCAAGTCTGGCAAAATTATGAAATATTCAAAGGTTTGTATGATTTAAGAAGCTAACCAGGCATTAAAAGTGCATTTAAATTTAGGTCTTTCAGCAATATTTAATAATTTGGTATTTATTGGCATATTCATTAGGTTATTCTCTTCCTCAAATGGGTCCAAGAGGTCACCAAACAACATGCTTCCTGTGTAATTTTTATCGATGAAATTGATTCAGTAAGCGCCAAGCGTACTAATTCCGTTTTACATCCTTATGCTAATCAAACCATCAACCAGCTTTTAGCCGAAATTAGGGATGCCAATCCCGATCCTGAAAATCCCGGGACCTTCCGGATTCAGCGAATACCAAATCCAGGGATTTTAATTTTTAATTCCGCCATTTTCGGGTTTCACTCAATTCCGAAATTGCTTACTAAATTCGTTTTTGCCTTTTTTATAAGCAAATTCATCATGATTTTCTTCTATATACACTGTGGGAACACAATTGATCTTTTATATTTCTTTGTTTCACTCACTGTCAATGAAATCGAAAGGTAAAATGAAACTTTGTTATTCTTTATAAGCTCGTCTAACAATTATTTAGAAATTTTAATGTGAGAAGTATTGAAAATAATTAAGGGAAATAAATTGGAGAAAAAATATCTTTTGAAATACACAAAACAAAAAGCAAAACCAAAAGTTCGGTGTGGTTTTATTTTCTAGTTGATTCTTTTTCGGTTTTTGTATAAGAGAGATGAAAATTGATTAGACTGATCATTTTCGTATTTCATCACCTAAAAACGAAGTTTTGCAAAAATATGTTAAATAGGTGAAAGGTAAAGAACTTAAACTTATTTTAGACTGCAAAACTAGGAGGAATACATGTGCCAATGATTTCGTGAATTAAAAATAACCGTGAAGAAGTCTTTAAGTGATTTTAAGGAACTACCAATAACGGATGATGATAGAAATTAATAAAACAATTAACAGATATTTTGAATCCTATAAAGGTAACAGTTGAAGCTTTATTTCAAAGCGAAATGAATCTTTGGAAAGCAGATCCTGCCCTTTCTTTTATGATAAAATAAATATCAAAACTGGAATGCAAATTAAGCCAAGAGCTGAAAAAGTCTCTTTACAAACGAATTACAGAAAGAAGAACTATTTATTCAACATTGTTGAGTTTTTTGAAACTTTATTTTGTATATTGTTTTTTATGAATACTAAATAATTTTGTTATATTCAAATATAAAAAATAAATATATTTCACTATGTAATTATAAAACTTTTGTTCACAACCTTCTAAAATGCGTTTTTTTTTAATAAATATTTATAATGTTGAATGTTACAACGGTGTATTTTTATTAAGTTTTCGCGTTAATAGACCTTTATTTTAAATTTATGTTTCAATATTTCTTAATGTTAAAAAATCGGAATCTCAAAATCCCGCATCTTGAAATCCCGAATTCCGGGACTCGCGAAAACCAGTCCCGATTGGCATCCCTTGCTGAAATGGAAATATAGTTTTGGATGACACCAATAGACGTGCTGACTTGGATCAGGCTCTTTTGAGACACCGTTTCGATGTTAAAGAGTGTTCTGTTATCCTTATGCGTTTTAAGTATATTAGTTGTTTTTTTTAATTAAATAATAATTTCTAATATTTTATTTTTTCGCCTCAGTCAAATGTTTTTGTCAACGTAGTATGATTTTACAAATAAAATGCTTCTGGTTTTTGTAGTGTTGTACTTTTTGTAGTATTCAGTTCAACTGTATGAATTTAAAAAAAAATTTTATTTATATATGTACGTATGTATGCTGTTCGCTTAATATTTCTAAAAATGATTTACAAACTTTTTGTCAAAACAAAACAGCTGTCTTCAAATATTTAAAATTCGTTCTCCCTTGTTATTGCTGCTGCATAAGCTTTTCGAGAGTGTATATAATCAATCCGAACTCCCTTCCGCTAGCCCGTACAAAAAATCGACAGGAAATTGCTGCATTTTTTAAGGAAAACCCACAGGTATTCCATATGAAATAAAAATTATATTTCTGTAAAACTTAGCACGAGTAATTTTCAGTAAACTGAAATAAAATTTTTCAATGTGCACTGGGATGACAAAATGTTGCCGGATTAGCAAGTTACCGATAAAAAAGTTGATTCACTTTAGAGCGTTGCGGCAGCAGTGGCATTCCAAGTCGTTCAGCACATATTTTTGGATTTAAAGGTGTGAGAAGAATTAGCGTGGGATCAAAAAAAAATTCAACAAGAACTGATAAATAATGATTTAAGCCAATATGTAACAATTGAAACATTCGAATTTTTCGTGCGCTTTGGACTGTCGTTGGATTTCATTGCTACCGACCTAGAAATGTGGGAAAAACGCGAAGAATACCAGTAAGCGATAAAAATATTGCGTAAATTACAGGTTGTGAATAACTTTGCCGAAAGAGGCGTAAAGTTGATAGAAGAATATAACAACATATTATGCCGTAAAGGTTGTCGGTGAAAATAGGAAGAAATATCCTTCTCATAGTAAAAACTAATTCATTTAAATATAAGGACCGTAGATAGGGGGTTAATAAGCTCATGAAAAATGTGGGGCGGGCGATACTACTGGATGTCAGTTCTGCATTTTTTCCTAATAAGAGTGACTCAGCGACAAAATAAGGGGTTCTAGCCTATCCAAATCCTGTAGCTAAGGATTTCCATATATGTAACACCATTCCACGCCAAATGTACATACAAATATATACATATGTACATATATTTTAAAAAATACATAAAATTGCACAACACAATGCATGTGTCAGCATAATCCCTAAGGGGTCAGGAGTAGTCCGGAAATATCCCAAATAAATGCAAGAAAAATGGTTCATTTATCATTGCGATTTCGTTGGGCTGGACTATGTAGTTCAAAAAATAATCCACGTCCTGACCACATGGAGCATAAACAAGTAGTTAATTTCATTATTTTGAAAATTTCCGCACAAACAAACAAAATCATTTAAATTATTTCTTTTTTCTTTGTTTTTTATTATATTCTCAATTCTTGAAAATTTTAATTTGAAAACAAATGTATGTAAATAAACATTAAAATGTAAACAAAGTTTGACAATCCAGCTGAAATAACTTTCTAATCAGCTGCCGAATGTACTTGAATAAATATACTTTTATTATAAGTTTATTTCCGGGAAAAACTAATTCCCAGGAAACTTATTTCCATGGGAATATTTAGAATTGAGATGTATGTATATATATATTATGCACAGCAATGGAGTGGCGTCCTTAAGGCCAACGAGGACCCGGTCGATCACGCCTTATCTGAATCTGAAATGTAAAAAGATATTACGAAGGTCATGAAATGACGTGGGAACAAATTAAAGCCTTATCTAAAGTTCGTCGTAGATGAAAGGAGTTCTCGCCCATGCGTTCAAATGAAAATTTGCTAAATAAAGCAATTTAATAAAAATATATAATATGTATGCGAAGAAGTTAAAGGAAGAAGTTTTAGTTTTAATAATTAGCTGTATCTTTTGAACCATAATAAACATTGGAAATTCTCATAGTTTGTGTATTACAATCGACACTTTAACAAAAAAAACCGTACTTAAAAATTAAAAACTATGAATCACAATAGACATTGGAAATAAAAGTAGCTATTTAAATAAAACTTGTATCGTTAAGATCCCTGGTTTTTCGTAATTCCTTTTATTTTAAAGAAGCTCACAAATCTAAAGTAAAAGATAAATAAAACAATATTTTTATTCAGATGCTAATCTTTTTGTTTTTTAATAAATATAAAAAAAGTTTGAGTCGAATAATATAGTTTACCATAAATCAGTCTTGAAAGCTTTTACATTATCAACGTCATTTAAGTAAATCGATTTGCATAAAACAGAGTCTTAAAAATACATTCCAGTATTTTTTTTTCTATAAGAAAATCTATAAATATGTATATTCTGTTTGCTTCTCTTTTTGATTTGCTTCTCTTTTGATTTAACCGGTCCGGCTTCTGTTTTTTTTTTTTGAATATTTATTATAAATTTTTAAACTTTAACTTTACTTGCAAATGTATTTCAAAAAATACTGGATGTAAGAGACAATTTAATAAATTAATATATTTTGAAATTCAGCTTTATCTGATATAAATTTAATTTATTATTATTTTATTTATTTTTGATCTTCTTTCTGCCGAATTTCGTTTTCAAATTGACTTCAAAAAAATAATGTTACTTAATATTTAAAACTTGCAAATGCAATTGAGGGCGAGCACTGGCCGGTCAACTACTGTTCTAAGCTTTCCACCAGGCGAGGGTAGTGAAGCCAAGTAATGACACTTTCAACATTAACCATTTTCAGTTGAAACCTTTTTAATAATTGTGGACCTAGTATACGAAAGCGGACGGCTTTCAACTTTGTCAAGGAACAGTATATAAAAAGCTCATGTATATAACTTTCTAAGACCAAAATCAACATTTAGTGAACTTTTAAGCCATTTGCACTGGAAATGGTTAATGTTGGATGTGCCAGTATTTGCAACCGTAACAAAGCCACATTTTATTTAAAAAAATTATGAAAGTAAAACAACATTTACCGTAAATACACTTCAAAAATGTAAAATAAAATTTCGATTTGAATAACTTCCTGCACTGACAAATTTGTAGCATTATTGAGATTTGTATTTTGTTTTAAGCACCCCATACACGTTTCAATCCAATTGGCAACTTAGTCGCTTGTTGTTCAAATGAAGGCGTGTATAGCTGATAGCTGTATAGTTGATTTGTTTGGCAGTTGTTCGGTTGAAGAAAAATCAAAAGATTTTGATTTTTTCAAGTTGGCTAATAAGTCTTTCAATTCGATTGTGCTGTGAGTGTTCGAGTCTATTGATCAGCTATCAAAATTTATGTTTGTAGTTTTCTTTTGCAAAGAAAAAGTTAAGTATTTCTTTAATTTCATTGAATTATAAATAAAAAATATAAAAATGACATTGGTGGCAAACATGGATGCTTCATTTGATTTTTTTTCTTATTCTTCAACCAAATTCTTCGTCGCTTTACTTTTTTTTCATTATTAATGCATTCTGCAATAACCATTTTTGCAATTATTTTCCTTTTTTTAGCCACTGCAATAGAAGTTTATAATTTTTAAATTTGTAATTGTAAAAAACATATAAATTTGACAGTTGAATGAAAATCTTTCAATTCATTTTATGAAGTGTGTGGTCAAGAATCAATTCAATAAAACTTTACTATTAAAAATTAATACAGTAGAATCTCTCTTAAGTGAACACCGAATGGACCATTGAAATGTGTCCGTATTACAAATTTAAATCAGTAAAACTTGTCTATGATGCTTAGTTTTAATTAAAAAAATCAAAATATAAACAATTCAATTGGGTTTAATAACAAAATATCATGAATATATATTGTATATGTAATAAAACTTTAAAATGTTTTACGAGTATTTGTGAGTTTTATGCGTTTTTTCAATAAATATTCTTAGGGCCATTATTAGGGCCAACTTGTCGTTAGTTAGAGTTAGGATTTTGTTGGACCGATAAATGGCTTTGCATTGTAAAACCTTAATTTATTATTTTTTATCCATTAAATATTATTTTTATTAATAAATTTTCAACAAATTTTTTGTTTGTTGAGGGTTTTTTAGCTAGTCTTTATACATGCACTTCATTAGTGCTAATGCCAAATCATCAGTAGACCTTAAACCATATTTTTGAGATGTTTCAAGCCTCTTATCTTATACAAAAACTTTAAAGAAAACCAATGAGAATTTCAAAAATTACAAAAGTGTAAATAAGCATAGTAGGCTTTGAAACTTATTCAAAATTCCCAATAAACAAATGATATTATTCGATATGAATCTATTTCATTTTCTTTACAACCTTTATACAAGTAGACGCCCTTTGGGTGACAATAAAAGTATTTAATTAGGCAAAACGGCAAACAAAAATTTTTTGAAAATCTTTGAAAGAAGATATCGAGGCAATCTCGATTAATAAATTTAAAAAATACTTAATTATTATTAATAAAAATAAAAAATGGATGTTGTGATAATGCAAAGATATTTATCGGGTAGACAAAATCATGCCCCTTACTAACGGCAGGTTGTAATAATGTTCCTAAGTCTGGCATATTTTGGTCTTGAAAATAACATCATGAAAATGTAAGTGAAGCGATGAAAGTTTATTTTTAACTTCTGTATCACCTTGGGATTTCACAAACGCTATAAGATCCTGCGCTTTATTTGAAGCTAAAGCCCTTTTCATATATTAAGATGTTGTTTCTTGCACCTTGAAGATATCAATTTTCAATTTAATTTGTCATCAGAATTTTCTTGAACTGCAGAAATTTGTTCTAATATGACAAATAGAGCCTTGTTTTTAAGACGAGCAAATTAAAAGAGTGTTGACAAACTTATATGTAAATTATGACATGAAAAAATCGGACGAAAACGATTGAAATGTCCGTCCAAGAGCAGTTTTTATCAGTCGTGTGTTCTCGTCCGCTCATTAGAGGGGAGTGATTGCAATGTTTTTTTATGGAACGTTGTCGGGAAGGGCCATAAGTGTCCGTTTAAAGGGGGTGTCCGCTTAACGGAAGTGTTTGTAATGGGGCATCCCACTGTATTTATTATTATTTTGAAATATAATTTGTAATAAGTAAAACTACAATAAACTAAACAAGTAAATGGACAATCATCTACTGGACCCCGGCTACAAAGGAAAGTTATAATCTATGGGCCTGATTCACTAAGAACTCAAACATTCACTCAAAAATATGTTATTGTTGTTGTACTATCGAGTATACCTGTTTTTAATATATCTTGGTGGAGACAAAACTAAATTAAATGGAATTTAATCAAAATTACAACTAAAAGAATCTTTAGTCAAATCAAGCTGATTTAATGTCCGTCAACAAAGTACTCATTGTGTCAACTTCCTCCGCCGATACTTTAATATCAGTGGAAAAAACCAACGTATAAAGTACGACGGATTCTTTGTGCCTCGGCCTTAAGTCTATATTATTAAGTCTAATCGGTTATAATCGCAATAGCACTATGTAATCGTAGTCGAAGTATTAAATGTATATAATTCGGTTTTGTTCAATGGGAATTCATATCAGGTGAACTCGATCAGTGTTTGATACTCTTTTATCGACAAAATCAGGAGTTTATTGTGTCAATGCGAATCCTTTCTGGAAGGAATTTGACGTAGTTTTATTAATAAAAAATATGAATTATGTGAGTATGGTTTTGTTCTTGTATTCATGAATTCAAAACATCAAAGTTACTTGAAGAAAATTTAAAAATAAAATTCATGTATCACATCGGCAGAGACGTAAACGTGTCGATTCCAGGCTTAGTACTAAAAAAACACACTTTATGTTCAGGTCATGTTATTAATCAAAAACTTGTTAACCTAAATGAAATATGTTTAGAAAAAAAATCATATATACTATTTACATATGCATATACATATTGATCTAGCGAATATAATTTTTTAAGTTTTGGCGAATACGAATAGCTGTGACCTTATTCGCGAATACGAATATTCAGTTTGAAACTTGCCATACTTGCTTTTGGCTCGATTTTGACGTCTGCTAAATAAAATAATTCAAATTTAATTGCAAATGAAGTGTCTGGTTTACATACATAAATAAGAAGAAAATAATCAAATTGCTACACTACTGGCAGTATTTGTATTCCGATAACAGTAAATCACTTTCTTCTCTTTCATAATCGATTGTTCGGTTGTTTTTTGCGGGGCTGAATTTGAATCTATTATCTTCTCACTTGGATTACGCCACAAAACATTTTTCTTAATTACTTACATGTCCAGCAATAGCACTAACTTTCTACTAAATAAACAAGTTACTTATTGTCAAAGTTGTGCAGTAGAAGAGCGTGCACTTATCATGCAAATGATCGGCTGTCAAACTCTTGGCGAAGGCATGTGTATTTTCTGTTTAATAATTGTTTGTGTGCACGTGAAAATAGTTGACGTTCTAATAAGTGTCGGTAACCACCAGTAGCCAAAGTTAACGCGAACTGCAGCTCTAGTGGATCCGCTGTGGCATCTGACTGTCTTAAATAATATAGAAGTATATCAAATCTTCTGTCCAAATCTGTAATGAAATTTTACGAATAAATCTTCCTCACTGGTTTTTTTTCAAAATACTCGTAATATGTGTATAAAAAAATAAATGCGGTTACATATTCATAGTTGTTGTCAATTGCAATAATTGTTTAACTATTTTGGCAGTTGCACATCTGTTGTGAACTAAATATACCATCCAAAGTGCTATGGAAGTTAAAAGCTATTGCGAATTTTAAGAAAATTATGATCGGTTTGCAATCGTGTCACGCTTATGTGGACTGCAGATAACGCGATTAGTCCAAGTACGCATGTAAAGTATACTTTATAAAGACTAGAACTAGTCCAAAAGTAACCCAAATGTATGAAGAAAACATGGTCATGGACAAACACAAAAACTAGTCTATGTCATTAATACATGGAGCACTCACATGTACTTTGTTTGGCACGAGTGCTATCGTGAAAGCACGAACTATAAGTTCTTGTTTGACAAAGACATAGTCCATGACTGCATTACATAGGACCATGTTGTAACTAGTCTGTTTCAGTTATAATTGACCACGTAGTACACTATTATCTGCAGGGTGAAGGGTCCATTTTTTACTGGGAAGATTTTTAATAAGTTTTGCTGACTATTGCTACTAGGCCGTGGTTGTTAGTGTGCTAGACTATAAGCAATTAAACTATAAATGTTTTAATCGCAGCTTGTATTTATTGAAAAAGAATTAATGCAAAAAAAACATAAAAACAATTTTTTTGTTTTATTTGAAGTTTTTATAGTATTTTATTGGTCATAAATTAAATGCCTAATGATGCTGGACCTAATATTTTTTAATTTGGCGTTATGTGTATTATCAATAAGCAAATAAAATTAATATGTATACAAATAAATGTAAATATTAATCTGTTTGCACAAATTAGAGATTTTTCATGTCAACAACTAAATGCGTTTTTCCATAAATTAAAAACAGTACAAACTTTTGGTGGATGTTAAGTATTTACTATGCCTGCACCAGACAATGATATCTCGCATGAAATTTATGTAGTTTATGAAGCTTTATTAATTGTTGAGAGGAGGTAAGGAGGTACAAATCGCTCCAAACACTCTGAAACTGTATGTCATGGACTTAGTTAAACTATGTATGTATGTATTTATTATATTCTAGAGCTTTCAATGGAAACCCCTTTAGTGTTTTAATTAACGACGCAGTGTAATTTAATACATTTTTATTTAATTCACTTACAATACAAATTAATTTATATTGCACTAATTATTATTATAAAATCTACTTATAGAAAGTATGATCATTTTAAGAGTGTTTTTTAAGCTTCCAGCGTTAAAATATATTTCTAACTGACTGAGATAGCCATTGACATTCACACGGATATTTGTTGTACTTATCTATGTACATACATATGTATATATGAATGTATGTATGTATGCATATGACGATCAAATAATTTTACATTTGAAATGTTTTTGTTATTTTTTAAGATTTTGTTGATAGAAGTTTTATTTTTTTTTACTTTTGTAACACTTCATGACAAATCATAAAAAAATTTAACATTTATAATTTAATTCATTTCTCTTCCACTTCGTTCGCTTCATAATAATTTTTTATTAATGCTTATATATACGAATTTTTGACAGTTGTCGCCTGAATGATTTTTATGACTATTTATACCGTTGTTATATCTTATTTATTGAAGAGATTTATAATATAAGATGTAGCCCAGTCATTATTGATGGGATTTCTCAATTTGCACAGTCAAAGATTATAAACAAAACACTGACTCAACTTGTAGACTTAATAAAACATTTCGATTCATCGATCAATTGATCTTGTGTGTAACCAAAGATGACAGTCAGACACCATCCATGAATGATAAAATATGATGTCTTCTGTTTTATAAATTTTTCTTGTTTTTTTATGTTAAGTGTGTACATTTTAAGAAGTTATTTCATTGTTAAGCCAAAGTATCTTTTCACTCTTAAAAATACAGTAGCATCATACGAAATAACTACAAAATCAAAAATTAAAACTAAGAAAATAATTTCTAAGGTAAATTTTTTTCATAAAACTAAAACAACTAAAAATAAATGCAGCCAAAGGCAGTGTAACAGCGATTGTAGCATTTTTCTTTCTTTTTCGCTTCTAAATACCTTATAAACATATTTTATAGATTGATTAACAATACACAGTGTTACGTTTGTGTTTTCTCTTTCATTGAGTATTCATATGCGGATATTTGTTGTAAACTGGTCAGAACATCAATAAAAATTTTTGTTGCAACAAAGTCAATAAAACTAAAACTTCTAAAAACTATAAAAGTGCTCTGCAAGGTGCAACATGCAATTTGTGATCACTTACTTACTTTTCAAACAACGTTCCTCTATTTTTGTCAAAAACAAAGAACACAAAATAAAAATGCACAAAAATGAACAAAAAATTCAATACCAAATATTTATTAATAAAATGGCATGTTTTTTAAGTAAAATTTATTTATGAAAACTTATTTAAAAAGTTAACACATCTTTTGTGTGAATTGATAGAAAAAAATTAAATACTCGGACCTGACCGCAGCTCATAAAAGTTACTTGCATTTCTAGTTATTCGATGACAATAATGACAAATTACTTTCAAATATAAATACCGTCGGTATCTGTATGTACTTTTTTAATAAATTAATAACTCAGAATTGAAAAAACAGCAATGGCAGCTAAATAAATAATGAAATATAAATAACACTTAATGTTATGCAAATATTGGCGGCAAAAGATTAAATAATTTTTGAACATAATAGAAAGAAATTTAATTTTTTTTATTTTAAAATTTACAAATACAATAAAAGAATGTAATATCAGAACAGCAAAAAAGTTCAAAATTACCGACAATTTAAATTCAATAAATAAAATATATATAAATATGTATAAATATAACACTACATACAACATTAACAGCACAAACACACATTCTTTACGAAAAACAAACAAATAGCAACTGTTCAAACAAAAATTATTAAATGTTATTAAAAAATATATACAAACTAATTCCACTAGAAAAGCCAATAGATATTTTCAATACAGTCTAGTTAAGAACATCTTTACAATCACTTTTTACTCTTTCTAATTTTACAAATGCTGAAAAACTTAAGTTATACAGAATATTGTGGGATTTATTACGATTTTGACAATTGTCAATCGACAATTATTTTAAATAGTATTACAAAGAAAAAATTTGATTGGAAAATGGACATTGCAGTGAATTTCTACTCATAACTGGCTAATAACTATAAAATACTATTTTTATAGGAACAAAGTAATAGTCTCTCTATCTCAATATCTCTCAACTAGATGTCCGCGAGCCTCATTCATTATTTACTTATTCAAGATGATATAATAATACCCAGTAAAAAAAAGGTTCCAAAGAAGGTATTAATATCCTAAACTAGTTTCTAATGATTTTTCACAGATTTGTCACTGCGAGAATTTCCATTTTTTGATTCACTGGATCCGAAGTCATGTTGAAAATGTCAGGATATGTTGTGTTTCTTTTTTGTAGTTATCTGGATGTTGTTAATAATAACTTCTTCAGAATTCAAAATACACACTTATTGATACTTTAGAAGTAGTGAAAACGTGATTCCTCACTGGGTAATTATAAGAAAACAAAACATACAATGTGATCAAGTTTGTTGAAACAGGTACATAATGAAAAAAGGATTTGATATATTTTTCATAGTTACTATTTTTTTAGTTGCTCTTCATTGTATCAGTGAAGATTGTGCATATGAACTTCATTTGGGTAACTCTTCAAAAATTAAATGAAACTATGAACTGCCAGGCCCACGATGTCTTACGTATTCGTTCAATCTTATAATAAAAACAAAGTTTTAGAATTTGTTTTTGTTTTAAATATAATTGTACGAATGAACGAATACATGGGACATCGTGGGCGTGGCAGCAAATGTAATTCTTTCAATATCTTAATAACGTTAGTATATTTCATTTATAAGATTTGTTCATGAATTTAATGAAATGGTTTATTTGTCTCTGCTCTCCTGTAACCATTTACACTTAATTAAGAAAAAGCAATCATTTAACAAATTTATTCATTATCAGAACATATGCAGCACACTTGATAACTTATGCTCCTGTTCACATTACTTTGTATTCGCATAGCAGTACATATTTTATATAAAAATATTTCACTGTATAAATGAAATAATTTCATTGTAGTTTTATGAATGTACAAGTATGTATTTCGAAAAGAAATAGAAGAGATAAAACAGAAAACATTTTTTAACTAAAGAACTGTCGAGAGAGGAAATAAAAAACGTGTGACTAACAAACAAATGTGTTGTTCAGTGAATTATCTCCTTGTAATTAAATTTATAGAAAACGAGCCTTTTGAAAATCATAGTGTGTGAATATTTTACAGTTTTACTTGCTTCACTGTTACTACGAAAGATATGACTAAATGTGATAGTATTCTACAAAAATATGTATTTATTAAAAATATGGAGTTACACCATTTTTACAATAAACGAAAGAAAATTTATAGAAAATTCGTCTGAATGAGTGCTTTTCCTTTCAGTGTAGTGAGAGTGTGCAGTATATGACATTCACTTAACGTAAATGTATGATGAATATTTACGCAGCAGTAACATTGAAAATGGCTTTAAATTTTCTTTATGACTTTCAAAGAATTGCTTCTAAAAGGCCTAACATCTTCCTTCTAATATATCCGATACAAATTCCAACTTCCCTTCGAAGTGAAGGTAGAAGTAGTTTTATTTGCTGCTTTATATTGTTAGCAACATTAAAACAATACAAAATCCGTTACAAAAACCAGAAGAAATAAAATAAAAAAAGCTGCGCAAACTTAAAAAGAAAGTCAAACAGTTATAAAAAAAACTAGAATGAAAGATATAAAATATAAAAAGAAATTGTTTAAAATTGTGTTTTTTATATAATTCAAGAAAATTATGAAACTTTTCTCTGCAACTATACATTTTGATTAACTAACACCAAAGTTGAATGATACCGAAAGATGTAAAGTAACAAGATGCGAATCTACTAATTAGATCGGAGCCGTTTTATCAAATTTTCATTTAAAATCCTTTTATTACGCTTCCATTACAAGATGTCCTTCTATCATGAAATCTTTCATATTAAACCAACTACTGAACGTCTTATGAAAAACTTTCTTTTTCAAGCCTCCAAGAATCCCTCCATGTGGAAGCGAGTGCGTAAGGCGTTTATATTTAGATCATAATCCATTAATCAAATGGAAATAAAAATTTTTGTTGTGCTTAAAATATGAATCAACAACTATTATTAGTGCACAGAATATTGTAAAGTTGTCGTTAGCATGACAGTATGACGGTGTATGTAAACAGTGGCCACCCATTTTAAATTTCTTTAGTTTAATTATATATGCTGATCCCTCAGATCATGTTTTTTTGCGTTTCTCCTGAGTTAGAATTTCTAAATTAATAAATTGGACACACACATTTAAAAACACGAAACAGATGAATTTTTATAAACAATAATTTTCTGAAAGATTGGCTGCTTTGGTATTGAGATGCATGTCAAATATCTTAATAGATTATTATATGATGCGTTTTCATTTGCAATTTGCTTAGTATATTTACAGTTCTTGTTTCACCATAGGCGTATAAATATGTTACGCCGCACCGCTAAAACTTGTATCGTAGGTATAAACGATTGTTTATGATTTTAAAGGATTTTATTGCTTTATCTTTCTCATGTTTTCGATATCAAAGCCATTTTTAGACCTTTTTATTTTTAGATAAATTGATCTAAGTTCATTAACGGAATTCTATAAGCTTATGCTTCCAAATACATAACACAAAAATTGTTTGCAAAATTGTTGGTTGAACTAATTACTTTCACACTATTTAATATTTCTGTGGTTCACAGAGTGATCTTTATCGAGAACTTAATTAAGATTGATTTCTATTTTTACCTAAATTTTTTAAGTTCTGAAATACATATTTTATTACCAACATTTGCTTATAATGTTAATTTGATTTTAATTGTTACAAATTTTCAACCATCCTTTTTTCAGAACGCTCATATTGTAAAGATATGCTTGCCCCCCATTTAAAAACGTCTTGCTACGCCAATTTATTTATGGCAAGTGTTTAGACAAGTAAATGTGTAATAATTAGGTTGGATATATTTATACTTGTATTTCAATTTGCTGCAAAGTTATATCATTTCACTAAATACATATGAATAAATTACATGTGTATGTAATTAATGTATATAACATACATATGTAAATTATCACCAACATATATAGTTCTTATGTACATATGTACATACATGCATATGTTTGTATTTATACTTGTACCGTGTGTTATTGTTATTTTCATACAAATTATTTGTTTGTTATCATGATGCAAGTATGGTTATTTGTTTAATAGCAGAAAGAGCAAACATAACAACAAGAACAAATTAATTTTAATTTAGACTTTAAAAACAATGTTTGATTGAACGTAAATGTTTGTTGCACGTATCCTTTTTTATTGTCTGCTTTTAATTAAAAAAAATGTCTTCATTCGTACCCAATTGACCAGATGTTCCATAGAAAAATGTTCATCGCCGATTCTCGCACGATTTGTCCACAGTCGACTAGATTATCTAAGCGATAATTTAAAGGAAATGTTCGTTTACGACAATATGAGCGACAAAGTCTTTCTTGGCGTTTCCTTCAGTCAGTCTCTGTTTTGTTTGTAGCTGATTCGGACGGTACACGTTCGTATTCTACTCTCACCATGAATAAAAGTTTTAATTAAGTATTTTGAATTTGACAAATCCGTCCTGGATTGACGACTCTATTTTTTTTTCGTTGTCGACTAAGCATTATTCTCTATAAGTCGTTGACGAAAAGCTGAGCGATATACATACACGCGTCATTGAAGATACCTTAAAGTAGTTGCCAACTGGGTATATTTTTTACACTCAATACTTATGTATCCCATATACATATGTATTATTTCTTTAAGCCTTATGAGGATCATAAAATATACACAATTTTTACAGCGTTCTGAACAGTATATGAAAAATGTCAAAATTATTTATGACATTAAACAGACGCATATACAACATACCTCTGAAAGTACATTCATAAATATCCTTGCATACCCAGTTAGCCACGTCTATAAGACATCATTAAAGACCGGTTCCTGATAATGTTAAATTCTCGTCGGCAATCAAAGGACAGCCGCAGCAAATCGTCAGTGACTTTTTCGAGCAAGTGTCGTGAAAGTCGTGTAAGATCATATGAAAGACAATGACGCTCACCTTATCGTTCACTATGCGTTTAATTGTGAACGGCCAAACATTTGACATACTCACATACTCATTAATATTGTCAGAAATGATTCTACAAGACAATTTTTCCAACTTAGTCCTCAATAATTGCTTTCAAGGATTCGTCAAGTTCTAAACTTTTAAGGGCCAAGTAAACTACACAAACGGTTTGACAAACACACGTTTGCGAATACATACATACAAACATAACTTGTATAAATACATGCACGAACACACAAACATTCAACATGTTTGACAAAAATCTAAAATTTTTGATTTTCGTACAAAGATGACTCCAACTTTTGTGCAAACGAGCAAACACCCCCAAAAACAAGGCAAAAGTTTTGTACAAACGTAAAACTTGCACTTGTTTGTCAAACCCTTTGTGTGGTTTATTTGGCCCTTTACTTATAACTCTCCGTATGCCTGGTTATGTTTGATCTTATGTAAAAAAAAATCTTAAATTAGTCGATTTAAAAAATTTAACAGATCTAGAGATCTGAATTAGATGTGTTCAAATGAATGGCCCATGGATGATAGATCAGAAAATTAATTTCGTACCAACAAGCTACTAAAAATGTACTTTTTCGATTCTGGTTATAATAAAATCTTTTTTAGATGTCCACATATACATACATAAATTTTGGTTCATTTGAAAATACTGACCAACAAAAATGTTCTCCTTGAGTGTAACAAAGAATCTAATAAATTTTAAAACCCATATTTGATTCACAACGTCTAGTTATTTATATATCGCATTTTTTACGAGTTGCTTTTTTGGCTTAATTTTTCGTGTTTACATCTTAAAATTATAAAACAGTTTATAAATTATTAGTCCGTAAGAAACTAGAATAATAATGATAATAGTAGTTTTTAATCCAAAGTGATTATTATTTTTTGGCTAATGTTCGTAACGTTTTTAGTCAGAAAGAATTGGACATGAGACAATATTCCAAAGGAACAAGGAAAAATTTTAACACTAATTAATTTCAACTTACAATATATATATTTTTCCAATATGGTGTTTAACTAATGGCAACAAGAAAGATTTTTTCGCTGAAATTCTCGTGGAAGATGATTTCTTTGAAATCGTTGCCTAAAAAACCTAATCAACAGGTACAAAACTTTCATGAATCGGCGAATACAATGTTGTCTCCGCCAATTTGGCCAACTGGGTATGAACGAATGTTTTTATAATTCTGTTCATAGTTTATTATCTACACATGCCACAAAACCACTCAAACTCAAAAATTGCAATCAAGTCAAAATGTGAATTTACTGAATACAATGAAACAAAAAATACCCCTAAATAGGTATGCAAGTCGTAATAAATACAAATTAATTGAAATGGGTACCTTTTTTACTACGAAACGAATATTAAATGTGTGTACACGTAATTATATTGGAACACATTTGATCAGTCACTTTCAGTACAAAATATTTAACAGAAATGGACACTGGAAAGGAAATACATAAATTTGAACTCAGTATGTAAACCAAAATTGTGTACCTGGCGCAAAGCGATTGCTTATTTTGTCTTATTTGTGAAAATATATTTATCGGATAATTTTGTGACGAAAACCTAATGCAGATGTTTTATAAACTTTTTGGCATAGAAATGTCATTTAAGACATAATAGGATCTCGATATGAATTTGGTCCAGTTGAAGCATTGAGAAAATATTTATTTTTTTTAGTTAAATTCGTACAAAATTAAAAATGAAAATTCCAAACTTCAAGAATTTTAGATAAACTTTTTTGATGACAGGAAAAAAACAATAACATGTTTTTTAATTCATTTAGTGCTGTTCGGCTGTGCTATTTACATTTTGACATTCGCAAAAGAATTAGAAAAAGTTGTTGGCATAATTTACACATTTACATAATTAGATAATTATATAATTAGATACATAAAATATCAGTCAAGGCAGCGTGGGTGTCTGGAACAGCATCTAGAAGAACTATTTGGTAGATAGAATTCCCGATTGAACTACTAGCAATTACAGAGATTCTTGGAACATTGAGTATCACCTCAATTGCCACAAAGCTTTGTGATCTTTCTTCCCGCGAATTAGAGTATACATGAGGCAAATACCCGAAGGAGACCTCTGAAATAACCCATTCAGTCCTGGTTCAGCCATATGTTTATACAAAATCCTACGATTTTAGATACCTAAAGCCTGAGATATCCGAAAAATTAACTTAAAATAGAAGACAAGTAGTAAAAAATTAATGGTAATTAAGAATCTATTAAACATATTATATCAAGTCTGTTCCTTTATTAAAAAAGTATATATGTACAATCCTAATCGCGTTTGGTTTTAAGCAAAAAAGACCTCAATTTAGAAATACATTATGTATTTAAAGCTAAAACTTTACGACATCAGAATAGATGCATTGTGGACAATTGATTGGATGAATGACTTACGACGGCACTGAATGGCACTCCATCATCCATCCAATTCACATAAGCGTTTAAAAAATTACGTTTCTGCGTTTTGAAACTTAGTTCATGATTTTGGAATTTTAAATATGTACTACTTTAGGGAATCATTCTCAGTGAAATAAGAATTGGGAGGTGAATATATTCCTTTAAACTAGTGGACAATATTATAATAAAGTTATTTTTGTTCAAAAACGCAGAAGAATTCAGAATTTGAAAATTTTATTTGTAATTAAAGAAATTGCTGTTGCTGTTGCCAAAAACAGCTCTCTAAGTGGTATTCGCTTAAATGAGATTATTTGGCATCGCTAGCAATTGGCAAAGGAAAAATAGCGCAAGGAAAGACATGCAAGCGAGACGTTATTTTTGGATTTTTATTCATAGTGAACGAAGATGGATAGAGCGTGTCTCATTGATTCAATGATATGACGAAAGTGGACCCGGTACAGTCATGGTCTGCTTTGATATCACATTTAATGTACATAAGTATGAATGTATGTATATCAAAGGATGTTTTCCTTGACGCATGTTGCTTTAAGGAAAGGAAAGGAAACTAAGCACGCAAAAAAATTTAGTTGCAAAACAAATACAAGATATTAAAAATTTTTATAGACAATATTTAAATAAAGTGTCAATACTGATTTCATATATTGTAAAAATACGTTCAGGAAAACCGCCATAATTTCAAATACGTTAAATCTGAGATATATTTAATATCGATGCACGATCTTAGCTCCGATTTCGCTTACAAACTGGTATTACAATACACTCGGAAAGAAACAACCAGTCTGAGTTGCACGTCCTCATAAGAACTGTGTGTAAAAACTCTCGGTTGGTAAATTTCTCAATCAAATTTCCGTTTTCTAGTACTAATTTCAAAAGAAAAGTAGACGGAGTTTTCGACATTTATCATCTTTCAAAATGAAGCAAAAACAAGTGAGGAGTAAGAAATTTATTTAGCGAGGAAAGAATATCCTGTATTGAAGTGGGAATAGCTTTTTGAATAAAAGTAGAGGGTATATATTTACGATACATTCTAAAAAAATGCACTGTAAAAAGCACCTTGCTGCTAACGCGACACTCAATGCTCTGATTTAGGTAAGGCTGTAAGAAAATAATCATAAAATAATCATAATAAAGCAAAAATATATTGGCCGTGTGCCTAGAAATGAAATGGTATTCGTACCTATCAAAAACTTCAACCTCATTGCGATCTCAGTACTTTTGCCGACCGAAATGTTTGTGTGCGGATAATAATGTACAGACAAAATTTTTTGGTCATTGGATTTTAAATATTTATTTTTCTTAAGATTTGTAATTAATGTTTATTTCTTGTATTTTAAGAAAACAACCAAATTACAGTACGAGCTCTATTTGCGCAACCGAAACGAAACCGGGGTTGTTGCTTTTACCAAAAAGTTGTGAAAACCGACCATTAAAAATCCTATTTAAAAATTCACCACTGTTTAGCTAAAATTCATTAAATTTTATTTTTTTAACATAAAAAAACATTTATAAGGCAAAATTATAAAATTAAAGTAAAGTTTTATACATAAATAAAAAGCAAAATAAATAATCTTCTTAAGTATTTTACACGTTTATATATGTACATACATATATGAGTTCTATTTATGAAAATATGTTTAAACCCTTATGGCCTTATTCACAAACGATTAATAAAGTTAATGTGTACATTAAAACCGGGTTTCCCATATAAAAATCCAACATTAATCCTACAATAACTTTATTAATCGTTTGTGAATAAGGCCATTAGTATTAGTATTATTCTTTAAATTAAGCTTGAGGTCACTTTTTTTATAAAAATCATCCAAATTTATTTTATCTCGATATTTCGTTACCCCTTGGGTAACTTCTTCAGGAGAAAAAAATTAATAAACGATTTAAATAACAAAAATTAACAAATTATTAGTCAACAATTTATTTTTCCGTTTTGGTTTAAAAGTTGTTTGACAATTGAAAAATTTTTTGTTTGAAAATTTTTTTAATTAGGAAATGAACTAATTCTTAAAATTTTAAAACATTAATTATTAAATTATATTATATATTTACTCCTTTAGCTTGAATATCACATGTCTATAATTCTGTGCTAAACTATTAGAATCAGCTCTAAAATTAATTCTTAAATCTGACGGTAACATCTCTAACATATAACGACGTTTATACTTGTTTTCTGATTTGTATGATTTTTATAAAAAAGTGACCTCAAACTTAATTTAAGGAATAATACTAATATTTAAAAAAGAGTTCGAAAAATTATATATTTAAGCCCTTAGTTTAAGGGGAAGAATGTCGAAATTTTTGTTTGAGTTTTAGACCTTTTAGCCTTTTGAGAAATCGCAGCTTCCTTGATTTCTTGAAGATCGATTAATTTCTCATAAGAAATGTCATTTTCTGTTGCCCACTTCATACAAATGCCAAGGGACTTAATGAAATCATCTACTTTAACTTTTAGTTTATGTTCAATTTGTACAGTTTCTACAATTTCTTCGTCTGAAACGTCTATAGCTACATTTTCCTCTGAATAGTATTCTCTGATCCATTCTGCAATTTCACCATCTGTTAAGTTTATATCCCGTAAAACATCCTGCAAAATATTTAAAATGGATGGTGTAATTAATTGAAGCCTGTTGTTGCTATCTGATCCCGTAACAAAATCAATTGTAGATCGTCTTTGTCAGTCCATTCTTAATTTTTTGACATTAAAACGTTCCAACTTTTCTTAATGGCGACGGTGCTGTTGGCTGAAGTAGTTAGCGCGTTGACTACACAGCAAATAATGTCTAAGAACGTGGGTTCGAGCCCAGCTTCAGACAAGTCATAAACTCCAGCATTTTTCAGATGTGCATTAGTATGACATTGTATTTGTTGTTGTCGGAGTGTTTAAGTGATGAAGGCATAGCACTGGTCACTGAACAGTACTGGCAGCAATTAATACTAGTGTATGCTAGCGGACATCACAGCGCCCTCCTTCGTCGGTATTGTAGCGAAATCGCTGGCGAAGTAAAATAATTAATAAAATGGCTACAACAGCTTAAAACACATTTAATGCGCCTACTTGACATCAGAGGCGCTGCAACACTGATCTAAAAACTAACACAGCGCGCAATATCAGAGTTGTAAAAATTAAGCTTTCTCTCTTTCACCATCTGTCCTCTCACTATCCCTTTCCCAAGGAAGGTAACACACCTACGGGTTGGTAGGCATACTAATTGCATGAGTGTTACTTCTCTTTAAAATAAAAAAAAAAAAAAGAAGCCTTGTCCCATGCATTATCTAAAATAATAACTGACATACGAATATTAAAAGCTTTAAGCTTTTTCAAAGTCGGTGCCCTTTGTGCAAATTAAATGTGTTAAAAGGTTTTTTATAATAGATTTTTGTTAAATTTATTGCATTCTGATTTAGCGGTTGAAGTAAATTGTGCAATTTGGAGGCAGGCACATTATGACAAAGTTTCCGGCATCGCTTTTGAGTTTGCTGAAACTTTAAGTACTTGTTAAACTACGTTTCTGAAGAAATAAATTCAAAAAGAAAATTCCTTTCAATTTTATAAAACACAAAAAGTTGCACTTATCAAGACTGGTTTTTTGAAAAAGTTGCACTTATAAAGACTCTAATGTAAAAAAATTGTGTGTTGCGCTAATCGGGCAGTTGCAGTTATCGGTAGTTGCGCAAATCGAGCTCTTACCGCAATTTGAATTATACAATATGATTATTTTACCGCTTAGAAATAAATAAACATTTTCAAATCTGAAATTCAACAAACACAGTGTCTTAATCTGAAATTTGGAATGATTTGAAATCGAACTCAATCTCGAATAATAAATGTTACGAATTTGAATGAAAATGTAACAATTTTCTATAATTGAAATTTGTGTTTATTCACAAATATTGTTATCAATATTTTTTTTAATGCGGTTTGCAAGATATGTATGTGAAACATAATTATTATTTAATTTCTCATACTTTAAAATAGTCAAACTTTTCATGAATTTAATTAAGATACATACTATAATAAAAAACTATGAAAATACAGTTTGTGAAAGTGTTTATCGTAAACTAAATCTTTTCATTTTATGTTAAGCTCTGCCAACGAATATAGTATAAATTACTTTAAGGTTCGATAGTACAATATAAGTTGTTTTATTAACTGTTTCTGGGACTTGAATCTTGCCCGATTAATCGAGTAAGATCTTTAAATTACTCGAATAATTCAAATGAGAGAAGTCTGAGGATTCCAGCCAAGTTTTTGTTGCTTCATATAATATATCAAATGGCAAAACCAACATATTTCAAACGTTTGACTTTGCATTTGTTGGGCTCATACATATATTTACACATACAAACTAAATTTATTTCAGTACATTTGAATTGTGGCAAATATTATTCAAATTTTTGTCCGCTAAACAAACAAGCAGATATAATCTCAAATACATGGCTGCCATTTTGATTTAATCAGACCAAAAAGCGGTATAAATTTATTATTAATAGAAAACTTGGGAGTTTGGTAGGTTTTTTTAATTTTTTTCAGTTTTTGTTTGAAAATATGATTTTTAATTTAAAATTAAAATCTACAATTCATTTTCATAAAAATTTCTTAATGAAAAAAATTACAAAACTCTTACTAAAGTTTTTGTAAGTCCTCGAAATCCAAAGTATACTTATATCGCCTGGAGAAAAAGATTCTTACAGATAATTTTCGTTATATTTTGAATATTAAATCGCTTTTAAAGGACAGGCCATCAAAAAAATTATGAATTATTAAATTTTTTGTTAGTTGCCCTCTTTAGTTTTATTTTTTCGCATACATTTGTAAAGTATGTAATATTTTGTAATAAATAAAATACAACACCAACAACCACAATATAATGGCCTACATATCCCACGATTAAGAACGTTATCGTTCGCTGGAATTCTGAACAAAAACAAGTGATTTTGCTCTTAGGCGATAATAAGACGCATATGAATTACTTAACGTATAGAAATCTGGCGATTGATATCGTGGGAAAAGTTGTACATTTTTCAATGACTTCTTTTTTTTAGTATAAACGAAAATTTTTTAACTTTCCGCATAACTTTTTCCATATTAAAAAAGAAAAGTAGGTTGCATAGAAATGAGATGGTTCTTATTTTGGTCTCAGTATCTTTAATGTCCGAAACTTTCGGATAGAAACTTGGCCGTATTTTCACATTTATGTTTTCGTGCGGATCTGACTCCCATTTTCTAAGTTTTTAAATAACTTCCCGTTATGTTATCATATTAACTTTTTTTGTTTTCATTACGAAGAACATTTCAGAGGGAATTACAATCGAAATCTTCAAAAGGATTTGCCCAAAAATATAAGGGTTTCGAATATTTTGGTTGCTTACTCACCAAGTCCTACATCTAGTATGTACTAAAATATTGAAATTGAAGCTTTTATTTTAAATTTTAAAAGTTTCAAACTCAACGTGTAAGATTACCTTATGCTGTAAGTATCATTCACCCTTATTCCAGTTGTCTACATCGATTTCACGGCAATACAATATCAAAAAATTGGGGCTTCGCTCTCGAGAACAATTTCGTGCTACTGAAATTCTATTTCAGTTATCTAAGGTCTAGAAAATAACATGAGTCTGTCAATAGTAGTCAGTTGTTTTCGTCGATGTTGACAACTGGAATAAGGATGATTTATGAGCAAGGGAATCAAATTTATGAGGGGTCTTAAAGCTTCGTGAATGGTTTCGTATATATACACATTGTGTGCATAGATGGACCTGAACTTGAATTGGCGGGCGAAATAAGTTTTTAAATTAAAATTTCCAATAGCATCTATTAAATGCAGCGAGATCATAAGGACTCAAGTTTGTATCTTCCACTTTAAAATTTAAAAAAAATAATGTAGTAAATTTATACAAATGATATGATAATGTTTGGTAGAATTTAAGAACAATTTTGATACTAATAATTATTTCCTTGTGGCACTTCTGCTTACAGCCAATACTTATATATAATATATATATATATATATATATATATATATATATATATATATATATATATATATATATATATATATATATGAATACATTCTTATATATTCATATGAATATGAACGTGTGCTGTATTTGTGTACGTGTCCATTGTACAGTAAAACAGTGGCGCCTACAACCGGAATGCGTGAAAAAATAGAAAAAAAATACAGAACCATAAAAGTTTTATTCATAAAAGTTATATTCGTCACAAATGCCAAAGTCGATATGAAAAAAAAAACAAAATTGTGTGCGTTTATTTTTTAAAAGAAAAGCTACTGAAAAGAGTATTCTTCGCTTCATATTAATAACAATAAATTTGGAAATTTTTAATGGTACTTTGAAAATTAAAAAAACAATAAATAAAGGGGGTCAAATTTCGTAGCTTAAAAACGAAAAAGGTGCTAAATTTTGACTGGTTATCTGAACGGAACCACAAAAATGGTTACAAATTTAAAAAACTTAAATATAAACCGTAATAGAACAATTGATTTTATGTATTTAGAGAAGACCAGTAGAGATCAAAACACCTTATTTGAATGCATTTCTTTCGACATCACCAACTATAAGTTTTATATGAGCGAAGCAAAAAAATCACTCAAGGCCATGCCAGATAAAACTTTTGCTTCACGTTGCGTTACAGATTCGCTTTGACATCAAAGATTCGAAGCGTGTCCCATAAAGAACTTTTAGTGCAGCGCGAAGCGAAAAGTTAGGCAACGCTCGTCTTTTTATGCGCATTGACGCGTTTAATGTTTTTTTAATAGCTCTAACGATCCATGCAATAAGCGCATAATTGGAACTGATTCCATTACATCGCCCAATAAAATTTCAAACTTATATTTTTATAACAAATAATTAAATGTAAAAATTACCTACCGCTTTTGTAGGCAAACAAACAATTCGTGAGTCATGTCAAAGTTTTTATTGTGTCAAACACCTTTTGCTTTACGATTTTCTCTCAAAATTAGAAACGTCACGCAAGCGACGAAACCTTATCTGAAACGCCCGTAAGGGCGAAGAGCTTCAACTCTATACCATTTTAAAATAATATTTCAAGAGATGTGATTAGAATCTCGACAGAACAATTATTTTTTTCTTCTTAATTTAAGAAACAGTTTTGAGCTATTTACAAGCTAAGTGTTATTTTATTGATTGTATGTATGTACTTTTAATATTTTTTTCTTTTATAAAAGTTCTATTTTATAACACAAAACTTTTCTACACGTTTGAAATTTGTATGCAAGAAATTTTTATTTCGATAAATTTTACATATTTGAAACGTTGGTTTCGTTTTATAGCTTCAAGCCCTTATTGTTTTTTATTAGAATGTATAATAAAACTACTATGCCAAACAAACTTGTTTTTTCATTGTTCGAGTTATTCGATTAGTTTGAAACCTAACTCGATTAATCGAGCAAAATTAAACTCCCAAAATATTATTGCTTTAGTAGAACAATACCAAATACAAATAATTAGATACATTAGTAGATATAATAAATTTTCTACGATCAATTTTTGGAAAACCTTGAATGTCCCTGGTGACTTTACAATCATTACATTAACAATTACAATTTTTGTAACGAAAGAAGTCGAAAGACCCCACTGTCTGTTTAGTGTCGTTTAGTTATATCTGAGCTATATTTTTGGTCCAGCTATGTGTCGATACGCATACAAGCTTAGAATTTGTTCAAATGCACTCATGTATTAAAAATTAGACTGTAAAATGGAAAACAAAATGTGTAGCGTGCGACCGAATGTAATTTTGCGTACCGAACGCGAATATTAGTTGACTTTTCAAACCGAGCCCGAACTCGAAACCGAATTTTTTTTATTGAATAGATAGGTTAGGTTGCACAGGCTGGCAATTGCAAGCAACCGGCCCTCTTGGGTCCAGAAAATATGTCCCTTTGTGATGTTGTGGACACTGAAATAGAAATTCCCTTCTATACTATGTTGTGGTCGGTTTGAACCAATCTGTTTTTCGAATAAACAGGTTCTTTCTTTTCAGATTGCGTTCCGTGAGGTCCGCGAGTTCGGGTAAATTCGAGCTACCTAGGTACATGACTCTGTGAGAGAACAGAGGACGTTCTTTAGAGTTTCTTCCTCCTCCTCATTTTGACTGCTTCTACAAAAGTCGTTGTAAGGACTACCACTAGTATACGCAGATGACAGATTTAGTTCGATCATATTGTGGCCATATTGATTTGGATACTGCACATTGGATTCATTGAACACTCAGGCAATTAGTATGCCTACCAACCAGTAGGTGTGTTACCTTCTTTGGGAAAGGGATAGTGAGAGAGGGCAGATTGTGAAAGTGAGAAAGCTTAATTTTTACAACTCAGATATTGCGCGTTGTGTTAGTTTTTTTAGATCAGTGTTGCAGCGCCTCTGATGTCTAGTAGGCGCATATAATGTGTTTTAAGCTGTGTAACCATGTTTTATTAATTATTTTACTTCGACGAAGATTTTGCTACAATACAGAAGAAGGGGGCGCTGTTATGTCCGCTAGCATACAGCAGTATCAATTGCTTGTCCGCAATTGTGTTGCCAGATACGTCTGCGTGTCCTGGTAGCCAGATTAGCTCCAGGTTTAAATATGACGCCATCTCGTTTAAGGATGTCCGGCATTTCTTTACCAGTTCAGATGTTGTATAAACACCCGATAGAGTGTTCAGTGCCGCCTTACTGTCGGTAAATATTTGAATGTCCTGTCCATATACCTTATTGTACCTTTTCCGGATTGAGTTATACTACAATGATCTTATAGCTTAAAACGCATCGTCTGTTGAAATTGAAGAATGTAAATGCCTCGTCCCACCCCTAAATCTGATTTTGATTCGTCAGTTTATACCTCATGTACTCCCCCTCGGTGTCGGGGAGAGGATCTGAGATTGACACTGCGAATCTTTTTTCATGCATAAGGTAGGGGGAACGGTAATCTATGAGTTCGGGAAGATTCTCAAACTGAGTAATAGTAGTCGCATGCCCATCGCCTACTGATTTCCATGCTACTGCGGCACTGAGTCTAACTGTCGAGTTCATAGCCAGTTGTTTGACCATTAAATCGGCAGAAAGCCAGTGTAACATTGTGCACAAGGCTTTTGATGCAGCCGTAATAATCAAGGCTAATGTTTGTAGAATTCTATTTATAATTTTGGAGTAGGTGGTTTTGATAAAGGTCGGTCATGAGATGCTTGCCCCACACATTAATGTGGGCTTGACGACCATTTCAAAGATCCAATTTGCTATTTGGGTGTCGATGCCGCATCTATTGCTTATTGACCTTCTGCTTTTGCTTGTATGTTTAGGTTGCATGATAGGTTAGAGTCGAGGACGATACCTAGATATTCCGCATTGTCGGATAACCTTAGTGTGTAGTGTGACTCCATTAGGAGTTGGTAAAGTGAAGTACGAGCTCCGTCTTCGTTGGATTAACGTTAAGTCCACTGTAAGTACACGATCTAGTAACTTGACCTAAACCTAACGGAAGACGATGCGAGATTGTATATAAATATTTATGTGACACGGCTACGGCAATGTCATCTGTGTAAGTTACCGATTTAAATCTCTTGGATTCTCAAGGTTCCACAAGATTTGGAGGGAAACCCACCTTGCGGCGGACCTCTCTTTGCTACTTTATAATTGTTGAACATCCAATCGTAGATATGATGACTCTGTTAGTCAACAATTCCCTGAGGAGATTAGTTACTGATCAAAGGCCCCTTCTATATCTATAAAACTCGCCAAAGCAAATTCGTTGTGCTTTATGGTATTTTCGATGTAACCCAAAAGCAAGTGTAGTTCCGTTTCAACCGATTTACGTTTTGTAAAGACATGTTAAGAGGTAGATAAGAGTTTCGAGTCAATATTGAATATCAATATGCAATTTTAATTTTTGTGATTTATTTACATGTGTAACATAAACAAAATTTAAAAACAAAAATATTTTATTTTGAAAAATTTTTACTTTTTGTACTTTAATATTTGCATTTTAATATTGCATTTTTGCGTATCTTTGATAATATAAAAACTTATACAATAAATTATAACAAGGTTCGAAATAGTTTTCCGCCGAACTCTGGCACTAAGCCCGAAACTTCGGTCGGACACAAAAATATACATACAAATATTGATAGATACAGGCAAGGCAGCCTTGACACCCGCATTCATTAATATTTATGTTGCTTTTAGTTTTGTTATCATTGTCCTCCCATTTTGGGCTTCATGCACGTATGTGTGTGTGAGAATGTTTTTTTTTTGTGTTAGGATGTCTTGCTTACACAAATATTATGTACATATGTACATATTTGACAGTTACGAGATTGCGCGATGTCACTTTCATTCAACTTTTTTAGTTAGGACTATTTTTATGTCTATTTACCTACGTAAATACTGAAAAGGGTAGATTTTGTCTGTTCGTTGACTTTTAAGTGTGATTTGTTGGAAAAATAAAACCGTTTTATATGAAAGTTGGTGTCTTTAAAAATGCATGTTCACTTTTACGTGACATGGTGAAAAACTCTGAATATTCACAACTTAAATTGTAATCAACTCGTGCAATAGCATGAAACAAAAGTTGACTCTTAAAGTGTTTTATTTAAAAGTTATGTTTTCTGGATCAACAAATATCTTGCAAAATCGGAATTGTGTTTGAAAAACTGTAAATGAATTTTTGAAACTATAAATCTATTGAAATTTTCCCATATGCCGAATCTTAAGAACTGAAATAATCGCAAATATGTTTCACATATTTACACGAAAGAAAAAGAGAGGAAAAAAATTCATATGTCTGTTTTTGTGTTATATAATTGAATTTTTTCTTTCTTTTCAAACATTTTCTATTTTTAAATAGAATTACTAATTTTTAATTAACTATATTTCCATGGGGGCATATACATTCCTCAATTTCAGCAGAGGATACGTTTCAAGCTTACAGATCTTTGTAGCATAACTCAAGCCGAAATATCGGCCATAAAAAGGGCAGCTAACTGGTTAAGGTACAATAGGGTATATAGGCAGCATATTCGTATATGTACCGATAGTAAGGCTGCATTGAACGCTCTATCGGGTGTTTACACAACATCTGAACTGGTAAAGGAATGCCGGACATCCCTAAACGAGATGGCGTCACATTCCAACCTCGAGCTAATCTGGGTACTACGGCATGCGAATGTGCCTGGCAATATAATTGCGGACAAGCTAGCCAGGGAGGGATCTCGTTTACAAGAATGGGACACCGATCGGCTAGTGGGAGCCCCACTAAAAAGCTGCAAAATCCTCATTCAGCAGAAACTTATAGGGTTAGCACAAGCTAGATGGTTCAATGAACCTACATGTGCTGTCTCCAGATTAACCTGGCTCCAATATGATCGAGCAAGATCAGCCATCATACTGGGGATCCCTCGACATCAGCTATACTTGTGGCTGTCCTAACAGGGCACTGCTTTATAGGTGCCCACGCAAATAGACTAAATCTCCCTTTCAACGACTTCTGTAGAAGTTGTCATAATGAGGAGGAGGAAGAAACCGTAAAGCTCCTCCTCTGTCAATGTCCAGCTCTGTCTAATTACAGAGCCATGTATCTAGGTAACTCAACTTTACCCGAACTCCCAGACCTTACGGAATGCAATCTGAAGGGAATAAACAAGTTTATTCGGAAAACCGGTTGGTTCAATACTGACCAAAATATAGGATAGCAAATATTTTTTTTATTTTTCTCCCGCTGTCCATAACGGGCATCACAAAGGGACCTATTCTTCTGGACCCAAGTGGGCCGGTAGCTTAACCTAACCTATATTTCCATGGACGCAAAAAGGGGTATTTGCGCCAAAAAGCTGGCCAAAAAGGCAAAAATAAATTTAAAGAAATCTTAAAAACTAAGTATGCAGATCGATACACAACAAAATTTTACATTATATTATAAATTTTTAAGACTTTATGTTGCGATTTGTAATTCTGAGACACTGCTGAAGTCAGGAAAGTGAAGAAAATTACATGCGTTTTTACTATTTTTTATTTCGGTTTCAATATGTTTATATGATATTTTTTGTGGCTAAAAAATAAAGGTATTACAGTAATTTTTTTTAACTGAAAAATTTGTTCAAAAGCTATTTTTGGTGTTTTAAAAATATTATCTTGGATATTAATGTTGAAAGAATTCGTTAAAAATTAAAAAAAAAAAAATTTATATTTTTTTTTTTTGCAAAAAAAGAAAAAGGTAGCAAATGTAGAAATTATGTTTTATACCTCAATAAAATTTAGAATCTCTAATTTTAGACCCAAAAAATGTTTGCGCAAGTTTGCGCCATTATTTTTAAAATTTTTTTGTCATTTTCAAATTTAATTTTTTATTGCTTCGAATACTTTTTGGACATCATAATCTTTTGTGTCTGTTGAATTATTCATGTTAAATGTTATTCATGTCATTTTAAACACTTCACAATTTGATTACCTGCCTATAAAAATAAATTCGCAAAGTGCTTATTATCCGCAGTAGCTATAGGGGAATGTCCCACACCTCAATAAAACAGTTATTTCTTTACCTGTGCTCTATATAACATTATTTGTTAAAAAATATATGTACAAACCTAACTAAAGTAACTTTTAAATGCATTAATCACAAAAATTAAAACAGAAAAAAATATTCCACTAGATTTTTTACATCAAATTATACCTAAAACTACAAAAAAAACTCAATCTTTCAATTAAAAAACACGTTTAATAATTTTTGCAAGTTTCCCATCCGAAAATTTTAAGCAGTCCGCTAGGGTAATACTTCAAATTAATAATTTTATATAAGGATATATTCGAAATCGTTGTTCAATTGAACTTAAGTGCCACGGTTCGAACTTATCTATTCGGACTACGATTTCCTCACTCAGACTTGAAAATAGTAAATTTAATTTTTTGTTTATTATTTAGAAGCCTATATTTTTTAAAATAGTAAATTTTATATTTTATTATAGGCAGTAACTTTTTTACTGTCGCTTATCAGATTCTGTGTGCATGAGTTTGTGTAAAATCAGTGTTGCCAGAGGCAGCTTTGATTTTATTTTTTTTTTTTGAAAATTTGGAAAAATGTAAAATTACTCAGCCAGAAAATTATTCAGTCGATCCAAAGGCATTGCCTTTAATACTCTAAAGCTACTGGCTACCAGCAGCAATAATTATTGCATGCAACCTTATAATTGCATATCGTGGACTAGAAGTTGAAGTCCTTTGAGTTGAGATCTTCAATGATAACGACTGGTATGCTCCTTGTTTGGTGTTTACTTTCAGAAGCAAGTTTTGCTTCTATGTATCTAAATTTTATAGGAGAAACGAACAATTTGTTTAAATGGACAATTAACATAAACTTTTTTTATTTTTATCTGGTAGCAATTTATGAGATATCAATTCAGATATATCTTTTTTGTTAAACACATAAATAAAAACGAAACGATTCGTACGATATATCACAATAATAGTCATGAGAATCCGATTAAATCATTTCCTTCAGGTAGTAAAATTTTTAATCTGTCCAGAAGTAACCATTTATTTTGCAAGCGAAAGAAGTGCCTTCGTCAAAAAAAAAATCACATCTATCATAGAAAGTCTTCAATATTTAAGCTTTATTTTTTTCTGAATTAAATTATAAATATTCTTTACATTTGATATTTTAACTAAAAATAAAAAGGGCACATAAAACTTCAGTATCATAAATTGCTGACATTATATTTTTAAGGAAAGAACTTATGTACCTCACTTTGGAAGTGTAGTATATTTTGTTGGCGCAATAGATACGTTAGATACGTTTTTTACAATTAAAGAAATAATCGTTCGTGTTGATAGGGCATTTGTATTACTTTAACAAACCCTTTATTTATGGTTGGAAGAATCAGAAATTTCGCTCGGAGGTGTACTTGGTCTTAATAGATCAGAATATGCAAAATAAACGACTTTAAGTTATTTTAGATAAAGCGGTCGGTTCACTTTTCGTATTGGAGGAGCTCAAAAGCGGAACTCTTAATTTTTTTATTTAGATGTTGTTTATACAGATTTCTATTTTTGAATATGCTCTATGTGGATTTGAATATTATGCTTGTCAAAAAAAACAAATTTTTATAGAATCATAAGGAAATAATACCAATATTTTTAAAAATCACAAATACAATTTTGTTTATCTAATACGAGTATACAAAACTCGTCATCACAGAAAATTAAAAAAAATTTGTTGAGTGAACACCTTTTTATTCATATATGAAAATGTACATAGAAAATTGTGCAAAAATAGCCTTCACAGAAAATTTTAAAAACAATTTTCTGTGCTGCAATAGGTTCAAAATAAATTTATATTGAAAATTAGTTTAGCTAAGGCAGTGTTTAAGCCGCGACAGGTTTATTACACAGTCTAACATTCATTTAGTTTTTATGAAATGCACACACACATATTTTTTACGAAACAAATTCGTGATACGAAAACTCAAAATATTTCGTAATATGTTTAATGGATTTATTATAAATAAAGTTGTTAGATTATAAAGGTTTTTACAATAGGCACTTGACAACTTTGAATATAATTTGTGAACGCACTATTTCAATAAATTCAACATTTTCATCATGGTAAAGTACATGAACGAACAACGTATGCAAATTATAAAAATGTACTACGGAAATTCCAATTTTCGGTCCTTAAAATCGTCCTAACAATAACAAGTTCAGTGCAAAAATTTGAGTTTACACATTCATTGTGTGATGCTGCCGTGCCAGTGAGACAACGGGTTGGTCGAAGTGACGAAAATATCGCTGCCGTTCTCAAGAATTGGACATCGCCAAGACCACTTATGCGAATTAGGTAAATTTTTTCGCCGACAATCCCGATTTGATCCGAGTTGGACCAGTCAATTGGCCACCTCGTTCGTGCGATTTAACGCCTTTAGGCTTTTTTCTTTAGCGCTACACAAAATCATCGGTCTATGCCAACAAGACGACGCCGTTGGAAGAACTCGGAGCCAACATTGAGCGCGAAGTAACGGCCGTTACGGGCGAAATGTGTGAACGAAAATTGGGTCCAACGAATCGACGAAGCAGACGTGCCCTCGGTGGCGTTATGAACAATTTCGAGTTCCATTCATAAATGTTTTGATTGTATTTCAAGTCGATCATAAAGTTTTGGAAATATCTCAAATGGTTTGCGTTTTATTTAAACAAAATGTTGTCAAGTCCTTATTGGAAACCCCGTTATTAAAGAATGGCTATGAGAATATATTCGAAAATATTGGGTTTTTAATTTATAAAGTTTTGTTGATTTCAATTCATTACTACCCGCTTTACCCATATAAGGCACCTGTTGAACTTATGATAACTGTAAGAAGAACCGTGATGTCTTCCCATGTAAAAGCAATTATCTCTTCTAAAAGGATTAAACAATTTGTAGCAATGCGTACAAGGTGCTATAGAAAATGCAATTGCTATTTTCAGTATTTTTAATTGCGCATTTCATTAGAGAAATGGAGTGTGATGGTGGTGTATTTTTACATATCTTTAGAACGATGTTGCTTTAAATAATTTTATAACTAAAACTATATGAATACACCCATTATTCATAAAAACTACCAAAAAATTTAAATTTTTTTAATTTATTTTGTCTATATTAAAGCAATAAATTATAAAAAAAAGTTTCAGAAGAAGTGGCTTATCGAGGCCTGTTAATAAGGTGTATGAAGGCGAATTGATATACAAGTGGCGCTTCTAAGCCAGCTGAGTATTTTTTGCTCATTTCGTTTGGTCTACTTATAAATAAAATAAACAAAGTTTTGTTTAAATTTTTTACATGAATTTGTTTTTACCTTCAACAGCCCAAATGATCGAACGAAATGTTGAAAATATTTCATCTTTCGCATTGCGATTGTAATGTAAAAATTATTCAGGCATTAAATAACGAGACGTCTTTTATTTTATATAAAATGCGATACATCCAAAGCATCGAAATTGAGTTAAAACCATGTCTGTATGCGTTATTGTATCATAATTAAACTTATATGTATGTTGCATACATGAAATCGTCAATCAACGTTAAATCAAATCGAGTGCATTAATTTGAATTTCTCTCTTCCATTCAATAAGTAAGAAATTAAATTATTTTGTGTTTAAAATCAAATTGAGAGATCTCGCCTCGGAAACGCTTGAAAGCTGTGCATTTGGAAGGCCTGCAAAGTTTTACTGCTTCAAGAAACCTAATATTTGTTATGCTGTGATATGAAATATTTCCTGCGTACAGATATTGAACCAAACAGTTTGGCTGCTATGATAATTTGCTTTAGTGCGACTCTACACTAATTCTGTAAATGTAATTTATTTTTCATTTAGTCAAATACGAGTAAGTAGTTACTCACAAAAGACGATAGTTATGAAAATATTATATGTTTCGCTAATGCTTAAAAAGTTACCAAAAATGTAGCAAATATAACTAAACGGCAATACTGGTTGGAATGTATCTGATAAATGAGTAAATATTCTTAAAAAATGTATTTTTTATTGTTTTAGATATAAAACATAAACAGAAGGTAAGATTGTACATTTTATTGACCACATAAGCCGCTCGTGATGACAACACTTAGTATTGTATCTGTTGGAAATGATGAGTTTGCTTCGTCTTTACTTGATTATTTGTTACTTTTGTAGTCGACCGGGATTACAACAAGTAACATTCGAAAGCAGCCTAAAAAAAGTTTATAGCTTCTCTTCTGTGTTTTGAGAAGTCAAAACAGTTGAAGCTAAACAAGGTTTTTTGTTAAGATTCTTATTTTTATGACTTTCTTCACTCGGACAAACTATCACAAAGCCTCATGCGCCTAAACGAATTGAATTGAAACGAAACAAAATTTACATTTTTTTGGGTTGTCGTCTTTAGTCTTCACAGCATTTTAAAATTTACGTGTTTATGTATATGTGGGAATGTTTGTTATTGATGTGAAGTGTTTTATATTATTAGCTATATTTTTTATATTTCAGTTAACAGTTGTTTTAAATATTTTCCCACAAAGATTAAAATCGAAATCAAACTTCAAGATAGAAAATACAATTTCAAAAAACTTAAACGGGCATTTGGGAGTGATGATGGCTTTTTGTTTAAAATTCTATTTCTTTTCAAACTCGCGTTTCAACAAAAAAAATATACAGACATACATAAAACAGGTGGCAGCACTTGATTTACTTTGGAATCTTAAATTTCAAAGTGACACTTCAAATCAATCGTGAAGAAGAACAACAACAGTAACTTGTAACAAAAGAAACAGTGAACTGCAACAAGGAGCTTTGTTATCTAAATATATTTATGTATGTACAACTACAAAAAGTCTATAACCAATACGATTTTAATGTTCTGCTGTATCCAGTATAAAATTTTTTAAACCATTGACAATAGACGCACACACAAACATAAATACATATATAGATAGAGATGAAGGAGATTTTGTATTTATAATCATTTTTTATTTGTTTCTTATTCTGATTTATACTACCAAGATCGTTCGTTGATACAGGCGCCCTCAAACCAGTATATTACTAGCACACACAATACACATACATATATATGTACATAAGTAAGGAACAATATCTATCAGAACAAAAAAAAAAAAAAGTTTAAATATAAATGACATAAAAAAGAAAAATTATATCTGTAGATACAATATTTTTACTACTGTTTATATCTACATATTTACATAGTTTGAATGTGAATTTAGTATGTATTTGAATAGTTTTATTGTATTATTTCTTCTGTGTTGTTCTTGTTTTTCTCTTCTTTAGAATATCTTCTATGTACCTACATACATACATATGTATGTACATATGTATATAGTCTTGTATCTATTCCAAACTAGTTTAAATCTTTTGTTTTCGTCGATTTTATAAAAATTATAAATACATAATTTGAAGTTGACATTTATATTTATTTCTATAGCAATTGTACATTTGAATAACACACAATATATGCCGCCAATAAAACAATAATAACAACAACAACACAACCAAGCAGAATCAATAGCAACACAGTAGTAATATCAGCCAAATAATCAAAACTATTAAAAAAAATCAAGCCCTAAATCTATTGTTCAATTCACAACCGTTGGAATCTGCAATATTGTATCAAATAAAACCATGAAACTTTTGAACAGCCAGTTTGTAAGTTCACCGTCACACTTGAAAGACTAATTCGAGAAGAGATGCGATAGATTTCGACCAGAAATGTATTAAATTCACTTCAATATTTTTTTTAGATTTTCATAAGTTTAGTTATTTATACTCAAAACTTCAATTATTATTAATTGATTTTTCTTTTTAAATTCTGACTTACGAAATTTAAAAAATTTGCCGTCAACATTTACATGAAATCATTTTATAGACTCAAATAAAGATTTCATACATTTCTCCAAATTTTATGTGTTTTTTTATAAAATCCGATAGCTATTAAAATATCAGCTCTTATTACAACTCCAATAAAATGATACAAACAATTCTAATATTTGCATAAAACACAAATTGTTTGCATTTGTGATGTTGAATGCAACAATGAACATTTTGTGAACTATTATGACTAACTTCCAAAACGTATCAATACAAAGAATGTACAGAGTTCTATGGCGGTAGATGGATCGTGTGCACATGCACATTTGCCAAATATTGGATCCTTAAAACCGATGCCCTGATTGCAGCATTTCTAATATGCATTGTTAATGTTTTTCACTGCGGCGTTTTAAAACAACTATACATTGTTCAAATGAAAAGCAGTTAAAGTTTTGCAAGTCAGTCACATTTTTCAGACAAAAAAATATAAATTTGGTATTTTGTATTCTAAATCGGAGATTATCCACCAAAAAATGCTAAGATCCAAATTATGTTAAATTTAAATTAACTCTTGTTAAATGGAGCAAGCCAAACTTAAATACGCTCTAACTACGATATTTTAATAGAAGTATAATTGCTGCAATCTTCGTGTTCTTCTTCCAAATTTATTATATTCTAGTTTTTTTGTAATTTAGTTTTCAAAATTTTGGAAATGAAACGTGGAATGAAACGTTTGGTGAGATATTCAAAGATATTCAGGTGCAAAAATCACAACAAATACTAACATTTCTAAGAAAATAAACGAAATAAATTAGATACCTATGATTTGTTAATTTTTTGGCCAAGTTATTTCGAATATTTTTAATTATTTCCAATAAGCTAATCAGACCTATTAGATATAGGTATATAAAGTTTTATTGTTTTTGAAATAAAGTTTTTTTTTCGAATTTTCAGTTATTTTTTATTTAAACACAAAACACTTAATAATTGTATTATTGTCCGAATTAACACAGAGAAAAAGTTCGTGCAACGTTGGGCTGGAACTGAAATAAGACCACTCTCTCATGAGCGATCAAATACTCACTTGTCAATTTTTGCATCCTGACAAGTTTGTGTACCTTTGGGAAAGATTGGTCGACTTCGTTAATTATTTGGAACAAACCTATTTACACAATTAAATATTTGAGCATGCAGAAAATAGGCTCTGTAAGAAGGCGAATCAATATTTATACTTTCAATCGCGCTTGTAAGACACACTTTTAATATAGAGAGAGAAACATTACAATTTCAAAAAGTAAATTTGTTATTATATAAAAATTTTTAAATATTCGCAAAACAAGTTGCTTCCTTGTAAGCAAAAGCTTTTAGGACAACTCAATCCGCCATTTCGAATAAGGCACAAGTTAAATTATTTGGCGTCATAATTCATTGAATGGGTATATGTATGTGTAATTTCTGTAAAAAGGCCACATTTTCATAAAGAGGTTGTAAGTATGTACTTTATTGTGACAAAAGAGTGTTTCTTCTTAATTTTTAAGAAATTGTTTGGACAAATTCATTATTTTATTAATTTATTAATATTATTAATTTGTAATTATTAAATTTTGTTTGTTGAGGGTTTTTAGTAATATAAATAAAAGAAAATAAAATAGATTCATATCGAATATAATAATTTGTTTGATGGGATTTTTGAATAAGTTTCAAAGCCTACTATGATTATACTATTGTAATTTTTATAACTCTCATTGAGTTTTTTAAAGTTTTTGTATAAGTAAAGAGGTTTGAAACATTTAAAAATATGGTTTAAGGTATACTCATGATTTGGCTTTAGCACCAATGAAATGCATGTGTATATATACTAGCTAAAAACCCTCAACAAACAAAAGTTTTTTAAATTTTATTAATTTGTTCCAAAAAATTACTCACTTAACAAACGATTTCTAAAAAATTAAGAAGAAATGGGTAAACTCAGATTTGAACTCAAGCCAAAAATTCATTTCAATATAAACCTAAACAGTTCAACAAATTACGCATAAATATTAATAGTTTAAACAATTGTTAAAAATTATTTCGTGTTGAAGGAAGTTATAATAATTTCTAATAATTCAAGGTGAACTGAATTTTTGCAACAATAAAGAATAACAATAATAATTACAGCATTTTAGCTTGTCTCTCACACTAGTTCCAAAACTACCTTTAAAAGTGTTTTTATTTTTTAGTTATTTTCTACCTCTTCAGTTTGTTTTTTTTGGCTTAATCTTGGCACATTTCAATCGTTTTTAAATAAGCTTTCAAAATAAATTACACAAGATATAAGATTCCAAACAACGTATTGAGAACAAAAATACCCCAAATTGAAAAAATAAAAAAAAAATTTAAAATATTTTATAAAATAAAATTTTCTAAGATTCACTTAACTAGGCCTACAACCTCGGCTTGGTCATTTTAAAAGTATTCATTTCTGTTTCTGTAATCTATGTAAAATCCTTGTTCTCTTTAATTAAATTGGTGTACGTGTCAGAGACTGCATAAATCTTATAAATTATATCTATTTCTTTTGACATTTAGTAAAAAAGCAGCATTTTTGCACAATATCCTACAGTGAATTCATCTAAAATAATGAATTTAATTTTGTTATTTTGTAGCACAGAGAACTAAAGTGTTATTTACTAATGTCAATAAAATTCGATATGATATCGCTGTTCGGTATGATCTTCTTAATGTACCGAATCTTTCGTATTTTATTGAAAAGTAATTTGCTGTCTGTCATTTGTATTTGTACTTCTTAACTTTTATTTAATTTTTAAACAATACAATTTTGTATCATTTTGGTCGCTGGTCATTTATTTTCTTGTATATCTACTGAAATAAAATTTAAAATCGATATTAAAAATTTTATTTATTAATTTAATTGGTTAATAAATCATCGTGAAATTTACATATACATATACATACATACATATAAAACATCTTTCTCTTCTTCTTCTTCTTTGTCATTTTACCGAAACTCTTTGATTTCTTTTTTTTATTATTCAAATTTCTAGAGATCTTTGTGGTCTATTATTTTTTTGCCTTTTGTTGTTTAAGTCAATATAAAGTTAAGTTAAGTAAAGCAGTAAGAAATTTATTTTATGTTAAATTTATTTACAACAAAATTATTTTCGTAATGTTTACCCAACGAAGTTTATTAAATCGTAGCTGTAGGATATCAGTTGTAAAAACAAACCGATGCACGTTGACGCAAAGCATGTCTAAAATGGAGCTTAATCCAAGGAAAGAATGTCATGTTTTTCCTTTTAATCGGTTTATTTTAAATGGTGGAGGTACATAGTAAATATGGTATATTGCAATACATCCTGAAAACTATGGTTATCGTTAAGATTTCGACTGAGTAACTTTGTTCACATGTGCGTAGTTTAACAGAAAAAATTTTAAATTATCTAGAGAGCTGTAATAGAGTAATTTTATACAAGTAGGTAATTTCCCAATGCGTATAGTACAGCATAAAGTAGATAAGATTGGAAAGCATTGGAGGAACAAAGAGCAAAGCGCTCTGGGATGTTACTCTCTTTTGCGAAAGAAAAATTGTGTGAAATCGAGCTTTGGCACACTGAAATTGCTTTCACATCGAAATAGAGTTTTATCAAGTTTACAATAAATTTATAGCATTTCATATGTTACCACAGATATTTGTTGAATGAAGTAAACTAATATTCTTAGTACACTAGTCAGAACACGTACATATGCGTACACATGTTGATACAGAAAAAGTCTGCGTATAAAGATGTATTTATTCATTTCCTTTAAAAGTTTCAGAATTTATTCCATTTCAAAATTACATTTCTTACATCAGATAAATTTTCTTGGAATAATCTGAACCCGTTTCGTCATGTTTTCACATGATATTTTAACCCATTTAATACTTAATAATTCCTTTATTATGTAATTTTTATATCATGGTGACGAATTTTTTTTTTGAAAAAAATCGTTAGAAATTATGTGGATTGCATTGGCATTCACAACTGGTTCATCATCTTGACGTTGACTAAAGCAAACCATACAGTACTCCAGCATACTGGCACCAACAACTGATCTTGAATCGTGCTCGAGACACATACCATACAAACATACTGGTGCAATTTCATTTCTTTAAAAATTTTGTACGGATGAGTGGTTGCAACTAGTGCGCACTAAAAGTGTATTAGAAATGATTTGTTTAATTTCAGAAACACTATAAAATACATATTTTATTTTTTTTTTTCTTAATTTATGAGTATTTTATTTTATACGCGTGCATGCTGGGTAGTGTCATTTTTATTTAATATTATTATATTTTTATGCCTCTTGCGCGGCTCGCCCTCAGCCGATATACAACCCATAGCATAATACCACCTGATATTATAATACATGGGGAAGATATTTTTGTATTCTCGTGTTAGAATATGCACGGTATACTTATAATATAAGGTTATTTTCATGTGCCCTAGAAGTTTTTAACAAAGATTATAAATAAAAAACGATTACAGATAGAAGTATAAAATTTATAAAATTTTTGTTAAAAATTTGTATATATACAGTAGTAACTCGATTCTTGCACATACTTGATACTTGCACAACTCGATTCTTGCAACATAGAAATATTTTTCATTACGCACTCAGTACTTGCAACATCCGAAAATTTTAAACTCGATACTTGCAACATTTTTGTATTACTCTTGCGTGCTGCTTTGTTTACGTTTTCTTAGACTGAATACATTTCAGGAAATCCCCGTCCTTTTATGCTACTGATGAAATGTTGTAATTTGAGGTGCGGTGTCATAATGACAAAGAAAAAATTTACGTTGCTGACAATTAAAGACAAAGCTGAGATTTTAAAGAAATTAAGTGCTGGATTTTCCACCAATTCCTTAGACAAAAGTTTTCATGTGCATAGATCAACAATAACTCGTATTAAGAGAAATAAAAACACCATAAATAAATTTGTGGCGCATTCTGAATCCGGCCCTGGGAGAAGAAAGACGCTTAAACCCTCGGAGTTTCAAAGATTCGAAACTTAGATTCTAAACAGATGTATGTATGTGCCTTTTATTTTGTATGGGAAATTAATACTCGGTACTTGCGACAACCTCGAAACTTGCACCGAGACCGGTTTTCATTACGTGCAAGAATCGAGTTTCTACTGTAATAAGTGATACGTTTTCTTAATGATGGACTGTCTGCATTTTTCGCTGAGAGATATATAAAATTACTCTTTCATTTTTAGCATTAAATTTCAAACGAACACGTCCTTAAAACCTGTTCTAAGAGTATATAAAATTCAAGTTCTAAAGCTTTCGTGCCTTTAATAATTATCCTTATGCAAGCAAAAACAAACAAATATTATGCATTTATAAATTACTTTTTTCAAAAAGTCTTTATTTTTTCTAGGAAGCAACCTAAATTTCAAATGTAAAATCTATAAAAATGGCTTTTAATTTTCCGTAATGACGGTACGTTCAATGTGAAATGCCACTGGTCTAAAGGTGATGTTAACACTTTGTGTGCAGTAACGTTACTTTATTGTTATTGACGTTTATGAACGGAGATGATATAAATTTCCTTGTATACAGCACTTGTTGATACCCATCAAATGCTTGCACATCACCACAAACTCTTTTTCACTGCGAATATTCTTTTGGTATGGATTATTTTGCCTATGCTATTTCCCAAAGATCACATTTCATGTGCAACATAAACAATAAAAATCGAGTCTAAGCAAACCAACTGAAATTAAATGATTGCAAAAGATACTGTTGTCAGGACTAACATCAACAACAACAGCGATCGTTACAAAACTGTCAAACACGATAAATTCAAATATAAAGTGTAAAATATTTTTATGATTTCTTGGAACATTTTGTGTTTCTTGTGTGTGTGCGTGTGTGTGTTTGTGTTTTAATTTCCTTTTCCTAATGTTGCTGCTAATAAAGAAAGAAAGAAAGAAAAACCAACAAAAAACTTTAGCAAAAGCTGCAGGTTTTATGTTTTGCTGAGTGCTGTTGCTGCAAGTTTTTTTATCCCTTTTTCATCTTATTTTGTACGCAATCAAAATATTTGCATTTGTATTTCTACATTTCCATGTTATTTTTGTAAAGGGGTTTCTCGTAAAATGAAACTCAGTATTGTTATAGTTTTAAATTTAATCCATGTTCTTGCTGTTGTTGTTATGATTACATATTCCATGATAATGATGTTCTTATTAATATTTTCTCTGACGTGCATTTTTTTGACTACAAGAGACTTTGTCAGTCAGAGTCATTCAGTTGGTTAATTTTGCTTTTAGCCATTCATGGAGTTTGACTTTTGTGAGCTTTTTAATGCAGTTAAATACCTCAACACACTCTCAGAAACAAACACACTTACACAGAGCGCAGTTAACCACAACTTTAAAAATTAATATTGCAAATAAATTTTATGAAAACATGTTGCATGAATTGACATTAAGTGTTAATGAAGTTTTTTTATACATTTTTTCTCAACATTGCATTTACATCAAGTTTCTTATTCTTTGACTCTTTCAAAGTCTCTTTAGTTCCTTCACCCACCCGTTATAGTGATGATGTGCCTTTAAGGTTCTTGTATAAATTTTTCTTCCTTTTTTTATTAAACAATATTGTAAAAATACATGTATGCGTGTATGCACATTAGGGCAGTTAAAACTAAAAGTATTAAATATCTCCAAGGCATGCCCAGTGATGTATAAACTAAGTAAAAGACAAAAGGTTTTTTTGGGAGTCTAAGAGAGCAAAACTACTGCTCTCTTGAAAATTTCGATTCATACGTTTTGTCAAAACCTCAGATACATATCGCTCTTTTATTGCAACGTTGTCTTTAGAAAACGAGTTCAAAGTTTTTAATTTACTCACAGCTCAATGGAAAAATAAACAAATATTCTCGCCTCAATAAGTGAGTAAATAATATATTTGTATAAATTTTTTTACACAAAATGAACGATAAGATAGCGATACGATGAATAATTATGCATTCTTAACTCAAACATTTCGATTTTTGAGATATGACGACGCACAGTGGCTGAAAATCGTTTTTCATTGGCCAAAATTCTGTAACTTTTGAACCGATCAAAATATTGAAGTAATGTTTATTTTATTGGATAGATTTTTAGTTCAGCTTGACTCAGTTTAAATTTCATTAAAATTAATTAAGGCCTTTTTAAGGAATTCTAGGTCAAAGTTGAACTTTTGAATTTTTTTTACTTTTAGAGTGAAATATGGGTTTATTATTTTTTTATTTATTAAAAAATTGAATATTTGGAAATTAATAATAATTATAAATATTTTTTGTAATAATGGAATTTTTTTAATGTTACACTTAAAAAAAATTTTACACTGAAAAAAATAGTAAAATCAACTGGAGATTTTGCTATTACAGAAAAATTAAAAATTTGTTGCTGACAAATTTGCAAATTTGTTTACACTCAAAGAATAGTTACACTTAAAAAAAAAAACTTTAATAATATTATCTAAAAATATTGCTATTACTACAGAAAAATTTATTATTTTTTGCTGTCAAATTTGATAATTTTAAAAACATTTTAAAATTAAAAACTGCAATAAATTTTAATAGCATTTGGAACAATGGTAGGTTCTGTTTATTATTATTTTTTACTAATACTATGTTTTTCGTACTTAAATAACAATGAAAGGCAATTATAATTATTATTCATTTGACTCTAATATTGATTGCAAATATTCCATATTTTGTTCTGTGCTATTTCTGTTCTTTAGTAGTTTTTTGGCTTCTTCATCTAAATCCCGATGTTCCACTTTCCATTGATTTCGAATACTGGAGATAAACGGATCTGACGTTGCCTGCCAATAATATATTACATAGATCTTCATTTGTTGAATTTCGTGAAATTTTTCTAGTATTGTGCTCTCTATAAAATCTGTAATCCTTGTTCCTTTTTTCCTGAGCCTCCTCTGATAGATCTCCAAGTGGCACCAAATGATATTTAATGACATCTTCTCCATGATAAAGGATTTTGTGAACTGTTGCAGACATATTTCTCCATGGGTAGTTCATTGTATATATTTTTGCAGTTTCCTTTGCATAATCTCCAAATTTTCTAGAGTTAATTTCTTCATTGCACGCAACTACTTCTAGGATTATTTTAAATATAAAAATGAGGTTTAAATCCACTCCTGTTATTTCAGATGCTGTTTCTGGATCTGAAAAGAATCTTCTTGCGGTATTGCCATCATTTGTATTGCCTGACCCTTGTTTTGGCTGATCTATAATCAATCCAAGTTTGCGATATTCATCTTGAACATATTTCTTTTTTGAACTTCTTAACTCTTTGTTGGTTTCGTTGTTTCTTATTGATCCTGAAGACCCGAAATCCAAATCATAGCTGATTTTTAGTATGTGTTCCATAAGTCGTATTCTTGCATGTAGTGGTGATAATCCAAATTCATATGCATCGGTATTATCTAATGATTTTGTCGGTATTTGGTTTAATTGGGTTGATGTTGCTTGGCATATAATGCAGCTGGATGCCGCCTTCGTGTTAGTCAAAGCCTGACCTACTTTTCTATCTATCATTGTCAGCACTAATTGGTAGCTTACTTCAATTTGCTGCCCATCTAACTGTAATTGTAATGGCTGTAGTGTTGCAATTTGGGCCTTGATATCAATAACTTCTTTGTTAATGGCATCATGAGTTTCTCTTTTGAATTCAAATTTGATTGGCCTGCAGTATTTCGTAGAATACGGTGTCTAATTTTTCCAAATATCCATTGCTTGCGTTGTTCTAGTCGAAGGTTCTGAATCTTCCAAAATCTTTTTCAATCGCAATGGTACAAATGATACCATGAACATATCTGAGTCCGAAATATTTTCACATACAACTTGTTTGTATTGTTTTTGTCCCGAAGAACCATCACATCCCCATTTACAAAAAAGAATTAACTTTGTGTTTCCATATTTCTTTAACTCATTTCCTGTTATTGATTGTAGCAAGCGTTCGGCTGTGTGATCAAGTAGAGATTGTAGTTGTACCTCTGCCGAAATTGGTGTGATTGTAATAGTGTCCTTTGATGGCAAACAGTCCATTTTAGCAGCGGTTATGTGATGATATGCTGGATACATATTTGAGCCTTTTTCAATCGCACGCAGTCTGAGCTTAATATATTGCTGTTTTGTTAATTTCAAATCCAGAAATAATGCTAATGCCTCCTCATTTGTGTACTGTATTGCATCACTCGGAGTTGGTATACTGTTAAGAATCCGTTTTGTTCTCACTGGACTAGCTTTAACAACTTTTTCAATGATATCCACTTTTGTTAATTGGTTCTGTGATCGTAATTGATGTAGGAAAGATTCTTTTATATTTGTACAACCAATTGCATCGTTAATATCTTTAAGTTTCCGCCTCTTAGATCTATCGCTGCAGTTGCCCATTAATGATTTGCGTGGTCTTCCAGCCTTATCTTGCTTTGCTGTTTCTGCAGCGACAGTAAGTTGGCCCTCTAACCAGTTTGCACTTTTTATATAAAAGTTTTGTTTACTGTAGCGAACTTCTTTGTAGCGTTTTTTTAGTGCTTTGACGAAATTAGATAATTCCTCTTCCATTTCGGTGCTACACGAATTTAAGTTTAATTTTATTTTAACGTAACTAAGAACATCTTCCTGGTTTTTGTTTCTAAAATACTCTTCCGCCAGTTCTTTATAACTGAAGCTCTTCATATTTTTCTGAATATTTTTATTTGCGTCTGTTATGTTTTATCCGTACACTTAGAGGATTAACTGAGTAATCCCTTATCGAATCCGTAGTTTTATACATTTTTAGATACATGTTATTCACACATTGATCTTTAATTTCATAGCAGGTAGTGCTTAAATTGCTCAAAACTGCACATGTTGTCCAGACCTTAATATCAGGTAAAACTAATTAGTATCTCGCCAATATTTGTTGTTGTTGTTGGGTTGTTTTTTTATTTTTAGTGGTTTAATGTCCCGATTATTGTTATAAAATTGCTTATGACTTTGGTTGACCCTAACATTTGATAACAGGTAAATTTAGAAACAGATCATATGTTTACTGTAGAATTTTGTGATAATTTGTGATAATTTTATGACTTATTTTTTGCTGATCAAAACAAAGCCATTAAACCCTTTCGCAGGTATTATATTTAATTTTTTTAGTTTTACGTAGTCTAAAGTAAAAACATAAACTTTTAGGCAAAAAAGTGAAAATTATATACACCATTGTATACGAGTACTTTGGAGTAATTTCATTAAAATGAAAAAAGTGTTCTACACACGGCTCGTCACGGGTGCAAAAGTATATATAGCGGTAAAGAGGACACTTTCACCTTTCTCCGGGTGGTATACATTTCTTGTTCCCTTTTGTTCCCTAGAAGTTCTATTCTACTAAAGTTTAAATTTGAGAAAAATATAGTAGTTTCATAAATATTCCGTAACGCCCTTAATATTAAACGCTAGAGCTCTGACCACTTACAAAAACTAAAGACTATAATCCTACCAACATTATAAAAAAGACCGCAGGCCATTATCGATGATAGCTTGCGAGTAGTAATCATTTATTTTTGATAAAAAACAACAGAAAAACGCCTTTTTCTGAAATTACAAAAAACCGTTGAGTTTGACAGCATGCCACGCTCACAATTATCAATAGTTTAACCTAATTTTTTGGCTACCTTAATCTGGATATATTAGCTGCAAAAGGGCGTAAAAATTTTAAAAATCGGTGACAAAAAAAATTTGACTTTTGGCCAATGAAAAACGATTTTCAGCCACAGTGCGACGTTGCAATAAAGGAGCGATATATAAAGTTCGCAAAAATATTGAAATTTTTTGCAAAACTTTCAGTAGTATCTAATAATGGTATTTGTGAAATATGATGAACAAATAAATAAACTTTTTGTGTTTTTCAATCCCAAATATAGTTGGAAATACAATATTGTACTGGTAATAAAGAACACTATGTTTATATACGAAATATAAAAGTTACACAAATAATATTCGTAGATTTTCATGTATGGATCAGTTTTTCTTGTCTTAAGGATTTATAAAAAGTTATTTCCCTAATACACATTTTCAAGCTCATGTTTTTGTTTTTCTTTTTCAATAAAACTATAATAACTTGGTTGGCTGGATAGTTGATTGTACAGTAGAACTAAAACACAACGAACTAATATTTTTTTAATTACGTAATTGTTCTTTATATGATAGAATTTTCGGCATACATAATTTTTTGTTTGTTTTTTAATGGATAATTTAACGGGGGCAATTTATTTATTTAACTTTTACATAAAAATATACCATTTCCAACTTTTTGTAATTTGTTATACATACTTGAAAAATTGTCAAACCAACAGCCACCCTACCTGTTTCGAAAAATTACCTTTTCTATATCGAACAGAGGAAACAAGATAAACAGCATAAAATATAATAAAGTGATCTCTACGCAACACTTTTTCGTCAATTCAATTCGTCTTTGGAGCCAGCTACCCCCACAAATACAAGTCATAAACAATGCAAGTAATTTTATATCTGCCATATTTAAGTACTTTTCGTAGTTATTTTTTACTATTTGTAAACGTAAGGACAAACTTTTGATTTATCTGTTTTAACTGTAACTTTTACTACTATTTATTTCTAAAATTATCTCCTTTCTTATTTATTCATATGTAATTCTAAATATTGCCTATTGTTTTTTTATTAAATTAGTTTTATGAACTTGTTACATACATATACCAAATTGCTAATCAATACTATAATATAAGACTTGTTCTTATTGTATTGATATGAAGAATCTTGAATAAATAAAATAATATAAATAAAAATAATTAATATTATCACACCATGTAATAATCATGTAATAGTTTAGTTTAGTAATTTGTCATAAGAGCCTAATTACAACAGGAATTCATATTAAAAAACATAGAGGCGATTTGAAATTTGGTGACTGTCGACAGGACAAGAATTAACTTTCCCGAGAATCCCGGCAAAATTAATTTTAAACTAAATGCAATTTCATTTTTAATTTAAACCAATTAATTTTCCTCTTGTTCACCGGCTTGGGTATAATTTGGTGAATAAATAGGATGTACAAACACGAGAAATAAATTTTATTACTTTTAATTTTAAAAGCTGTAACAACCCTACAGTTTAGAAATCCGTTTCAGATTTCGTAAAACATGGAATTAATCTTGTTGTGTGAAATATAAAAAGATTTTATTTGTGTTTTGGAATTGTCTAACTTTATAATATGGTTCATTAAAATTAAAAAAATACAAATACAGCTATTTAATATAAAATTTGCAATAATAACAAAATAAGTTTTCAAAAATATGGTTTAAGGTCTACTGATGATATGGCATAAGGACCAATAATATATGTATATAAACTAGCTCAACCCACCACAAATAAAAATGAATTTATATTGTTAACACTATAACACAGTTATTTCACTGAAACACTTCTGAGATGTGCAAATTTAGAAGAAACCATAATAGAAATAAAAAAACATTCCAAATAAAATATAATAATTATATAGCTTGTGCAACTTAAATTAATTAATCTTACTTTTCAATTGTTCTTCTTAAAGGATTTCAATAACAGCATGCGGATACTAAAAAAATCAGTACCGACGCAATCAATCACATATGAAGATTGTTGAAAATAGAGGATTTATCTTAGACTATTGTAATTTGGTACTAGGCTTGCCAGATCTAATTTGTCAAAAAGCTTGACATTGACCAAAAAAAAACTTGATTTTGGAAAAAAAAACTTGACAAGTAAAAACACTCATACTAAATATATAAAAGAGATTTTTAGTTTTTAAAGAAGAACTTCTGGATAATTATTATTGGGAAAATAGGAATTAAATTTTAACTTTTACTCGTAAAAACAATTTTGCTGAGAGTTTTTAGCTAGTCTATAATAAATAAATAATAATTTCCATAAATAACTTGACAATTCTTCAAACACATAAGTTTTATTAAAAAAACAATGAAAAGCCGCCTGTATTATTCCACCATGGGTATATCAAGTCGGCTAAGCTGGCTAAGTTCACGACTTGCTTCTCTGGTTTAATGTTGTTAATTTACTAGTGTTGAGTAATGGGGTAAATATCAGTGTTGGCACTTTTATAATAATTGTACAGAAAGTTATAGTTATAGTTATTTTTTAAACTATAATTGCACAAAAAAAATATGTATCATATTAGTCCTTAGTTCTATTGATAGTAAAAATATGGGCTTTAGATTTGTTTTTTAGAAATATACACATACTTTTTTTAAGTATTATTACATAGCTAGAATAAATTTGAGAAAAAAAGTTAACTTACAAAAAAGCTTGACAAATCACTTTTTCACTTGACACTTGACGCGCATTAAAAAACTTGACAATCAGGCCAAATCAGGCCCTTCTGGCAACCCTATTTGGTACACATCTTTAACAAATTTATCGAGAAAAATCAGTTTGAAAATTATCTAAACAAGGATTGGCATACCTCCCACATGACCTTGAATTATTAAGTCAAATATTTTATATATATATATATGATTATTATTTCGTAATGTATTTGGGGATTTAAGCCAAAATAATTGATATTTGGCTAAAGTTATACAAAACTTTCTTTGAAAATTTTTAAACATTGTCACAATTTTTTGTAAAAGATTTTTTTTTTCAGTTTTATCAAGAAACTTTGCAACTGCTAAAACTTATTTTTTATATTGACACACAAATATTAATAAATTTATTCCAGATACATACATAAAAGTTTAAGAAAATAAAAAGTTTTCACACAAGAAAATTAACGTACAAATATATGTATATTATTCATACCTTAATATTTGAAAAGCGCAATGCTGAATAAAATATTATCATAATAAGTTGGATTTAAAAAAAAGGTGAAATAAAAAATAATTTTTTTTAACAGGCTTGTGATAAACATATGTCATTTCTGTCATATATAATATTTCATTTTAAATACATAGGTATGTATGTATATGGAAAGGCGTATTAACATGTACAACATTACAAAAATAACCGGCATTTGTTATATTATTTCTGTAAAAAAAAGCAGACACAGAAATATATAAAGACACTCTTTTTCGACATTCGAAATATAAAGCATAAGCAAGGAAAACAATAGTCAGCTGCCGTAGTGAGGCCACCTAATTAATACACCTTAGTGTATGGAAGAAATCATTTTAATTTTCGAATCTAAACGTTTAAATAATTTATTCTGATTGAACAAAATGGGAGTAATAAACTTAAAGAAATTATCAATACAATAATATAAACAATTTATATAAATTTTCACTTTTTATTTACCTTGTAAAAATAAATAAAAAATATCGTGCTTCATTCATAAAAATTGGTGTAAAATAAAGTCCAAAAAACAACAAATAAAATTCTTATTCAACAAATGGGCATTTCCGTCAAAAGGTCCACCGTTAGTAAAAAATTAAAAATAATAAAAAATGTTTATTTTGCGATATTCATATTTTACAAATTTTATAAATTTACCCATAAAATCATTCACTACGATGAACAAGCAGACTACAAAGTTGCACAAACGCAATTTCTTATGCTACCTTTACACACTATGTATTTTACATATGTTTGTCAGCTTGAAAATGAATCTGTAATTGCACATGTTTGTCAAAATTGTACATTTACAGACGGTTTATAATTTTTGCTTTCACACTTAAGTTTTTGGTTTCATCTGACATAATCTATAAAAGATTACAATAGTATGAACAATTGTATTTAAGTAATTAAAAATGTGTTTTTTTTAAGAATATGTATACATTTTTTTAATATATATTTCAATACATTTTTAATAATTTGCCGAATCACAAAAGCTATTTCCTTGGCGCCATATACAATTGACTTTCAAAACAGCTAATGTCAGATGGTTTGTCCGCAGAAAATAGATCACTTTCTAATTGAAAATTTTTGCACTGTAAAAGTGGCCTGACATTTACAGAAGCAATTTTTTTTGCTTTTACACACAATGTATGGATTTTATAGTGGGAAATTTGACAAACACACTTTGAAATACATAAGTCCTTATTCACAAACGGTTGATAAAGTTAATGTGTACATTAAAACCGGGTTTCCCATATAAAAATCCAACATTAAACCTACAATAACTTTATTAATCGTTTGTGAATAAGGCCAATAGTGTGTAAAGGCAGCATTATCTGTGATAATGTTCAATTGATTGTTTGCTTTAATATTATCTTCTTTAAGCGAGTTGATATATGATAACAATTATTCCACAAAATAACTCTTACAAGGCCTGTAATCTAAGAAAGATTTCGAAGAGAAATATTAAATCCCGTTTAACGGTAAATTTTTATTTTGTTTTATTCTATTTTGTATTGTCACGTTCAACATTGAAAAAGATCATTTATTATCACTGCGTCACAACTGCAAGTAGGAAGTGTGTCGAAATATTATTTTAAACAAAGTGTTTTATATATTATTAAGCAACAAAAAAAATTTGGTCACGTTCGACACCGTAAGTATCAAATTTACTTGTTAAAAATAAATTCTTACTAATATTACACGAATTATTATTTAAATTTTGAAAAGTAAAGAGAGAATGCAAAGGAAGTGGAAAGCATTGGCTAATAATAGTATAGAAATAATTTCAGTAAAGAGAGAAAAAAGTTCGTTTAAGAAAAAGAAATAGTCGAAACAAAATTAAAGAAGTAAAAGAGACCCTGGCTTTGGCTTATAAATGTAAACAAATGTTGTCGAAAGCTTTTTCGTTTTTCGAATGTGCTCGGCATAATGTTTATGGGATAAATATTTATTACATCTCGTCTGACCAAATAGAAGAGTTTTCCCTTCAATTAATTAATAAATGGAAGGAAGTGCAAAAAATTCCTGGTATCCAAAAACCGCAATATTTTTCATGCGATGATGATCAAATAAAAGCAGTTCGGACTGAATATTCGCTCAAGATATTAATATAATTTATGTTGCTAATATCTTTTTTCCACTTTTAAGAATAAATTTTTTTAAAAAGAAGAAAGAAATTTTACTAAAAAAATGTGACAGGATTCGTTGAATTATACCTTTTTATTCATGGGCTCGAAAACTGCTTTCAGTTTTGTCACGTTCAAACCGCTACTTTTTTGCCATTATCTTTGACTTCGAATTGCGACTGCTATCAACTTTAGCATAAATTTCAGTGGTTCCTAAGCGCTATAATATAAGGTGAAAAGGAACCTTAAAATATTTGATGTTTAAAACTTTTTGCATTTTTAACGCGTACAAATGTCACGTTCGACACCATGGAAGTACCCATATATTGTGAGAAGTAACTGGCAACCCATTACCCCCGCTTTAAACTAATCGCCTCATTCAACCTGAGCAACTGATATTTTGAGGAAACTTTTCGTTTTGTACCGCAGAATTTTGAACCCAAGCTGTACTCAAAAAACTTTTCATCAGCTCGAAAACCATATACTGTTTTCTCTTCGACAAGGAACATGTTTTCATTTTCATGTATGCATCATTTTAGAGTACGCTGCTGTAATTGGGTAAGATCGTATGTATAACTTCGATCTGAAAAGCTATTTTACGATTTGCATTTCTGCCAATTGGAATCTCTATAAGAAAAATGATCAATATATAGTGAAAAGGACAACAAAAATCAATAAATTGAAAAGAAAACTCGAAGCAAATAACTTCATTCGATATCGAACGATATTTCCATTTATGTTCTACTGCAATTTCGTTTGACATCGAATTCCATATTTTGACTCCAATTTTTAGTATGATCGTTTTTCCCATCAAACACTTTTTATATCATATATTTTGTACTTTGAATGTATGGATGTATAAATTTGTATTTTTAGGTAAATTCGTAAGCTTTTTTATGATACTCAAGATAAAAATCATTTTGTAAATAATAAATTCAAAACTCGTTAATTTTAACATTTATATATTGCATGCAACTACATACATACATATTTACAAACTAATTTTTATACATACATACTTACATAAATATGTGTGTGCAAAATGTTTAATAAAAAAATTACATAGAAATAAATAAAAAGTTTTAGAAAATAGTATTATTTACTTATATTTTATATACTTCTAAGGGGAGATTTTTTAAGAGCTTTCGGTTTTGATTTAAAAAAACGCACATAAAATTTAGCGAAAAGTATGAAATTTATATTTGAGTCTATAGAACGATTTATATAATTCAATGTTTGAAGATGATTTCTTGTAAATGTTGTCTGCGGTTACACCTCAAGTGGCTCATACGGTGGGTCCAATTTTGACATACTTTCTTTAATGGCCGGTATCTCATGAAAAAAATTTTCAATATTGGCTTTCAGTGCGTCAACCGTTGCGGACTTGTCCCTACAAACACGAGCCTCAACATAATCGCACAAAAAATAGTATAACGGCCAACTCGCCTCTCAATTGGGCCATAGTTTCGCGTGCTGTGTAGCATGTGGCACCGTCTTGTCACAAACTAATAACAGACATGTAAAAAATTACAGTTGCAAAAGGCCCAAATCATGTGAATCGCTGGACAGCGTAGAAAGAGACAACTATAAAATACAAAATATTACGAAAAAAAGGGATGAAAACAAAACCAGAATAAATAATTGTACATGAAAAATGTTGAGTTGAGATTTTTTATTTGTATTGAACTAAGATGTCATTGATAAATGTATAGTGCGGTTATATGTTGGCCTTTTATTTTATTTAATACAAAATGTTACATAATTTTCAAACGTCCGCGAAAAATAAAACCAAAGACAATGCAGATAATTCTTTCACTTCTCTTTCGTTAATTGTGCGTAAAGAGTGAGTCCGCAAGTAGCAAATATATAGTTCTCCCTTTCTGTCACCTCTGTATGCTTTGTGGTCTTGTGGAAACCGTATTTGTTATTTTCGCGCGGTAGCACTCGCCATTCACAAAACGTTTCTGCCGGTCATCAACAACACTGGCGGATACATATGCGATATTTTCCTCTGTTTGCAATCTACGTATGAGTGTTGTTGGTGGCTTAATGTTCAATAATATAAATTTGGTACGAAATTTACAAGAATCGGAATAGTCGTCTCAGAAGGTCGCCCAAACTGACCATAAAATGGAAAAAGTTCCGATGCACTTTCTTAACCGAGCATGAATTTTGATAATAGACTTCAATCATCTGCAAGTGTTGTTCGTTTTTAAGTCGATTCACGGTTAAATTATAAGCTGCGTTCGAGTACTTTTACAGTAAAATGCATTAAATGAGTAATTACTTAGTAAACTGAACAATTTACTATCAAAAAGAGCTGTTGCCCAACAAAGTACGCGAACGAAAAAATTTTAAAAATTAGTAAGATTAAGGAAACAGCTGCTTGCAAGTAAATATATGTATTTACACTTTGGACTACCCAACTCTTTTTCTTGTTGGTACTCGATTCACTATTTATTATAACACGAATATTTTAAGAAAATTTAAGCAAATTATTTTCTGTGATCTATTCCAAGTGCTTATTTTTATTAATCATAAACAAAATAACAGCGAAAATGGCTATAAATGGTTTCTACGTTTATTTCCTCTTAATGTTTAAAAATAATTGTTCACTTCTTATTTTTTTCAGTTTTTCTTTTTTTTAAATAATTTTTTCACAAATTGTATACTTTTTGTTTTCATATTTTTGTTTGTTTGCCTTTTAAATCATATGTTTTTCTGTGTTACCAAATTTTAATACAATTTTAATACAGTAAAAATTTTTAAATTCTCAGCCATGAACTATCACTTTACGCTCTCAATTTGTGTTCTCATTTACTGTAACTTGAGTAAACGAACGCAATTTAGTAAAGTTCAGTAAAAATTTGTAAAAACTTTTGGATACTCGAACACACTTATAGACCAAACTGAACGAGTTTAACAGTAACATGTTACACGAAATAAGCTGAGCTGCCAGAAACAGTATTGCCAAAAAGAAAGTTGCAAAAAATTAATTAATGATGTCAAATAAAAAAGGTTTAATAAATCTACTTAGCTGGCTTCCGTGAAACGAAATTGGATTTTGAAGTAAATTCCTTACTAAAAGTTCAGACTAAACTAATATTTAACCAAATAAGCGCAGGCAATAAAAATCCTTATCACTAGTATCCACCGTCAAAAGTGGTAAAATCGAACAAAGAACGCTGATGAGATGGTGTAGCGACCTCGAAATAAGTACTGATCCGTTCTGCTAGTCTAATGAATAAATTGTTTCAAATAAAATAGTACTCTCTTAATAAAAAATAATGAATTTATCCAAATATAATTTCTTAAATTAAGAAGATATGGGTAAACTCAGATTTGAACTTAAGCCAAAAATTTTCATTTCAATAAAAAATAATTTTAATTTATCAAAAAATTTCTTAAATTAAAAGGGAAATCTGTAAAAACAGAATTAAACTTAAGAAAAACAATTCCTTTCAACATTTATAATGAAGTTAATAAATATTTTTCCGAGATAAGAGGAATTTCCGATATGTAATTAGTAATTATTGTATATTTTACGTATGTATATGCATTTAACTAAATTTCATTCAAATTCAAGTTACACTTACTTAAAGACCGTTTCAGTTTTAAATGATTGTTCTATTTGATAGCAATAAAAATATGGTATTACCGATAGTTTTCCTAAAAACAGCAGGTTAGCTAAAGTAGTGAAAATTCGCTACAATGTTTTAAAATAATAAAAAAAACATTCTAAAAAAGTAATAAAAGAAAAATATGGATAAATGGTGTCAAAATTTTACAATAACAGAAAGAAGTTGATTTTTCAATGGCAACAAATTGTGTGTTTACCTTGTTACGCGAAACAATAAAATAACCTATTAAAAATAAAAAACCCGTTCTTAAACTTTTTAAACTACGCGCACCTAAATGGAAAACCTCTCAGAGGTGACTAAACAAAATACTTGAATGAAATTTTTACACAATATTAAGAACGATACGAATGGAAAATATTCCTACATTCGTAACTCAAAAATCTAGTTTTTTAAGTTATGACGTTATTCAAGCAACTGACGAATAATGTGTACACTATTTATCGTTTATATGAATTTCTCAATTTGAACTAGAGATGGGCATCGCTCACGAAATCAGCGTGAATCATGCGTGATCGTGAGCAGTTTTTTGTTTCAATCACGTGAGCGTGAGTATAAAAAAACTTCACGTGAGCGAGCGTGCATAAGTAGATTTTTTGAGTGATGGTTTCGTGATTTTGTCGATTTTGAAAATCTTTCCATATTTTTAATAGGTACGTGGTTTTCAATTTTGTCACGAAGCCATAAAACGTTGTGCCGGTATGTATTAATGTACTGATGTGAGTTTTTTCAACGCCAGGAAGAATACTTGAAGAGGTGAGAAACAGACTTCTCGAGAAAAATGTTGACAAAAATTTATTTTTGCATAAATCTATTTATCTATTAACGCTAAAGCACAGAATCTACTTAATCTTAATATTTTACACAGATTGTTTATGAGCTAGAAAATGAATGATTTTAATCAAAATATTTTAAATATGTATGTACATTTTAAATTTCACTTCAAAATAAAAGAAAATTTATATTTTCTTTAAGAATTTTCAATTGTGTTCAATTGTCAAATTTAATTTTATATACAAAGTTCGAAATAGCATGATACATATGTACATACATACATATGTGTAAATCCGCGTTTTCACATTAAAATATACAAAATTTTTTGAGCTTTCAATGAGGTACCTTCAACTTACGCATGCTGTTTGCTTTGATATAAGTGCACTTTCGAATGACATAAAAACTAATTTCTTAACAGGTATTTGTTGTGAAATAATTGATCACAAAGTTTTGTGACGCACTCTACAAAAAACGGAAGTGACTTTGAAAGTTAAATGTTTTTTCGTATTTTTTGCGAATTTCACATAATAAAGTACACAAAATATAGTTCCTTAAAGAAAGATGAATATAAGAGAATTCTAAAATAACTTATTTGCAGTCAAAAAAATGAACCCTTTGTGACTCACGTTACATTTTTTCTGTCCTATTTTCTATTCTGAAATTTCATACCTTATTTCAATGTTTCCAAAATAGTAAACACATAATTTTTTTTGCTAAAATTGAAGTGAATTCAATGTATAAAAATATGGCTTTCGATCGGGCCATCTTCACTAACACTAAAGTAACGATACATATGAATACCCAAAAATGGTTAGTTTCTGGTATAAAATTAGAAGATCTGAGGTAGAGTAGGATTTGATAATAATTTGTGCATTAATGATCGTCGAAATACATTTACTTTATTTATAAAATTATATATCTAGTCTAATATTCCATAAAAAAAGATAAGAAAACAGTTGGATCACTTTCAAAAAATTTTGTTTGGTTGACTGTTTCTGGGACTTACCCATATATCAAATTGAAAAATTGTGTTTCAAAACTAACAAATTGTTTCAGAAAAGTATATTTCTCAGTTTAACATAATTTTCCTTTTTTATTGCAGAATTTTCTAATTGTATCTTAGATTTTTTAATTTGCATTCAGAAATTTTAATGTATAAATACTTATAGGTTGTGATTTTTGCGTGAGCGTGCATGAGTGAAATTTTTTTATCGTGAGCGTGTATGAGCGTGAGTGAACAGTCACTCACCATCCCATCTCTAATTTGAACATCATTAAATGCTTATAAAGATTTTTCTAACTCAAAAACTTCAGAGGTGACATTTTTTTTAAGTTGGAATTTAAAAAAAACTATGTACTTCGGGCAATTTTTGCGTTATTTATTGGAACTCTTATAACAACAAGAAATTGTGATCTTATGAAAAGAAATGAGTGGGCAAAACAAAATTGTTCACTGCTTACGTTTTTTAATATCACGCAAAGTTTTAAGATACCTTCTCAGTACGAATAGTTTTCTATATAATCATTGCAAATGTTTTTTTCCTATAATAGCTGAAACGTCCATATTAAATTTAAGTAGTAGAAGTTGACTAAAAATTAAAAAAAAATTAACTAATCATAATTTCGCTTGGTATATTATGGATTTATTAGAAACAACAAATATTCTCATTATTCATGGAACACGATTTTATTCACGTGACTACCTCTGCTGGTTTCACAATAGATTATCCTATCAGCCCAGTTTTCTAAAACTTCATTGACGGTTTCTGGTTCTATCTAACGCTTCTTTCTGGTTCTTTCAAAAATTGAAAAATAAAATACTATATTTAAAATTAATTCTAGCAACTTTGATCATAATCCGTATGTACCAAACAAAAATATTAATTTTGTAGTGCTAAAAGAATCACTTGAAGACACAAATAAACATAATTCTGAAATCTCAAGCCACCACGGTGAAGTGGTCAGGTGGGCTTTCAACACACCTCTAAAGTTAATTCCATTCGGTCGGAAATACCGGCAGTCGACCTATATTTATACAGATCGTCTTCTAATAAAGTTCTTTTCTCTCTTGCTTATCATGAAATGGAATATCGATTATTATATAATAATAAATTCAAATGTACATACATATGTCACTATGTGTATGCCAGTACAAGGTGTCATATTTTCGTTACGGATTGTTAGGAACGAGTTGAGTATCAGTTGAACGAAATTTCGAAACATATTTGCGCCCATTCTATTTGTACCTCTTTAAAGATTACAAAGGAATGAATAAGGAATACAATATAAATACACGAACAAAAAACTTTGTCAGGGACTTATTGACAAACGGAAGAACGAAAGTATTTAAAACATGTAAATAGCATTACATGGAAAATGCTTCAACACACACACACACACACACAAACACACGCTATGCTGGCAAAAAAATGCATGTGCAGAAGTATTTGCGGATCTAAAACATATTTTTGGTGTCACAATTTTTACACGGTGTGAATTTATACACTTATTTATGAAGTAGCATCACTCCATCAGGGCTTTGCAAAACAAAAGGGGAAGAAAAAGGTATTTTTTTTTAAATACTTATGATCATTGTACGAATGCGTACTTACAACAATAATGACACAGATATAAATCAGAAGTATTTTGTAATTTCTGTGTTGCATCAAATATTAAACACATTGACTTTTAATGACGACTGACTTCTTGGTGGTTGGTTGATGTTAGCGGCTGTCGAGACGTTTCTTAAGGGTAGTAATTAATGGTGGTGGTGGAGAACAAGATGTTGTTGGCTTATTTGTTTTCTATCTAAGAGTCCTTAGAGGCTATTTTGTGGATTTTCGATACTTCAGCAAACAATAACCACTTGAAATCTTTTGTTTCTTTTTCATTTGAAGAATTCTTCTTTACAATACAATACTCTGTAGTACAGAATGTATAAATGTGCAGAGAAAAGATTTGAAAACAACAACAATAATATCAGTATATTGCAATTGCAGTTTTATTCAATACAAAATTTTCAGTTTCTTAAATCAAATAAAAACAACAATAGCAATAAAAATATATTTGTTTCTTTATCTATGCCTATTTGTTGTAAGATCACAATTACCTGCTAAAAATCACGCTGGCTTTTGAAAGATATTTTATTCTTCTCATCTAGCTGCTACTTTTTATTTTAGGCTTATGAATAATTGTATTTGTATATTTGTTGAGTACACAAACATAAGAATTAAGGATTTGTTATAAGGCGCTTGCTTAACTGACCATAAAGCAACTAAAGGTGTGAGTTTTAACAACCTTGACCAAAATTCAAAACTTTTTGGTCACCCCGATGTCTCTGCTCGAACAGCATCAATTGACACAAGTCAAGATGTTGTTTGTTATCGCATTTCTCTTTGCATTTTTTGTTTATCCGTATTGTTTGTTTTTTCGTTCTTCCTTCCTTAAAATCAAAGACAATACCCACTCATGCACAATGAAGGAAGATAATAAAACAAAAAATACAATGAAAAAGATTAGAAATTCTAAGATTATGGTCTACCAAAGGCTTGTAAGTCAATTACGAAAGTCTCTTTGTTGTCCTTTGTTCTCAAAATCTGTTTATTAATAATAAGTTTGTATCGGTACAATAAGAATTAACTATATATTCGTTAACCGGGACATCTGTACGTGCATGAGTATTGAGAGTACTAATTCTGTTTATTTAAAAGGTGTTTTTTCTTAATGTATTTTCGATCGGTCAATTACTTGGCACGCGCATTTTTTTTAAGATGTTTGTTTGAAATTTACAAAGACAATCGAAACCACCCGCTAGGATCGAAATTTTGTAGCTGAGTAAAGCTGTACACAATTATTGTTTACGAGAAATGCAGACCGAAATTAATAATAAATATGATCCTTTTTATGTGCTGATAAAATTAAATTTCCATTTATAAGCACTTAATGGTTTCAGAAATAGAAAATTTAAATTTGCGAGCAGAATGTTTGTGCTCATTATTTAGCTAAAATTTATTCGAAAATACTACAAAGTGAAAAAAACGTTGCTTTTTAAAAGCCATATCGACCATAATTTCCCATTACTTGTACGGATACATATACATACATACATATTATCATTACAAAAATTTCTTAAAGTGAAATATATGTAAATTTTTAATTATTACAAGCAAATCCTGGCTTAGCAATTCGATATATTGAAAAATTCGTTATTTCGCAGTTTTTTTATATATCCTTTTTATTAGAAAAACTAAAAATCATTAAGTTTATACTTACCACACTAATATTTTTGATTTTAATATGAAAAAAAAATATAAAAAATTGGTATAGAAATGTTATTTTATACAGGAGCATTAGTTTAACCAGCATGCACGAATGATCTGGTATCATCTTTCAATTGACCCCACTTTTATTCGAAGTGAAAAAGCATTGAAAATTCCGTATCTTTTTTGAATCTTGCATAAAAATCGCTATTATAAATTCTTTGTTGTATTTCTTTAGCTTTTGACTTTCACACAATTCCATTGAATGGCAAATGTTTCTTCTTTTGTTTAGAAACAAACCACCGAGCTTATTTTTCTCATTGGAATATTCACAAGTTCGTATTACACGAAACCATTTACCCTGTTTTTAAAACCCATCATAAATTTTCTTTAAGTTGTTATAAAATTCTAATATTTTAAACACAGTTAAGCTTATACGGGTAATCTTGTACGTAAAATGTTAAATGTCTATCATTAGAGGTTTCGAGATATGAAGGTGTACATAGTCAATGACTTACTGATTGACGCACTCATCAATATTGTGGGACACTTCCACTACAGCCAGAGATCTGAAATTTGGTGTACAGATATGCCTTGAAGCACAACTAATGAGATAAATCTGAAAACGGGACATTTACCTCGGGGGAGAGCTTTGAAAACTAATGTATTACAAGTGCGAAAAACACTAGTGCCACCTAAGATGAAAGAACTTTCGAGACCTACTAAGAAAACAAAGTTATCGCGAAATATGAAACATAAGAGATGAAAGACTTAACGACTTTATAGACGTCATCATACTATGTAACACAACCATCTGTAAATTTGGTCAACAAAAGAAAACTTAGCAAAAAAGCATCAGATTTGCACAATAAGATAAATGTGAAAAATAAGGCCAAGTTCCTATCAAAAAACTTAGTCCATTAAAAGTATTGAGATCAAAATGGAGGACCAAGTTCTTGATAGGTAAAATAGCATTTCATTTCTAGGCAAACTTTTAACTTGGCAATATTTGTTTAATTTTCTAATCGCAAAAAACTTTGGTGAAAAAAATTTTGCCAGTTGGAAATTTTCCTAGAAATTAAGTGCTATTTTAGCTATCAATCTCAATACTTTTAATAGCCGAAATTTTTACTTTTCCTTTCAACGAAACTCATCTTCTGTTTTCAATTTGTCACACGGATATTAATCGTGCAGTAGTTTCCGTTGTGTTTTGAAATTTAGGGTCCGAGAAGCTTTTACTATAATTTCATTTAAAATACTGTGATTTTTATAGTCCATTCCATGACTTTATATTTTATAAAAAACATCTATCATGTTACGTATATGCAAACTTAATAATGTATGGATCATATTAGATCACTGTTGTTTTCATTAAATATTTTGATAATTTTTTCTTATTTTTATTTTCTGTTTCAATTGGATTTATGAAAGAAAAAACCATAAATATTCGTATATCGAAAATAACATAATAATAATAATATTTTCATATCAAGCAAAAGCATTGTTAATTATATTTTTTATTAATGTGAATGATTTACCAGAAAGTACAAAAATTATACTCTAGTGTTCTATTTAATGTTTATAATCAGTTGAATTAAAAGAATATTAATTTTTGTTTAATGTTTAAAACTTAAATATACACTCCCGATCATTTGATTTAAACCACTTAAATTTCTGTTGTTAATATACCCGTGGGCCAAGATAGCGTCGATTAGGGCTATTCAAAAACCGAAAAAAAACTGGGGAAAATTATTGTGTATTTTACACGTAATATCAAAAGATAGCGTCGATTTTTGGAATTAAAACCATGGCAAAGAAAATCGTGGATGTTTTATACCGGGAGCAGTGTCGTTCTGCTCGTTTAACGGCCAATGGAATATGAAAGTAGACCTCTTAAGGCACAAAATGAGCCAATATTTTGCTCTCGGTAGGTGGCCCAATCAACTGCTTGCTTTAAACAACATGATTACCGAAACCGAAAGTAATGAAGGCCATATGCTCCTTATTGGATCGACAGGAACCAATATATATACATCCAACTACTTAAGTATATTTAAATAAAGGCTTTTGATGCCAGGAAGCTAAAAATGACTGAGGATTTCGATAAACGAGGTCTCCAGCGGCCTGCACAAATGGTCATACTCAGGAATACTTTTTATAACTTTTAAAATATGCTGTTAGAAAATGCATCAAGGAGGTTTAGTTTAAAAGCCATATTGCGGCCAACGTGATATATTTTACCGATTCTGTCGTATGTAGTTTGTTTCGTCTTTAAGTTGTTTTACATTTATAAATTTTTCAAAAGTTGTTCAAGCTCAAACAAAAAAACCTTTAAATAAATTTTGCACGAGTATTATTGGTTTTATTATTAAATTAATTGGAACTATCAAATTCTGTTTAATTGCTACTTTATGTTAATATTAATGTATGTTAATATTATTTGTGACAAATGATGTATGGCGAAATTCCACCCAATACTGTAGTATACGACATGTTCTTGTTGTATTGTATTCTGCTAAAATAAATAAGAATATGTATGTTCATATATAAAAGTTTCTTTCTCCAAAATGTCAACTTTTCAAATGTAGATCAGCGGGGACAAATCACCCCCAAATAGTGGATTTTTTTTTTGTAATTGAGGATAAAAATTTCGGGAAAATCCGCAAGGGATTTTTTAGGTTGAAAGAGCTTTTTTTTTGCTGGGGATTTTTAGGGAAAATATATTATTATAAATCTTGTTATTAAAAGTTTATTTATTATTGAAATTCATGTACATATTGAAAAAATTGGCAACAGAATACAGTATGACTTGTTAGAAACTCTTCTTAAAATAAATATACACTTAAAAAATAATTCAGTTTGATGTGCTGAATTTATTACATCTTCTCAAATCTGAAAATTTTTAATACAACCAACATGTGCAACAAAATTGCATTGGCTGAAGAATCAGAAGATTTTGATTCTGAAGATTTTGAAATGATAAATAAATATATTCATGTAATTTTAAGGATATACCTATGTATGGGATGAGATTATTATAATTAGTTGGACCTTTTGAGTGGTTCGTATTTTTCCTGTTGACATATTTTTTTATGTTAGCATACTTCTAGTGGTTTTTATCCGCAATGTTTGTATGGTAAATTTTTTTTAAACTACAAGGAAATAACTTAAGCTAAAGTGGGAAACTAAACATTTTTCTTGCGGAATATAAACTGTACCTCCTATTACATATTTATTTATTTTGAACAAAACTAATGAGAAAGCAATTTTTAAACCTTGGTGGACAATTATTCTGTCCTACAACTCTCATAGCAAAAACTATTTTTTTGTGGCTGAGTACCGACATATAAAATAATTGCACAAAAAATTTACAAAATATTTTGTGTTACTACAGTGGAGAGATTAATAGTTAGCGAGTAAACGCATAAATTAAACGTAGCATATGTACATGAGATTATACTGAAAAACAAAGTGAATTTAGTTGTGCTTGTCATGCTAGACCGGAAAATCTTAGATAGATTTAAATCAAAATCTATTTGTAACCAAATTTTATTACCTTATACCGATAGCGAATTTTCTATAAAATGATTGCTCTCTATTACGAATGGTTAGAAAAATACAACAAAATCTAAAGAAACACTGTACTGTTAACTCTTATGTGATAATTTATATTAAAAAAAATTATAAACTGTACAGATGACAAACTGAAACAAAAATGCCAAACAGAAGATGAGCTTAGTTGAAAGGAAATGTAAAAAACTTTGGATGAATTTAAAAAGAGTATAAGCTTTCGTAAATTCGATCTTTGATAAATTGTGAGTACTACAGTAAGGAAAATGAGCTCTGTGGTTTGTTTCTAAGCAAAAGTAAAACAAATTTGCGAATCGATGGAACTGCGTTTAAGTCAAAAGTTCATGCAAGTGATGGTTGGGTTGGGTATCTAGTTTCAAAAAAGACTTCTTCATTTTCGATGCATTTTCACTTCGGATGAAACTGGTCTCTATTGAAAGATGATACCAGATCATTCGTGCATACTGGTTAAATTAATGTTCCTCTATAAAATAACATTTATATACTCTCACAAGTACTTTGTTTGGCACGAGTGCTATCGAGCGCACGAATAATAAGTTCTTGTTTGACAAACACATAGTCCATGACTGCATTACACAGGACCATGTTGTAACTAGTCCATTTCAGCTACATTGGACCACGTAGTCCAATATTATCTACAGGGATATGTATCGTTTTTTTTAGTTTAATAGTACAATGAAATATGTAGTATACATATTACTTTTATAGTACGTATGAATTCAATGACTTTTAGGTTATCTGATAAAAAGGAAATTTTAAAAACGGAAATTCATGATATAACGGATTTTTCGGTATAACGAATGGGGCTGGCATTATATTGTTCGTTATACCGGGATTTGCCTGTACATGCTTTCTGTTGTTTTTGTTGATATTTTAACAAGCAAGTTCGCTTATTAAGATTGCTGGAAATGACACAGTTCAAAGTGGTTCTATTATTTACTTTAATTTAGTCCAAAGAAATGTATTATAAAAATATGGAACTTAAATTTTAAGTCTGCCCAAACTGACAGTTTTTTTAACATTTCAAAAATTAGTATATTTTTAATGATTGGGCGTAACTCAAGCAGTATTTAACATTTACAAAAATAAAAAATATAATAAACATAAATATTATAATTTATCTATTTTTTATACAAGAAAAAGGTTTAAATATTTTGTTTGAAATAAAAAACTATGTATGTATGTCAGCATAAAACAGAGAGATTTTTCATTTTTTTCTTTTATTTTTTTTTTGTATAAAATAAAAATATACATACATACATATTTATATGTATTTGAATAAAAACTGAGTTCATAAATTATTATAGATTTTTCTCTGTTTTATACGTTTTTGTTTAAAGAGAAAAAAAGTCATGAATATTCAATAAAGTCAATGTTGTCAACCATTGAGAGAACAAAAGCACCGCTATTAGTTCAAAAGCGTTTAAAAAATAAAATAAAAGGAAGAAAAAGCAACGAACGGAATTTTGAAAAAAAGTCATAAGTATTTGGAAAAATACGCTTAAAGTCAATCAGTAATTGAATTAAATGTTAATAGGCGCTAAATGTACTCACCTAAAATAAGTGGTTCCTTAAACTTTTTGTTTTCCTAAAGAATAATTATCAGCCAATAATTTAATTTATACACAAAAAAATTTTATAAATTCATATGAACTTTAACTGAAATTGGACCTAATATTAAACTAATATTAAATCCAAACAAAGATATTTATAGATATTTTTTCTGGTTCTATAAAATAAAAGGTTTAAATTTGTAAATTTATTAATGTATTCAAAAGCATACGGTTTGTCTAATAAATGAGGAATTACAAGAAGAATTAATTTTATTTTTTTGCACCTCCCGTTAACTCGCACGTTTAAAACTACATGACCACAAAATTCTTAAAAAAACATTCAAACATTACAATAAAAACAACAAAGATATAATATTGCTTGGTTTTAATAGACAACTAAATGTTTTCAAAATAAGGGTAGAAAAATAAGTCTGTTAGTTTCTTTTTTGAATTTGGTGCGTGTGGGTATAAATCATCTTTTTAAAAGGCCAGAAAAAGCTGAATCACCCAAAAATAAATAAAAATTAATACATAAACAAAAAACATGAATAAGAGTCTACACATTTTTGAATTCAATATATAACATAAATATCAGGTATTTCTTATGAGTTCAATTCAGTAATGGATCAAAAATTAGAACAGAATATTTGTATTTTGGTAATTATTGTATTATTATTATTGTTTAAATATATTCAAGTTTTATATCTGTCTTAAAACAAAAAAAAGAACATATAAAGGGTCGGCCATCTAACGTTTTTTTTCAACTAGTGCTTATTTCGTGAATGGTAACACTTAGCTCATGTCTGATTTGACAGATAATTAGTTTTATCCTTCCGATGAACGAATGTGGTTGTGTATATGCTTGAACAACGCTGGGAAGTGGGCCTGCGATCGACTTACAGAAGATGCCGATTTTGCCAAAAAAAAAAATCATCTTTTCAGATGAAGCTCATTTTGATCTTGGCGGTTATGTAACAAGCAAAATTGTCGCATTTGGGGCACAGAAAACCGCACGCATACATTGAAAAGCCGACGCACTCAAGACAAGTCACTGTTTGGTGCGGACTTTGGTCCAGAGGCATAATTGGGCCATTTTTCATCGAAAATGAGCAATGAGTGGCCGTTACAGTCAATGGCGATAGTTATCGGGCCATGTTGAACGAATTTTTGTTCACAAATATTGAAGAGGAGGACATTGGCAACATTAGGTTTCAACAGGATGGCGCTACGTGCTACACAGCCGAAGCTACACTCGATGTTTTGCGCCCTGTTTTTGAAGATCGCATTATCAGCCGCAGAGCTGATGTCGTTTGGCCACCTCGGAGCTGCGATTTGACACCGTTGGACTATTATTTGTAGGGTGCCGTCAAAGATAAGTGTTACGCCGACAAGCCAGAGACAAATGACGCTTTAAAGGACAATATTCGTGAAGCCATTGGGGAAATACAGCTGCACAAAATCGATAATGTGCTTAAAAATTATACCGATCGTGTAGGCTACTGCATGGTCAGCCGAGGCAGCCATTTGAATGAAATTATTTTTCATTATTAACCGGAAGGATTGTACTTTCAAATAAAAAAAGAAATTTCATTTCAATATAAACCTTAAACAGTTCAACAATTACGAATAAATATTAATTATTAAAAGCGAAGGCACCCGTCAAAAAACCATCATGTTTACATTGTCACAGGTGGTTGAATACTAAGAAAGTCAACTACAAGACAAAACTAAAGTAAACAAAAATGGAAAACTGTTTGATCTCAAAGCCAACGGCTTTGGAAAAAGCAAGAGAGTATGAAATATTTGGAATATTTAAAAATCAGAGATGGAATTTCGTACTAACCGAAATTGATTTAACTTGTAAGAAATGAATAAGTTGCACTTTTCGTATTCTAATTCGTTAAATAATACGGTTAAATAGTTGATATTCCTAGTTACTAGTATCCACCGTCAAAAGTGGTAAAATCGAACAAAGAACGCTGATGAGATGGTGAAGCGACCTCGAAATCAGTACTGATCCGTTTTGCTACTCTGATGAATAAATTGTTTCAAATAAAATAGTACTCTCTTAATAAAAATATAATGAATTTATCTAAATATAATTTCATAAATTAAGAAGATATGGGTAAACTCAGATTTGAACTTAAGCCAAAAATTTTCATTTCAATATAAAAAAAGAAATTTGAGAAAATATTCAGTAGTTTTTTTTATAGCATTTAAAAAAAAAAGTTATCTGGCGGACCCTTTACATATATAATATATTATATACTTTTTAAGAACTCTTGTTTGTTGAGGGTTTTTTAGCTACTCTGTATACATGCATTTTATTGGTGCTAATGCCAAATCATCAGTAGACCTTAAAACAGGGTCACCAACTGTCGGACCGCGGTTCGCATCCGGACCGTAGCCTTTGAAGATGATCCGTTAACTAACAAGTAATAGGGAAACCTATGAAAAAAAAGATAATTTGGGAGCGATAACACAAATAATTTCATTACTAATATTCTCGTCATCAGCGAGGTGCAACAAAATCTCACACATACACTCGTCGGACAGGCTCATTAAATCATTTAAAACTATCAACACAGCCATTGTATCATTCACCAAACTGTGCTTTGCTGCAAACTCAATCTTAATCTCCAAATGCAAGGAGTGATGAAAATAATAAATTTCCTTCGGGCAAAATCAGCAATGAAACATCGTGAATTGAAAATGTTTCTTGACGAAGTGGATGCTCAATATAACGATGTTTTATTGCATAATAATGTGAGATATTTAAGCAAAGGCCGCGTTTTACAACGATTCTTCACCATTTTAGAAGACTTGAAGACATTTCTTTTCAAAATTGATCAAACGTCCACAAACGAATACTTATCTTGCTTTCTTATTAGATATTTTTAAACACATCAATGATCTGAACCTTAAACTTCAAGGCAAAGGTAAGCTTGTATGGGCGCTCCTGACAGAAGTAAAAAGCTTTTTGCGAAAACTCGATCTTTTCAACATTGATCTGGATAATGAACGCCTCCACTTCCCTAATTTAAAAAAAAATCTGCAATGACAACGAGCTTGACGTCGGCCAATACAAGACGTTCATTCATGATATAAAATCGGAATTTGAAAACATATTCGCAGATTTTAAGAAAATTGGGAATGTTGTCGATATCCTCAGTAACATTTGCTATCTGCATCCTGGGGATGAATGGAGTAATGAAGCTGCAAATATTTTCGGGAGTAATAAAGCTTCTCTCCAGATGGAAATTATCGATTTCCAAGAATATAAAGTTTCTTTTCAAGGGTTTTGGATAAAATTTGTTTGTGCTAATAAATACCCAGAATTAAAAAAATTTGCCTTGAATCTTCTCAGTTTGTTTGAGTCAATATATATTTGTGAAGCAGCATTTTCTAAGATGAACTTCATTAAAAATAAATTCCAGAACAGATTTGCTGATGAACATCTCCAAGATTTAAGGAGAATAGCCTGCACAAGCTTTACTTCAAACTTCAGACGGATAGTCCAAGACAAAAAATGTAATTTTTCTCATTAATATTGTAAAAACCCTATGCACTTACTTCTTTTTATTCAAAGCATTTGTTTATTATTTAATAAAATAATGCACCAAAACCCATTCGTTTTATTTGTCCATTGATACAGTATCTAAACATATTATTTAAATAGTTCAGTTTATTGCCTTCCGGACCGCGATGGTCGAGATTTTTTAAAAAACGGACCCCAAATGAAAGTAGTTGGTGACCGCTGCCTTAAACAATATTCTTGAAAAGTCTACTGATGAAGAGGCATCATAATTTCCTCATCGCCAGTACAAATTGCATAAATATCACAAGTCTAATAATTTTATTAAATCATCGGAATTGCTAAATCATATCAACATTTCTGGAACCTCTTTAAAGAGCATCGAATGTGTAATAAAAAATAAAGCATTTTAATTCTAGTATGATTTCATTCCATAGTTTTTCAACCTCAGCGTTACTGAGAGGAAATACTACGTGGTGGTCTAATAAGCCCCCGTAGACTAGAAGATAGATTAATAGACCCTTTAGGGGGGGTTCGCAGGTTCGATTCCTGCCTAGACCCTGCAGACAAGCCAAAATGGCTTCGCGGTTAGTGTTTGTTCTTTAAAAAAATAAGAAATTTTCAATAGCCTCTCATTTTAACAGTTGTAATGTAACAACCTGTAACTACATTAAAATTTTTTAAATTAAATAAAAATATGGTGAAAATTTTGCAGACACAGTTCCCAAAACTAAAGCATTTTTTGCATCGGCGTGAAGCACCTTCTCGTTCAGCAATTGTAAAGCTGGTGGAAAGATTTGAGCAGTTGGAACGAGTGAGTGATGTGAAAACCCAAATTCGTTTACATCGCTCAACTGAGAATACTGCTTTTGTAGGCCATAGTGTTGGGGAAATCTCAGGTTTGTCCATTTCTCGTCGATCTTTGGAATCAGGCATTCCAAAAACGAGACTAAACAAGCAATTGCTACGCGCCACACTGGTAACGAGAAATTTTACTGACCGTGTCATTTCCAGAAGAGGAGATCACAATTATCTCGGTGATTTAAGCCTTTAGACCGTTTTTATTTGCGGATACTTAAAATATATGGTTTATGCCAATGGCCCACAATCGATTCAAGATCGCAAAGACGGATTCGTAAAGTTATCGAGGACATTAAGCAGCAAATGTGCGAATTGGTAGTAAAAAATTTAGGATGGGATATCCTCCTTTTTACAATTAAATAAACATCCGATGATTTTGCTTAAAAATATTCGATTTTTTTCATATCAAAATGAAACTTCTTATTGGAAGACCCTATAGGTGGCTAAATTCTAGATTAACCAAATCAATAAATAAATTTTGTTCCAGCACATACTGAAATTGTCACACCTCCACCCAAAATTCAACTGTTGAATCAATATTTATCCATTTCTTACTTATGTCTGTACATTTGATTTATTTATTTATATTTCGATATGATTTTATGGGTTTAGTAGAAAATGAAAATTTATCCTTCTTGAAGCTAAATTTAAAATAAAAAAAGACTAAAAAAAGCCATGAAGCTAAAACGTAAATTTCGTGGCTAAAAGACACGGAAAAACTCAAAATCTAGCCTCGAAAAGGCTAAAATGGCATCACTAATGGGTATCTATCAAGATATCTTCTGGTATGGAATTTCCTGTGGTACAATGTGAGTAGCGTTTATTCTCCAAATGTTTATCCTCAGTGTATTTTAATTACTCCAGAGCCAAATCGCTAATCCATGGTCTAATTTTTCGAACACCGCCACTTAATTCTTTATTTATGATATTACTAAAATATTGTTTTATACAAGTCTATTAATATAAATACAACCACACCAAGTGCGCTATATTGAAATCATTACTGAAAGAAGGATACTTTTATTGGCCAAGGCTATAAAAGGCTTTCCCTAAAGTTTATTGGCTCTATTCTGGTTACATAATATATTGTCATCTGATCACCGAAAACTAGATCGTGCATAACATATTTAAACTCTGTTTAACATTTTTGCTTAGAAAAAAGTTGTGTATTTTTACTAACAAAAATATTTGTGGTTTTCGATATTTTTCGACCGGTCTTATATGAGACAAAAACATCTCATTCAAATTTCATTTCTAGGTCTACTACTCTCGTGCTAAAATGCAGGTCATCATAATTTATATTTTTTATTTAGCTCCCATCGGTTTCGTTCAGTTTATTTCGTATGCCTGTTGAGTATTCATCGAGTTGTTCTTTGGGATTTGCTGTTGTATGCTTCCCTTCATCGGTATTATAGCAAAAATCGGACCAATGACAGAATTAGCAAAATCAACAAGTAAAATAAAAAATAACATAGAAATAATTTGAGACAACGATTTCTTGAAAAAAGTTTTTTCTGTGTTCCGATTCGATAAAATTTATATTGGATGCTGTAAAATATGAATTGCACGAGTGGCGAGCGGGCCTCTTGCAACTTTAAAGTAAGAACCGTTAAATATGCGTGCTTTTTATTCAGCTATCCCAGCTGATGGGAATTCAAGATCTGCGCAAGCAGAATTTCATTCATCCACCTCTTGTACCAACTCAAAAATATTATTTTACCACCATTGCATATAAATCTTGGTGTGGAAAAAAAACTTTGTTAACAGTTTAAATACAAATGAATCGGCAGTAAATTTTTTTTAGTTTTTTCTAAAATTAGCAAAGCAAAGATAAAAGATGGTATGAATGCTTCAAAGTATGAGTTTTGTTATTGTTTTCATGCCATATAACTTTTTAAAATTTTACTTTTTTATTATATGGCCCTTTCAATTTTCAATTTCAATTTCCACTAAAATGAATCATACATGTGCAATAATCAATCGTTAGACACTTATTTTGAAAAAAAAATATTTTTTTTACAGTGTAATTATTCCGCTACTTAAAAAAGATGCATTTAGTTGTAAAAAAAATAAATCAACTCTGAAACATATATCTAATAGCGGTTATAGTAGCGATATTGAAGGTATTATTTTGTACAACGCAAATCTAAGCATTTATAAATTTTTAATGTTCTTTTTTTATTGTATTTTGAATTTTATTCATATAAAATTTTATATTCAAAAACGCTAAGCGCACCGTCAGATAAATAGAGGCCTGAAATAAATTATGTTATAAAGCAGCGTTACAGTGAAATATACTAACAAGAGTTATCCACTTGATTAATCGTTGTTCGTTTAATCGATGAACTTGTTTTTGTTATTTAATTGGTTAATTAAAAGTATCGAGTTTCTATCAAGGAATAATCGAATAATTTATGCCAATTAGCCGATTTTACCGATTAAAACGCATTTCTTAGTTTTATATACATACGAGCACTTCTTCAGATTTCTAACTGATTACATTTTTAAAATTGTATTTCATGTTTATTCTGTTCACTTCCTTCCGTTAAAATTATACTTAAAATGGAACATATTAAGTTTTTACAAAATTGCGTCATTCTTCGCGAAAACATCATTGGTCATCTTTAGCTGTTGCTATTTAAAACTTCTACGCATTTAGTGTAAATGTGTAAATCAGTAAACTGTTTTTACAGATAAAGAAATATTGATACTGCCCACAATAAGTAGTACATTATGACCGCTGAGTGTGGCCATTAAATAGCTTAGCGAAGACTTAGAAAAGACAAATAATTGCATTTCAAAAGATTTAATTGCTTGCCTCAAAGACAAAATAAATGGAAAAAGAATTAAAGTACTGAACGCACTTTTTTTTTAAAGAGAAGTAACACTCAGGTAATTAGTATGCCTACCAACCCGTAGGTGTGTTACCTTCTTTGGGAGAGGGATAGTGAGAAAGCACAGATGGTGAAAGAGATAAAGCTTAATTTTGACAACTCTGAAATTGCGCGCTGTGTTAGTTATTAGATCAGTGTTGCAGCGCCTCTGATGTCAAGTAGGCGCATTAAATGTGTTTTTAAGCTGCTGTAGCCATTTTATTAATTATTTTACTTCGCCGGCGATTTTGCTACAATACCGACGAAGGAGGGCGCTGTGATGTCCGCTAGCATACACCAGTATCAATTGCTGCCAGTACTGTTCAGTGACCAGTTTGCTATGCCTTCATCACTTAAACACTCCAACAACAACAAATACAATGGCATACTAATGCACATCTGAAAAATGCTGGAGGCTATTCTTCATCTTAATTCATTAAGATTTTCCAATAATAAGATATCAAAATATAATTAGCCCGAAAGCTAAAGGGTTTGCCAATAATAATTGGGTGTTTGATAACTGAGTGCTTTGAATTAAATTTTACCAACTTTGTTTCCAAATTCTAGACGATGGCATTCGTCTGTTTGAGCTAAACAAAACCAAACAGAGTAGAACGCATTTAAAAAAATAGACCACAATATAAGACTAGAAAAACTCGCAAATCTTTTTAATGCAATACTTTCGATATCATCAGCATTTACTTCAACTGAAAGAGGTATCGGTATATACACCGATACCCTAACTCTATTCGGTTGTAAAATACGGGTATTCAAATACCACTTCCTTCAATACCGGTATCAGCTTTTCCGTAAAAATAAGCTTACAATACTGAGAGAATGAATAAACAAGATTGAAAATTAATTTAATTTTAATATTTTTTAGCTCCCTACAAGTGTTTTAACTTATAAAATCCTTATAACTTAGAAGGTTAACATATGCATTTGTATCCTAGTGAATTAGGGCCTCGTTTTGTAAAATGGAATGTTTCCAAATGTTTGAAATTTGTATCTTTTTTAGTTAATGAATAGATGATACAGTTTTCTCCAACCCTGATGGAGTCTAAGCTTTTTTAGAGTTTACAAAAAATTGTATTTTGGATTCGGTACTTTAGGAGTGTATGACTTTCGCTGCACCGTCCGCCTACCACAGGGCTCTTATCCAAAAAACTTTAAAGTTTGATTTTAGTAGAGTTTGGTGAAATTTACGAATTTATAAAGAAACAAGTATATTATGCATGCTCCAAGTGATGCAGTAGCAGAGTGTGAGCTTATCATGCAAATGGTAGACCGTTCAAGCCCGTCCGAGGGCATGTTTTTGTTTAATTGCAGTGTTCCTGACAAAACAGACCAGTTGGTGACATTGAACACAACAATTCCAGCTTAATTAATGAGTTAAAATGCAATAGTGGAAGTATTTACCTACTTCACTTGTTAAATGTTAACATTTTAGATTATTACTTCACCATCAAATCAGTTATTGGGTTTTTATGCTTAAAATTTCTTTTTGTTTCTTTTTCTTTTTATTAATCATGATATAATAAACTAGGTAAAACCGTTAGAACACCATAAGCAAATGTATTTACTGACTGTCAAACAAACTCCATATGTAAACAATATTGTTTATATTTTTTCATATTAGGTTAGACATTCAGGAAATATGTATATCATATTGTTTATTGTATCATGTTTATTAATATAATAAAGTAATGAATCAAATATTATTGCATAAAATTATTCGCAAATTATTTTAATTGTACGAGTTGCTCGAGTAATTCAAAGCCCCTAGTCAATTTTAGAATCAATTAATTGCTTTCGCAAGCATGACAAACATTTGACAAAAATTGCATACTCGAATAGTAACATCACTTACGTTCCACATCAACTTACAATCAGCATTTAAGAACGGTTGAGTATCTTGTCTTGAATTAAGAAAAAATATTGCAATAATTATTGTAAAAAAAATGTTTCTGAAATTATTCGTTCTCCAGCTTTTAGACCTTAAAGAAGAGATAGATTTCAAATAATTTTCAACTTAAGATCAAACCTATGTGCATATTGAATATACATATTTTCAAGTGAAAGAGCATGTGCAACAATATTTATATACCTATCTCGTAGACCAATTTGGAAGTTATTAGTATCAACAACACTTTAAACTGATTGTCAACGCTAATGAATTTCAAGATGAAGCATATGTGATATACAAAGTATTTTAAACTAAATAAATGACATTTTATAAATGAAGAAAAAATAATAAAAATGCGTAAGGTAATATTATAAGTGTGGGTGGTATTTGAATTGTGTTAAAAAAAGATGGATGGGCATGAATTGTCTGTGAGTTAACAACAGCAGCGAAACAACAACAAGAAAGCTCTGAATCAAAACGTAACAATAGTTGAGCCGTGTTTTAACAAAAATCCATAAAGGAAGCCTCAAACTAAAAAACGAAAAAGAATAAGAATGTGTTGAAGTAAAATTAACAACAAATTGAAGCATTTAAAGCTCAGCGGGTTGCCGGAATATTCAAGCGCGAAATATCTGAACATAATCATTGCACAAAATCGATTAAGCACACGATACTTAAATACACAAAAAATAAAAAATAGTTACTGAAAATATTTTTTTGCTTTCTGTCTTTCTCTCGAAGTAAATCTTAATTCAATAATAATAAGACATAAAAATATATGTAGAAGTTCTGTTTATAAATCAAATGATATAAATTTTAATTTCAACGAATACACCTCAGACTCACAATTACAAGCAAGCAAGTAGACAGCCAACTTATTGCCAATCGACCAGAAATTCCAGATGTTTTTGATTTTGAACTGGTAAGAAAAGTGTCTAGCGAAATAATTTTAGTTGAGGCATCCCTTGAATGGTCTTCAAATCCATCAGACACTTCACTGTTACCATTTGCAATTCCAAAAAAAACGGATCATACATTAGCCATTTAGCAATGACATTCACACGTATAAAATGATAAAATTAAAAAAATATGTCAATACCTATTGCATGGAAAAGATGTTAAAAACTTCTGAATATATATTAGAATTTTTAATTCAAATCTCAAGCAAACGAAAATTTTAATTAAAAGGACTGCATCAATGAACTTTTCCTAACCTCAATAAAAACTATAACAAAGGAAATAAATTATCTAAAAATGTATAATATCAAGAACTTATTAACGTCAATTAACTCCCCTTTCTTAAACATATATACGCATGTACTCATAAAATATACTTATACTTAATGAATTAGTACATAAATATTATGAATATAATATGACTTTTTTCCTCCAAACATTTTTCGTTGAAGTTGAGAACTTTGTAATAAATAATATGAATGGAAAGGAACAAAGCTTTCAATAAACAAAAATCTTTTAAAAATTATGAATATTACAGACTGAATTGTGCTTTACAGACTGAAATAACCTTATTTTATTTTTGCTTCATATAAATCAGAAATTACATTGTAGAATTTGTGAATAAAAAATTATAAATTTTATTCAAGCAACTTTTGAAAATTTATAAACAGTAAAATATATGTGTATAAAATAAATCCTATTTTCATTTCATACTATTTAGATTCAAACTTTTCCTATGTAACAGAGACTTATGAAATCATTTCATACTACACGTACATATGTACATTAGGGGTATAACCAAATTTTGAACCTAGCACTACGCGATAGCGAATATTGTGTTATTTACGAAAATATTTTTTTTGTGTGTTTTGAATATAAAAACCTCAGCCACAAAAGCGATTTTCTAAAATCCCTAAAGAAAAAAATTTATTAAGAAAATTTTTAAATATTTTATTAATAAATTGAAAAAAGTTAAAAAAGTTTCTTAATTATTAAAGGACATAAATAATTTCATAAAAAAAACTGTGAGTTTTTGCCTAAATGTATAAGTACAAATAAAAATAAAAAAAAATAATTTTTTGAAAACCGCGAAAAATCAATATAATTTTTTTAATAGTTTTCAATGGACTATTCAACTATGCTAGGGCCATTTTGATATTTGCGAAATATGGGAATAAGTTATACCCCTATACATATATGCTAAAATTGTATCATGTATATGTATATATTTCTTAAAAATATTTTTTTCGAAAAGGCATTTTCCATCCCAAATAAATGCACAACATTTCTGACAGACACAACACTAACTGCATGAGTTTGATTTTCTATTCTACTTCTTATTATTAAAAAATTGCCGCGAGTGAAATCTTATATTCTAGTAAAAAAAGGAATATTTTTTTATATCAACATGTACGAGGGCGGATTGATATTGAAGCTACCTAGCGCTAGATGACAGCACAAACTCAAATACTTTTTTTATATATACATATTCTAAAAGTTAAGTATTTTATAATTAAATTAAAAAAAATACCCAAAAAAATATTTTACAAGATAAATTTAATATGGTATCGACAACACATTGAACAGTAAAAAAAGTATTCGCAGACTTGTCAATGTAGCTTTGAATCTACTACCAAAACTTCTAATATTTCACTAACAATGTGCTGTGGAATTATAGTCTCGGTACATCTAAACAACCTTTGCAAACATATTAATACAATCTGAATGCCCTAAAAATGGGAGGTTTTCTTCATTTTTTATGCTAAAGCAAAAAGTTTTTTGTGTTGTGTTGTCCGTTCTATTTACTTTGTATATTTAACAGCAGGATTACTAGAACTATGCAACTTTTCGTCATAGTCATATTTATCAACCTCATCTGAGTTCTCTTGATCCTCCAAACATGCTTATGGCGAAAACGAAATTTTTTGCTGGGAAAAGCCTTTATTACCGTAAATAAAAGTTGGCGAGTAACGTAATGTAAATAATGGTGCAAGTAAGGGGCTGTACACATATTAAGTAACACTCCCAAGGGGTGAAGGATTTTAGAATTTGTTACGGAGAAAATTGTAGAGGGGTTAAGGGGTCTAAAACGCATAAGATGGCGTTACTTAATATGTTCGTAGATGATTTTTAACGACATATGCATAGGGATGCAAGAGATACATCGATATTTAGAAAACATCGATGTATCGTTCATAAACATCGATGTTAACATGGATGTTTTTATGGACGATACGTCGGCGATACAACCACCACTCAGGACAGAAATAGACTTCTGATGACTAGATTACCAAAACTACTTTTCCTTCACTCTATTTCATAAGTATTAGATTCTAATTAAAAGAAATAAAAATACTTTGATAAATAAATCTTGTGAAATAGTAAATATTAAGTTTGTTCTGCTTAAGTACGTCTCATTTACAAACACATATTTACCGATATATTAATGTAATGAACCTATTTTTTCACAATACATATTAAATCATTAATTTTTAGAAAATCAAAACATCGGAAAAACATCGATGTATCGCTTTTTTTTAACCATATTTTTTAACATCAATGTTCATCGGCAAAATATCGATATTTTCAAACATCGATGTTTTTAAGAACGATGTTGCATGTAGTCAACATGTTTTTTTGCTGATTTCTTATAGTTTTGTGAGCGTTGATTTCCCAAGAAACCAGCTATTACTCTCTTATTGAGTTCCGGGAAACCTTTTCAGCGTCGGGGAAAATATCCGGACCCTTTAGTATGAGGTTTTACTAACCATCACCAGTAGAATCGAGCCTATACTGCCAAGTCCGTGTATTAAAAAAAATCTTCATTTGTCGCACTATGAAATTAACTGAATTAAAAACGAAAATTTTGAAGGTTTAAAGTGGGTTTTATGAGCTTTTTCTGATTGCATTGATATTGATATGACAAAAGTGAAAATAGCTAAAAAAAGTAAATTTATTTTTGTAATATTTATTTTTATATCGCAAAAATAAACTAATTTTTGTTTTGTATAAAATATTTATAATATTTGTACATTATTACCATATAGTTTAGCGGTATCACAAGTTTTGAATTAGCTGCTGAACAAAACTGATGACACCTGTTTTCGAGAGATCACAGATTTTCAGAATCTTTAGAAGCCCTTAAAAATTTGTTCACAAAACTCTTCAAGCTATTGGGTTGTAGTAGAATCAAAACTATGAATCAGTATATTTTTCAAAAAAAAATTCATTTTACGCACTTTGTAATGAAATAAGTGAAGTAAATCAAATTAAATCATTAAAATCAATATCATTAACTTAAATTCAAAACCATGTAACTAGCAAAGAAATCGTAATACGTTTTTTATTTATTATCGTATTTTATATGATGTTAAATACCATAACAGTGTGTGTAATTTTTTAAGTCATGGAAAAATAACATACACGGACACCATTTTACGTGATAAAGAACCAAAAAAAGAATACCCGTGTCACCCAGTTTTGCCCAAAGTCATGCACTTTTTTTATGGGCCCCCAAAGATTTGGGGCTTCGGTGCCATTTTTGCAAAATACTGATCATATTCTCATGCTCATATCTTATAAATCGTTCGGAGGCAAAGTTATAGATCTTATTATAAAAAACAAAAATTTAAGAAAACAATCAACTACAAAAATGTACCTAAAACCTCAATAATCAACTTTTTACAATATATGAACTTCCTAGGAATGATTCTTAATACCGTTTAGGTAGCGCTCAAGTAGTCGTAAAAGTGAAAAATTTCCCGAAAATTTTGTAATTTTATTTGTTTTTTTTTACTTCAACATTGAGATTCATACTATGCTACGTATTACAAAAATGAACTTAAGATCTCAATAAACAACTCACGTGATCACGCACCGACCGCAGCAGCACAGGTAAAGCAATAAGCTCAGCACACGCATCAAGGGACGCAGCACACAATATAAAAGCGACACGACGCTCACATTCAGGCATTACACAGCGCGATGTGAACGAGAGCTCAGCGGTGAAAGTTATAGAGAAAGTGCTATAGCATAATTCGTGCACAACATTGGCAACTGACAATTTCAATATGCAGTGTGAAAAAATTTAATTATTTTGTTACGTTTGCGGTCATCAAACCAGAAAAAAAGTTGTATAAGATTTCAAAAGGAAAAGAATCTTTTAACTAGTGAATTCAAAAGAGCATACACATTATTTTTCGACGAAGTAGACTTGACCGGTGAAAATTACACACATAATACAGTGTGTCGCCCATGCTATAACGATCTTATGACATGGTTGAGTGGAGGGATAGAAGTATGAAGTATTATAATCCGGTAAACTGGATTAATCGCCCAGGTGATCATGATGCAACCAGTTGCTATGCATGAGTAAATTACACATGTCGTCTAAATCGACATGCTGAGAAGAACAAAATTTCTAAAGCAACTATAACAGCCACATTACCAGTGATTGCATTTGAAAATTTTATATCGCCAAGGCCGCCAACTCCAGATCGTAGGACAGAATTTACAGGAATGACTAGAGCAAGTGGTGTTACTTATAAAGATCCATTTGATAGCGATTATGTGACCCAACAGGGAAGAGATGGACCACAACTAATAACACAAATGGAAACGGATTTCATCGTGGCGATATTGGGACTATCGCATAAACTTGCGAAATTTTTGACAAAATTTTTAAAGCAAAGAAACCTCACACATGCTAATATTAACTATACGGCTACCGCAAACGGCAAGTTCAATTTCAGAACCTCTACACTCTAAATGATGACAATTCGTTCGCTTACTGCTTTGCTATTGAGCGGAGATTATTTATCGATGGTTCTGTTTCGAGCTTGAAAGCAGTGTTGTTACAGGGTCGAACCAAAAAACTTCCATTCCGCATGGGTATTAACATGTAAGAAAGCTATGAAACATTGAGAGGTCTAATGAAAAAAATCAAATACTACGAAAATAAATGGAAGATTTGCTGTGATTTGAAAGTCATCAACATTTCGCAAGGGCTTTCCAAAATTCTTTTGTTTTATTTGTAATTGGGATTCGCGCTCACTTCTGAATCAATTCCAATGTAATTTGTGGAGAACAAGAGGAAGTATGGAGGAACAAATGAAACAACATAGACTGAAAAATGCAGCAATAATTGACAATACTCAAGACATCTTTTTGCCACCACTCCACATAAAATTGGGAATTGTTAAAAAATATTCGGCAAATTTTTCACTTTTGCGGCTACTTAAGCGCTACCTAAACCGTATTATGAATCATTCCTAGGAAGTTCATATGTTCTAGAAAAATGTTTATTGAGATCTTAGGTACATTTTTGTAATAGATAGCAGAGTATGTATCTCAATGTTAAAGCAAATAAAAAACAAATAAAATACAAAATTTTCACTTTTACGACTCCCTGAGCGCTACCTAAACGGTATTCAGAATCATTCCTAGGAAGTTTGCTGAGGTCTTAGGTACATTTTTGTTGTTGATTGTTTTCTTGAATTCTTAACGGTTTACTACCTATGGACCTAAACAGTGGAAAAAAGGTTAAGAAATCGAATTTTTTAAAATTTTTTGCGATTTTCATCTTGAAGATGAAAATTTTTTTGATTTTAAACGTTCACAATTTTTGTTTTTTATGACAAGATCTACAACTTTGCCTCAGTGAGTAAATCAAAATTCCGAACGATTTACAAGATATGAGCCTGAGAAAATGATCAGTATTTTGCAAAAATGACACCGATGCCCCAAATCTTTGAGGGTCCATAAAATAAGTGCATGACTTTGGGCAAAACTGGGTGACACGGGTCTTCTTTTCTTGTCTTTTATCACGTAGTGGTGTCCGAATATGGTTATTTTGTTCGTGCTGCACTGTGCAATTAATGAAAAATGCGATTTAAATATTGTAATTATTATAAAGGGTGTTTTTTATTGAGGTATAGAACTTTAAGTTGGCATCACTTTTTTAACTGGCGGCCATTTTGTCAGCTGTCAAGTGATTAATATTTAGTTTGGTTTGCCATTTCATCATGAACAGGTTGACAAAAGAACAACGCTTGCAAGTCGTGCAAATTTATTTCGAAAATAATGGTTCAGTTCGCGAAGTTTACCGCAAGCTCCGTCCATTTTATGGTCGACATAATCGTCCATCAGAGCAATTAATTCGGTTAACCATGGATCGTTTTCGCACTACGTTTACTCTATGTGATAATACGCATCCGCAGAGACGTCGAACAGTGCGCACCGAAGAAACAATTGCCGCTGTAGAGCAAAGTGTTGAAGAGGACCCGAATGAATCGATTCGCCACCGTGCACAGCAATTGGAGCTTTGTCCATCAACAAAAAAAAATTGAAAATTGGACCTGTAGAATTGGCTTTATTCGAGCCAGCCGCGGCGGCCACATGCCCGAAAACATATTTAAACATTAATGGCATAAAATTATCCTTCCAATAAAGCCAAATTAATGGACATTAAAACGATTTTCTTGTGTTTTATTTCAATTCGAAGTTCTATACCTCAATAAAAAACACCCTATACATTTCAGATATACCATTACATAAAAAGCAAAATTTAAAAAATTCGAATAACCTCCTAATTTATTTCACTGTTTAACACAAAACAAATTATAAGGTTCTAACCAAGACGTATATAACCAGGTGACAGCATTACAGCAGCTGACTATTCATTGCGAATGTCAAAATACATACAAAATACTTTTACTTTTTTTCTGTATCTGTTTTCTTTGTTTTATGGGTTAGGTTTTTGACATACGCAAAGAAATTACACAAACAAAAATGCCTGTTGTTCTTGTATTGTTGTAATTGTTTTCCTAATGCTGTCAACTAGTTAAATACATCTTAGTTCTAACGACTGATTCTAGTAAACGACACCAAAAAAAGTGTATTGGCGCTTGGAAAATTTACAGCTGCGATTAATTGGGGGGAGTCAATCCTAAAGTTTAAGAGAAAGTTTAACAACATCCAACATATTTTATCAATAGAACACTCGTGCATTTATTATTTTCTTCAATAGGTGCACTTGTCTGAAGAAATTGTTAGTTATATCCTTCAGATTCTGTTGCTAAATGGTGATCAAAATAATCCAATTCTATTGTCTTTTAAGAGAACAACTTGACATTTCTATGACCCAAATGACTCACTTGATTTTTTTATGGACGGATTTGCCTGGATTTCCATATAGACAACTATTAACCATAATTAGTATGCAGTTCAACCTGAATTTCAGGCTGCTATAAAAGGTATGTATAAAAGTATACATATGTATACATAGTACGCTTAAGCAATTTATACATTTTTAGTCGAATTATTTACAGTTTGGAAGACTTCCGCGCTTTCGAAAATTTTTGTATCACGTTGTCACACGACGATTCTAATAATTCTCATGAGGTTTTGAATATAATCAGGCACGCACACACACGATAAATATCTCACACTCACAGTGAAATGAATACCAAAACGTTATTTAATTTTAAAAATTGGTTATAATATTTTTTATTTATTTTTTTAACAATTGTGAACAAGCAGAGCTGACACCTTTTTTATGTACACATGTAAATAAAATCCCCAGGTTTTGAACGGTTAAAATCAGAAGAATCAGAAGCCGTCAAAATAAATTTTTTGCATTATTAACTCAAAAAGGGATTTTTTTAGTTATGACGATGTTGCAGCAAATTAATAAAGAAATTCGAGATCCACCAAAATAAGAACACAATAATAATACCATTCAAGCCCACGTAACTAACAAAACGAAAAGATAACTTTGTATTGATTAATACAGTCGCGAATCCAAGAGAGCGAAAAAATATATCGTTCCTCGCAAAAGCAATTATATATCGTTCATTTTTATTGAGTTGTTAAGGCAAACCTAACAAATTGTAGGTTTGTACTTTAGAGAAAATATTTAAATCTAAAATGTGAACTTTTGGACCATTTACAAATAAATAAATACCCCTAAATGTCATTACAATTCATGAAAAGTCTTATATTTAGCTTTCATATACATATAAACAAATTCAATATAAATTTCATATATAAAAAAATTATCGACTCAGAAGCCACATTGCGAAGTTTGAACGGAAGGTTTGTAAGAATTACTTTTACGAGTTTTCAAAAGGCAATATATGTTTACTACTTGCATATTTTTCACTGGCTTTAGTGTATGTAATTATGATTTGCTACCATAAAACGAAATTGTTCATTCCATCACTTCACAATTGCAATGTATTTTATATTTTTGTGTGTGTTGACCTAATTTTTAATTGATTATAATATTGAGTGCGCTTATTTCGGGATAGCTAGATGACATTGCAAGAAGTCTGAGATTTTATTAGTTTTAGTTTTTTTATTGTATTCCTTCCTTGTCACAAAATCTTGTTAAAGCATAATAAAACTCAAACTTGTTTACTATAAAATCATTATTATTATATATATATATTATTATTTTTAAAAAGAGAACACATACTTTCATGCCTCTGTAACATCAAAATAATGTTGTGAATGAACTACAAATACAATGTAGAGTTACGTACAATTTGTTTACGAGGCAGGGAGTAATAAAAAAACATCATTCTATTTTTCATAAAATTTTTTAGCTGCATCACTTTTAAACCGTACGAAATTAAATTTACACGAATCTGTAAAAAATCGACAACATGAAGATGTTTTGGTTTGGTATTTTATTTTGTATTTTTATCGATGATGATTTTTAAAATCAAATCAATATAAGTGAATGGATATCATCAAACTTCAACAGATTTGTTGAATAATAAAATTTGTGTCCTGCCCCTCACGATCCAGGCATTGCGTCAATCAACAAATCTCTTAATAAACTGTAATTTTATGTGTGGGATCAATGCGCTGTTGTATGCCAATCTCCAGCTGGGATTTTCAAAGCTTTGATCTACAAGGCCCGCCTGTCAATAAAATTTGTTTGGTTTTTTTCTTCAATTTCTTCTTTATTTTTGTAGAATGGCTTTGAATTAAACATTCATCGCTTATTTAGTTGATGCATGAAAATGATTTGCATTCGATACAGATATGAGTAATTGATCTCGAAGAATTTTTTTATTGTTGTTAATAATTATGTGCTAAAACTAAAACTTTAAGAATTGTGACACACGCACAATATAACCTGACCAGACATTACAGGCAGAAGAACATGTTTTTGTACATATCGCGTTTTTATTGCAACATGGTCATATCTTAAAAAACGTGATCCTTTTTTAATATGATATTCTCCTGAACCTATGCAATGTGTAGAAACAGGAATATGTGTAGTTGCATTCGTTTTTTATTTTCATTGAGATATAAGAAAACCATAAACAAAAATATCATCTTAAAGTATAGTTTAGAAATAAACTTTAAAAAAAATATCCTCACATCGGCCATGATAGAGAGGCCGTGCAGGCTCGGGGAATAATTTTTAGTTCAGAGAACAGAGTAATCAATTTATATAAATGAAGTGACTGTTTCCATTCCAAATGCCTAAGCCAGGTGTGAACCTAAACATATGTAACTATTGGAAACTATTTGAATCATGGTTATATTTTAAGATCAAAAAATATTGATTTTCCAAATATCCTCATCATAAGAAAAATTACTTTAGCCTTTTTTTATAGTAACGAACGTATCGTGATGTTCTTGAAAAGGACTCCTCCACTTCTGCTATATTTCAAAATAGCATTTGTTTTTTCCAAGGACATGGTTTTTCCAAGACCACTACTGGACATACTAGACGAAGATCCTATTTGAAAGTGAAGTCTTTTTCTTTTCCCTAATAAATCAGTTCAATGTGTGTTATTCCTTAATGTTTCGATTACCTTATCCAAGGCGTGTTAATAAACATCAGCAAAGAGGCGAAAATTGAATTAAAGAAATCTTAAGGACTAAGTACGCAGCTCGATACACAACAACATTTTACATCATATTGTAAATTTTAAGTTGCGATTTGCAGGTCTGATACTGTTGAGGTCAGGACAGTGAAGAAAATTACATGCGATTTTAATGTTTTTTTCGGTTTTTATATGATATTTTTGTTGTGACTAAACGAATAAAGGTATTATATTGGTTTTTTTACCAATTTAAATTTATTTAAATAAACTTAAATTTTAAATTTTTTTATATAACTAATTTAATTTATTTAAATTAATTGTATTAATAATTTAAATAAATTTTTATAATTATTTCATTGAGAGATTTGTTCAAAAACTATTTTTGATATTTGAAACAACAATTAACTTGAATATTATTGTTCAAACAATTGTTAAAAAATTAAACAAATACAAAATTTATAAACTTTTTTTGTAAAAATAAGAACAAGGTCTTTAAAAGTTAAGGAAACAGATGTACAAGTTATGTTTTATACCACAATAATATTTAGAATCTCTATATGCAGACCCAAAAAAACCTTGCGCCATTATTTTTAACAATTTTTTTTTAATTTTCAAATTTAATTTTGTTTTTGCACTTTTTCAAATACTTTTTTGACGTCATAATCTTTTGTGTCTTTTGAATTATTAATTTTAAATCTTATTCTCATCACTTTTAGCACTTCCCAATGGCTTGAAGAAACTGTAACAATTTGGGTGTTCGTGTTCAGGTCGACCACAAAAAAATTTAATGAAGTTAATGAAAGAGCAAAATGGAGAAAAACTTAAGGAATTCGCCACTAATTAAAAACAGGAGAGATCACGTTTGCTGCATCCATGAATTAAAGAGTAGCGGGGCATAAAGATGCGGCAAAATTAATAATGGATTTAACGGGATCTTCGCGATCGTTAAAAACTTCTCAGATCAACGCTGTAAATAAACTTTCATGCAAAGAAAAATGTTCATCCATGTTACACTACTAAAAAATTAAAAAAAAAACATATGCCAATTAAAATGCCAGAACCGTAACTGAGACATTAGCAGAAGTGAAGCTACAAGCTCTCCTCGACCACACAGCATCATGATTATGTATATAGTGTATACTATATACCTCGATGAGGTTTTACAGCAGTTGAACCATCAAGAACTAAATTTTCTGAAACTAATAAGCAAAAGGGGCTGTGATGGATCATCTTTTAAGCAGAAATTGGAAAACGAAAACGATGGTGACTCTAATATATTCTAAATCAGTTGTTTGCCGATTAAACTAATCTCAAATACTGATGGAAAAATAAAACGATATGGCGAAATCCAGCACCATCTTCAACTAGGCCGCATCCGCTTTGTGCACGAAACTACTAAAATCACGATGCATGAAATATGATACATAAATAATCAAATTAAATTTTTTAAGAAAAGCGAAGTACCATGTAATGAAGGTATTGCACAAATTAAACACACGATGGTATGACAATAGTCGGCGGAAAAACTTCAAAAGATTTTAACTATAATGCTTTGAATTTTGGACTATCAACTTTTTAGAATCGATACTTCATCCTTTAATTAAAAAAAAAAGCTTTTGGCCAGCTTTTCGGGTCAAATACTCATTTGTGTGACATTTACTGTCAAACCTGATATAATCTATTTCTAATAAATAAGTTTTTATACTTTTAAAAAAATGTGTGTGCTATCGAAATAATTGCCTACTCCGAGAAGCTCCCTTCGCAGATTTGGTTCCGTGAACATTTTTTGATTCGTGTAGTCACTTTGATTGTTAGTACAAAGGAGCTCAAATTAAAAACTTTCGAAAATGTATCTTTTATGTAAGTCAATATTCATTTAAGTCTCATCTACATCCTTAAAGGTCGTCACAGAAGTCTGAGTGTGAAAATAATACAGTTAGTTATTTTTTAAAGTTTTATTTAGATTTTAAGTTTTCGGTTTGATTATATCATCAGATTATTTTATTTTTTTGTCAATTTAATACTGAAAATCTGATTCAAGGCAGATCCACAACAGGTAGTCTCATACGAATTCGCTTTGAAAATTAGAACAGATGTATCAGAAAACGGTTGACAAATTTATGAGAAAAAAACAAACAAATTAAATAAAAAATTTAAATATGTATGTCTGTTTGTATGTATGTCTTGGGAATATGTGAATATAAAAGTGGTTAAGAAAACTGGACATGGAAGGTATTTCGGATGCCATCACCAACCGTATCTGCAAAGGCACAAATAGTCCGAAATGTCTTCCCAATAAATCACGTCAGTTTGTGGGACACACAGGTGGCAGAAGCTGCAGTTGCATTCCCTATAGCTCTAACCATATCAGTTTCAAATACTTTGATTGCCGTTACTAATGCAGCAACGCTAACCACTTATTTGCCCCATGCTAATGTTAAAAGGTGTTGGTGTAGGCGTACCAGCAGCACAAAGTAGTGTTTTGTGTCTGCAATTCAAAGTTTAGTTACACCCATTCACACTACACCAGCTCGGTTACAGTTACTGGCTACGGTTACTGGTATAAATAACACATTAAAGTTTGTTCAAGGCAAATCTGTAAGTCGGAACAGTTCATAACATGCCGCCACAGTAATATCACCAGCACTACTTCATGTCAGCTGGTCCTGCCAAGTACAATAAAAATGCCATACCTCTTCAATTCAGACTATGAGTAGCTATCCAGTTTCCGGAGGTGGTTCAGTTGGTACTATTAGTGGTACGCTGGTTGGAAGTACTGCCTCAGCTCTATAGTCACCCGATACTGATAAGCAACAGCAAATAAATAATTTTTAAAATAGAGCACAATGTAAGAACTTTTTTCATATTAAACATGTTATTTAAAATAATTTTTTTTGTATTAATATAAGTACATACATGAATAATTTTTTATATTTTTTGTAAACAAACAAAATAAATTAAAAAATTTTGGCAGCCAAAATTCAAGCGAATTCAGTCACCTGATCTCTCGAGGCCACCTGTTGTGAATTCGCCTTGATCTGATTTAATGATTTTTTCTAAGAATATCAAGTAGTATTTGCACATGTGCTATGAAATGTACACAGACGAAAATCTATGTTAAAAGAATTAAAAATATTCAAGAGTCTATGTGAGCTTACTAGCATCGCGGTATCTATCATTTCGTTAAATATGAGATGAAGATAGTACGAGTATTTATAAATTACCGTAATTCCAGCATTTGTGATATATTATTCGTTTTACCACCTGATAGAAAAGTTTTTATCTTTTTGTAAAACGAGAGAAAACCGCTGATACTACGGTCAAATTTATTTAAAAAAAAGTTATTTTTATATCTTATAACACATGGAAATATTTATAGAGAAAGGTTAATCAATGTTATAAAGTTACATATTAAAGATGTATACCACTATAACCTTAAAAAATGTATTTTTTTCATTCTTAGTTACGGAATTATAACAAAATAATTAATTTAAATATAATGTGTTCTTAACAACGAGTACTAAAAACCAGTAGCTTAACTGAAAAACTAATATACATTTCTGTACTACAGAACTCTCCAATAAAATAGTAAAATTGTATGATTATAATTACATAATAAGATGTAATTTTAGTGTGTGAAGAGAACGTAGAAACTCTAAAACTTCGATCCCTAATGGAATATTTCTGGAATATTTTTATTTAAAAGATAGAATTATTATTTAAATATCTATTAAAGATATTGTCGAGCTTTAGTGCATCGTCTATATATCATTGAAATCGGTTCTGTATTTAAGTACTTAATGGTTCCTTGAGTTACTACCACTGCATATGCGAAAAATACAAAAATATGTATGGATGTGTAAGATTCAAGCAAAAACTTAACAAAATAAATGTGCGTGTTTGTATGCTATTTTATTTTTTTATTGTTTTTTCCATGGGGAAGGGAATGAGTAATTAGATAGTTTTCACTCTTCAAAAGAATGAAAGTAAAATAGATATACATATGTTTAAGCTGACGGTCGAATTTCGACCACTAGGCGAACTCTCGTAAGAAATAAAAAATGGTTTATATACGTACTAAATGTTACAAAAGAACTTATAATTTTCTCCATTTTAAGAAAATTTTCAGGTACATATATTTCTTTATATTCTATTTTAAGCGGTTCATAAATTTTCTTAGAATTCCAGCTGCATACTTATACCACTCTATCTTAGTCCACTTTTTGCAATCGCATTTTTTATTTGTGTTATTGATATCTGGACACTAGAGACAATTTTGCAATAACGAAACACATTCTTCTCAACATTCTTTTGCATAAAAAGTAACTGAATAAGATGTAGTTCTTGATATTTAATCTACTTACAACCAGAAATTTCTCGCAAAATTTTATTATTTTGTTACACATACACATGAATACAAGTACAATAATCGATTATTTATTTATCTTTTTTCCTAAATGTTATATTATTTTCCCCAGTAATTCTTGTTAATTTATTTCTTTACTTGAACCAACAATCAGGGGTTAACTTCTACTAATACCATTGGTATTAGTATTCACTTCTGCCAAGTTTTCCCAAAAATATCTCTTATATAGCATTTACACCAGACGAAATAACGAGAAAATCTTGTTGATTTTAACTAGATTTTCCATATATAACAAAATCTACTTCGCAACTAGATTTTGACGAAATCTATCCAAAATCAGATAGTATTCAGTGGTGTAAATGTGTTTTTTGCCAAATTATACTTAAAAAAAACGCTACTCAATAATGATATTTTTAAAGGTATGCGAGCCAACTGTTTTGCATTTGATTGAGAGTTTTTTGTATGGAGTTTGTTACTTGAAAATGAAAATGCCAATCAACTGTTTTTGGTATGGCTACGAAATCTTGAAAAATGTCACAAATAAACCGGTGTAAACAGTACAGATATTTATAGAGATTTAATTGAAATCTACTACATTTAGTGCTGGTGTAAATGCACTAGGTATTAAGTAGAAAATTGTTTATTTTCATATATATTGAAAAATTTAACCGTAGCTAAAAAAAATAATATCAAATGAGCGTTCAAAATTTGACGAAAACTATTTAAATTCGTCCAGACTTCCCGAATTCTCACAATAAATAAATTTTATAAAATATCATATAAGAGCAATAAAATAGTTTAATACAGGGCTTCTTTTCACCAATAATTCTTAAAAAAAACAGACTACAAAACAATAAAATGCGTGTGAAACATCTCATAAAAATCGGTATAGTAGAAGTATTGGAAAAGCGTGGCACTGAGCACTTTACTAATCAAAATGTTGTTTTAGCTTGGGAACTTCATGTGTGCAAAATTTCCTAAGAATCGGAATGTGTGTTCAAAGAACGAGCTTAGTAGAAGTTGTTGAAAAATAATACCTATTTAATAATAATAATGGGCATGCCATTGCAGTATTGGAACATGAACTTAATGTGTACGCAAAGTTTCATAAGTAGACGTTTCGGTTAATGAGAAGTTGTTAAAAAAGAATATGTATTTATTTTGATTCAGTGGTTAGGTCTCGATATACATACACACATACGAGTATGTATCCAATTCTTTTTATAAAATTATAAGTAAAAGAATTAAATGCAAAGAACTAATACAAATAAATAAAAACAATGTATAAATGCTGTTATCCGAGACTCAATAACAAGGATTAACAATGTTGGCAAAATTATATTATTAAAAACAATCTTGAAATGCAAAAATCTAAAGATTTCCCGCTAAAAGCTAAAGTCTGAAAGTCCTCTGCAATGCGTTAAGCGACTCTGTGACCAATCGACCACAAACAAATTAGTTATTAACTAACTTTTTAACCTCTTCCGCACACGGTCGAAAAGCTTCAAAATATTAGTTTGAAGCGCCAGCCGATTCATTAGAATTGTATTTTTTTTAGGTTAGATATTCATAGATATTTTAATTGCAAATTTATAACAAAAAAGGCATCGAACGCCTCATAGAACATCAAGAGGTTCCGATTCCTTAATATTTATATTACAAATATTTACAGATGAAGCATCATGTTCAGTCGCATTAAAATGAGCATTAAAATCGTCCTCTTCGCACGACCGCATTCACGGATTGATACAATATTACTAAATGAATACGAAGAACATATCGTATATGAATTCATAAAAGCAAAAAACTCTATAATATGAAGAGATAACCAAAATTTTTTTCAGCTTTAGCTTATTTCTTATTACGGAATTATTACAATTTTAATATGTAAAATTTTCCAAAGACAAGTACTTTGATATGGTGCGTCGTAATCAATCAAGAAGTCGATTTAGAATTTTTTGTAACTTAGGTCTCTTTTGAAATAATATGACAATATGCTGATGGGAGGCCATTTAATGAAAATCTAAGAGAAATAACGGAACCATAGAAGGATTAACCTCAAATTCGTTTGATGAAATCACATCTACAACATTTCGTATAGTGCGATTCCAAACAAAATTATATATAAATATCGTTTCTGCCCTCTACACGTAGGCATTCAAGTAGAATCTAGATGATTCCTTTTTGAAAGGACCACTACTTTCGTCGGTGTCAACCTGTGTATAGTATAACCGTATCTAAGTACTCGGATACGGTGATTGGTACTAGATGCAACCCGTCGCATTGAGATATCTGATAAGATCACTCAGCTCTATCTCTGATAAATCTGAAAGGTCCTCTACTTCATGATTGCCTAAAAATGTGTGTCTCGAGAGATTCAAAACTTGTATTTTGATCTTATTTTTCTAACTAAACTAATAATTTCTTCACACTTTTTAAGAAAACTAAACTGTAGTTTTGACTCTTTAAAAGTAATAGGTACCTATGCTATATTCAAACATGGCCATATCAGATTTTCAATTTGTGGAAAATTTTTACATGTATGTATGTATTTATTTTAACAGGAATATGTGGTGAATAAAATAATTTTCAAGCCTTATTTTTGTACACTAGACTGTGCGAGTATCTCTAGTTAAACGAACTGTTGTTTACTTGTTGGAAATTCTCTTAATCCCATGAACGTAATTTAAACGTAATTCCAAATCCAATAAGATACAAAAATACTACATTAAGTCCACTAAAATATTTGTCCGTCGCGGTGAAAAATTATGGATTGATGCTATTTCAATTTCGACATCTGTGTGTTTGCCCACAGCGCCGGCAAAGGTAAACTTTAAAACAAGTTAACGACATACCTTCATTTTAAGTGCCTCCACAATTTTGGCGGTTTTTAATCCGAGTCTAAAATACAAAATTCCAAATAGGTATTTTTGTTTGCTTTTTATCGGTAGGTATTCCAAAAGAGAAAAAGAATATATTTTTCCGGCACTTTAACTATTATTATGACTTTAATTTTTTTTCATTTGTTAAATTTTATAACCTTATCTGTATGCATAAGGTTGCAGTATTATTTCATTAACTTTTTCCTGTATTCTATGCTTTTTTTATTTAATTTTTGTTACTTTGTACTTCATTACTATTTTTTAGGAATACATTTCACTTTTGCACTTGCTTTCTAGTTATTTATCTTCCGGGAACACGTTTGATTCTCTTAATATTTTATTAATTATGTTGATAATTACACGAATAATACAACACGGCTGCAGTAACATCGACATGTTTCAATTGAAAAAGAATTTAAATATAGGTACATTATTGAAAATATAAAAAAAATACGTCAAGCCGGAGAATCATATCAGTGACAATAAGCCTTCTACGTTCAAAACGTTGTTACAATGCAAGACCACTCGTTGAACTAACTTAATGGCAGATGGAGAACACAAAAAGCAGTCAGGCGGGATTCAGTCAGTCAATTCAATACAAAAAGCCAGCACACAATTCTTCTCAGTTAACAAAAGCAGTAAACACTCAACCAGAGGCAAAGTTAACACACACACAAACGAAATAAATATGTATATATATATGAATGTATAGTGTGTGTATGTGTGTGAAATTTTGCATGTGGCTGACCAACAACCAACCAACAAGCCAGCCAACCAAGAATCGTACAATCAACGATCGCAAACTTAGCAACTCACACAGATACGGCAATGACACCAATACGTTAAAAATGTGCTCTCTCCTGCTTCCAATTCGATGCCATGAAAACAATCCGAAACAAATAAAACTAAATATAACAAAAAATAAGGGAAAAATAAAACAAAAACAGAAACAAAACACACGTACGTTCGCACATTTAAAATTCATTCAACCATTCATCCACCACCATCGTAAAAATACGTAACGTAAAACTCATGCAATGCAGTGTATTTTTGAGATACGAGTTAAATTTTATACTTTTTACGGTGGTTTTGATTGGTTCTGCTGCGAGAGTTTATATTATAACCCAGTTTGGTTACGCCTATCTTTCTTGGAGTCATTGTGTTAACAAAAAAAGTATCTCACCGAGTGAGATACAAAAATAGTTTCCCATCGCTCGACATTACTCTTCTGTTGGTTTGCTGAGCACGCAAACGCGTGGCAAAATTGAGTTCAATTTAAAATTCCACAGGAATGTCTCACATTGGCAAGAAAACCACACACATTAAAAACATGGAGTCTTTTAATCGTGCAAAGTTAAACAGATCGGATTCCAAAACACTTGTAGCTATTTATGTATTTCTTTGTTATTAATTTATGCATCTACGTCATCATCAGAGGGAGAAAAGAATTAAATCTTTTGTAGGGTAAGTGTTCCTAACTTCGGCAGATACCAGTAGTTGGCATTATTTTTTTTATCTTAACTTAAATAAGAATAATAACAGTAAGTAGGTATATATGTACATATGTATTAACATAAGAGCAAGTAAGCTTCATAAATAGGCTCAACTATATAGTAGGTACGAGTAGGTAAAGAAAATATCGTGCTTAGATGAATAATTTTGGGTTTTATTAGTCACTGAATAAAGATGCAGTAGCAATGGTTTTTCGTGAAAAATTAGTTACGGAGCCAATTTTTTAAAGTGTGTAATTTCGTTAAATCAAGCAATTTTTTATCGGAAAAGATTTACCTATAAAAGTAAAAAACTGTTGAAATAATGCTATAAATGTAAAAAAAAGAAAAATATTTTTGAATACATTTTTCCGTAATTTTAATCAATGCCGACACTAGAAACGAAAAATGGAGGTGCTGAGAACTGGAAAAAGAGTGTTTTTTTTTCAATTTAACTCAAATTTGAGAAAATTGTTCTCTAATTCCTTTACATGTCGCTAGATATACATAGCTACTCGAAGAAAAAATTAATTTAAAACAATTTTAGCCAAAAGTCGGCATAGTTTTTAATGAGTTCTTTACAACCTGCCAAAGACAGAACAGGACAGTAGATTTAATTACTAGTTTGGTTTAACTAGACTTACAAAAATACGACAAAATTTCTAGAAATAAGATATTTTTTCAATTAAAATATGGTGCTCAAAGAAAAAAAGGTCCTTTCATAACTATCCAAAGCAGTCACTACATGATGCACACTGAAGTTAAATAAGAGAAGGTGGGATATCCATATTAGGAGCTCTTGTAAAATATGGTGTCCCGCGTTTCATAATACAGGACAGAATCCATGGTACGTTCTGAAAGGTCCTGAAAAGGATCGTTTCAAAAGTGGTGCCACGACTTAGCAAAATGTGGTCTTCCACCTAATATTGATGACTTGCTGAACATAGCTCAAGCAAGAGAAACGAATCACATAATTTACGAACGATCGTCCAGGGAGAAAGTGGTTCTTCAGTTTTTGATACGCAAAGAAATTATTGAAGGGCGAGCAATAACAATGGAAGAAAGTATTAGAGAATGGTTTGTCAAATTGAAAAGCTTCTTAAGCGAATGAAATGCTTCTTAAGCGACCCAGCATGTATTTTTAATAGTTATGAAACAAGTTTCTGAAGTTGAAAATTGGTGCCGACAGTAGGCAAATGTCCTCCCTCGTTTGTACAAGATCAGTAAATTTTTCAATTTTATTAACAAAATATTTAAATTGAACTTAAATAATCTAAGATAATACAAATTAATGAAGTATAATAACTGGTATTCAATCCGATAACAAATTCACAACTTCCAACAAACAAAAGTTTTATACTGCCGAATACCGGTACACTTATCCTCTAAGTGAACATCTGAATAACATAAATAAGACCATTGACCATTTCGTTTTCTCCATTTTTTCTAAGAAAGGAATTGAAATTTTGACAAGGAAGTAGTGAAGAACTCAAAATCAACAATAAAACAACCAAACAAAGAATCGATTTCATGGGCAGAGTTTAACACTTGCCACAGTCCTTGAAATCCTTGCAGATAATTTAATTATTTAAATCTTTATACATATGTACTCGTATATATATACTCTAATATTATAGAAAATCTCCTTATATTGGTATCTTGTGAATAGATACCGAGTGATCCAAGAACAATTATATTTTTAAAAATTAAACAAAATGAACTAAACTTAATTTTTTGGTTTACCACTATTTAAGGCGTCAAAATGGACCATATTGGTCTCTGGGTAAGGGTGTGGGGCTTACCTCACAACAGCATTCTAACCTAACCTAATCTAATTTCTTTTGTTATATTATGGATTTATTACAAATAACAAATATTTCCATTATTTATAGAACATGATTTCATTCATGTGACTGGCGGGGCTGTCTTCGTAGTAGCATATCCTGTCAGTTTAATTTGTCAAAATTTTTGGGGTTGGTTTTAGTTCTCATAAATGGTTCGGATGATATTAGGCTTAAGAGTGTAGATTGTTTCTTCATTATTTGCATAGCCTCAGTATTTAACGGCACCTCACAAGAAAAGTTCATTTTTTCAAATTAGGATCTTTAAATTTAGGGTTTTTTCTTTATGGTTTTTACATACGTACCAGTGAACGACAAAGGTATACAATTTTCAATACATAGCACATATCGATATTCAAAAGTGTAGGATTATAAAAATGTTAGAGTACAAACAAATACATACGTTCACAGAACGGGTTCCAATATAAATAAGTACGCATATCGATAGGTGTAGTATAAATAAATAGAAAATGCTTTTTGTATTGCTTGGAATTAGTACAAATATAGATATGTATCAATAGGTATCCATAAATATGACTGTAAGAAAAAATAATGTAGCGTTTGAAAAAAAATTGATTGCAAATATAGGTATGACAAAAAGAAATAATTTTTTTAACTTATATTTGTTTTACGCAAAAATTGCAGTTCTTTTTTGTCACTAATTTTTTGTGTAAAAATAATTTTTGCATAAAAATAAGATCAATGAAATTCATGCATATTGCATCAATATTATGTTTTGATCTTTTTATAAAATCTTAAAAATTCAATGAAGCAATAAATCATATCGCAATAATCACGAAAATTTGTAATATTTTCCAAAATTTTTAAAAAGCCATAAAATCTTCTAAGACGAGCTACAAATGCAAGGAATGTGAAAAACTCGCAAAAAACTGCAAAAATTACGAAAAAAAAACTTCATATCATTGGGAACATTAAAATGTTTAATATCATTTAAAGGTCGATGAAACCATAAAAAATAGAAAAATCACCCACATTGCAAAAAAATATAAAGAATGTGAAAAATTTGCAAATTATGCAAATTTTTTCGGATTTTCGAAATTTTTTGCGAGCAGCTTACCTTTTTCGTTTCTAACAATAGTTATCAAACAAAAATTTGAAAATAAATGTGCTCATAGTCATTGGAGTAACTATCGAGAGTATATGTGCGCAGGGATATAAACATATGTATATGAACATGAATAACTGAAATATTTTTAAGTTTAAATTTTAACTTGAAAAAATATGATATTTAAAAATTAATTATTATTTGTTTATTTTAAAAATATTTTTCGTAAATTCTTAAAAAAAATTGTGATTTAAGCTTTATCATCTAAAAATATTTGACAACCAATATATACATACATACATAAATATGTCAATCCATTTTATAAAATGACATTATTCTTTATTTTTAAAATCTATAATACGTTATTATCCGAAAATTATGGTTATATTTTGTCGATTCGAAACGTTTATTGAAATACGTTTTTTAATTTGAGGGGAGAGTTTACCGTATCGACGGTATGAACATTAATGGCCTTATTCACAAACGATTAATAAAGTGAATGAGTGCATTAAAACCGGGTTCCCCATATAAAAATCCAACATTAAAACTACTATAGCTATATTAATCGTATGTGAATATAGCGCTCTATACACGTTTGAACCCAATTGACAACTGAGTCGGTTGTTGTCCAAATCAAGGCGTGTATGACTCTGTCAATTGATTAGTTTGGCAGTTATCGAGTTGGTTGAAGAAAATTCAAGAGGTTTTGATTTTTTTAAGTTGGCTAGAAAGTCTTTCAATTCGATTATGCTGTGTGTGTTCGAGTCTTCTGATTCATGTTTGTCTTTTTCTTTTGCAAAGAAAAAGCTGAATTTTTAAAATTGTCTTTAATTTTATTGAATTTGAAATAAAAAATATGAAAATGCCATTGCAATTTTCCAACTGCTCGAAGAAAATCCAGCACTTTAGAAAATGAAAAGCCCGTATTACAAAAATAAAATGAAAAAGACAAGAGCCATTCAGCCATTGCAATAAAAGTTATTAATTTTTAAATTTTGTAGTTGTAAAAATGAAAATCTTTTAATTCAGTTTATGAAGTTTGTGGCCAAGAATCAAGAATACTGATCCGTTCTGCTAGTCTGATGAATTGTTTCAAATAAAAAGTACTCTCTTAATAAAATAATGAATTTATCCAAAAATAATTTCTTAAATTAAGAAGATATGGGTAAACTCAGATTTGAAATGAAGCCATAAAATTTTCATTTCAATATATACCTTAAAAAGTTCAACAATTACGTATAAATATTAATTATTGAAAAATAATTTTAACTTTCCAATTAAATAAAAAATAATAAAATAATTTGTAAAGTTATTTTTATTTTAACAAAACTCATAACCGTTCCTGTCTCTGATTTTTATAGTGTAAAAGGATTTCATCTGTATTCATAACCGTTCATTAAACTTAAAGTTGGTTTAAAGCATTGAGAATTTTGTGTGGTAAACTCGGTTTTAATGCACTCTTTAAAATTAACAGCCGTTTATTAATAACGCTGGCATTATAATCATGATCTGATTTTACTAAAAATAAATTAACCTATATTTTTAAATATTTTCTTTGAGTTAGATTTGAGTGGTTTTTCATTTTCAGATTTTAATTTTTTGGAAATTGAACGAAAGTCGATAAATTGGTTGCTGCGTAAAAAACTATGTACAATATTACATTTATGCAATAATATTCCAGAAAAACAGCATTCAAATCAGCAGTAATGTCATTGGTGAACCAAACTAAAAATATATACGAGGGCGGATTGATATTAAAGCTACCTAAGTAGGAAAAAAAATTTTTTTTTAACCATTTATTTCTCAACATAGTTCCCTTTTAGCTCAATACACCAACGTTTCTCCAGTTTTTGTATCCCTTCCAAAAAATAGGATTTTTCGAGGTCCTTATAATAGGCATTTGTTTGGTTAATAATTTCATCGTTGGAGCTAAATCGCTTTCCACCGAGCCATTTCTTTAGGTTTGGAAATAGGAAGTAGTTACTAGGGGCTTAATCCGGAGAATATGGCGGATGAGGTCCCAATTCGTAGACCAATTCATATAGCTTTGCCATTGAGACTGCACACGTCACACGTTTACGTTTATGGTCCATTGAGAGCAAACGCGCCACCCATCTTGCCGATATCTTTTTCATATGCAAATGTTCATGCAAAATGTTGAACACACGTTCATATGATATGTTTACCATTTCAACAATCTCACGTAACTTGACTCGGCGATCATTCATAACGCTATCGATGATTTTCTTTTGGCTTTCCTGTTGATGGTATTGTTGCAGTGCTTGTTCGGCCGCGTTTAAATTCAGCTATCCAATATATTACATTGTAATCTGATGGAGCAGACTCACCGTAATGTTTATCGAGCTTTTATTTTGTCTCTTTCACCGTTTTCCCTTTCAAATAATAGTGTTTAATCACTGCGCGAAATTCACCTTTTTCCATTTTTCAAGAAACACAAAAGTTGCTTACTTCAAACGACTACAACAAATAAACTAATCAATGAATTTGAGTGAAATTTTAACAGCTGACGTTCGACAGATCGCAATTTCTAAAAAAAGTTTTTGTATTTGTTCTGCCATCTAGCGTTAGGTAGCTTCAATATCTATCTCGTAGTTAAATTTCTGCTGAAACTTTAATGAAATTAACTTATGATAGGACGAAACTGATCAAAAGAGCTGAAGGATAAGAACGATAACGTAAATGGTTCTTGACAGACAACAATTATGGTGAGTTTGAAGGTTATATTTTTATATTGAATAATTATTATAAGAAATAAGTGCAAATTTTATTAGTTTTTGGTGCATATTTTACAGTTCTTAGCGCATTTTTTAGGAGCTTAAAGCACACTTTTTAAGTGCACGAGAGCCCTTTCCCAGGTTATCATATAAAGATTTAATGTTCTACTTTTTTGCTGTTTAAAATTGTGTAAAGGCAATTTTTGTATTTTAAAGGACTCTGATTACTTTTGTCTTACCATCATAATTTTCATGTGCATATGTACATACAGGGTTTCTAATACAAGTATCTTTTTAAATCATGCTATTTTCTGTCCGAAATATTAACTACCAGTCTGTTGCATACCTCGGCGGTCCAAATTAAGTTGCTTTATGCTTGAGCAACGTTGGAAAATATTGTAAAAATCATGTTACCAGTCATCTTCGTGATAACAATTGCCCGCCTCGAAATCATCAGCAAGGTCTTAGAAAAATGGATTGAAAGAATAAGCAATCTCGAACAGCCGCGGCAGCCACAAAATTGTAAATATTAATATTTATTAATTTAAAAAATTGTAAATTATTTCTAATGCTTCCAAAAGAGTAGTAGTACTTGTACATATCGTCTGCAAATAATTTTCCTTTTATATTACAAAAACTTTATAGAATTATTCAAAATATTCATATGAAAAATAAATTTGTATATCTATAATACACAATTATAAACTAACCCAAGATTTTTTTGTCAGTTGTATGTTTTCTTTTAATATAACGATAGAGATCAAATAAGTAATTAATTTTTTCATTTATAGTTTCACGAACTCTACCAGTTTTTGACACAGTAGCCAAAACGCGCTCATGGTCTAACTTGTTACTTTTGTCCAGCGAACATTGCAGAAATATTATTTTTATTAATATTTCTTCTTATTACGTTCGAGATATATTTACTGTAAAGTTTTTTTTATTTCATACATATGAGTCCTTTATAGTAACGCCCCTTATGAGCGCCATATCACAATCAGACATCACATCACCACACTCATTATACTTGCAGTTGAATTACTAACCCAGTTGTCCAGTCTGTTGTCGACGACAGACGACAGTGATATAGAAGGCACTGATCTGTGGCTTTAGCTTTTAACAAGAATGACGAAAGACTAAGTTGATAACAAGTGCATGAAAATTGTCTGAAATTGTCGTGCTTCAAATGTTTTAACGACAACAAGGGCAACATTGTCTTCTTCATTGTCGTGTTTAAAGTGTAACTTTGGCAACATATAAATGAAATTTTCTGTTTAATTTTCTGAATTACAGCAAATATATTTGTAAACAATATTTTTAGCTTGAACGCAAAGAAAAAATTTCAAAATAACTAACGAGAGTACTTGAAACAAATATTGAATTGAGTGAAGCAAATTGGAGTGAAGCAAGTTTTGCGGCAAAATATAAAATAATAACGCGGTATTTATATTTTTAACTAAAAAATAAATTAAAAAATTTTATAAATATGTATAATAATAAGAAAGTGATAAAGTTGTGCGACAAATTATTTATATTTTTGTGCAGTAAAAATACAAAAATTCATATCAGTAAATATTGTTAACCACAATCAGCGTAAAGATTGTTTGAAACAAATATTTTTAGAGGATGGCGTTGGAAGAAGACTGAGGAAAGATTTGCTGAAAGTTTTATGTGAATTTTATATTAAAGTACCAAAAAACACAAAAAATCTTTTTGCAAAACGTCATTGTCGTTAACGAAAACTTTGAAAATATTATCTTCGAATCCATTGACGACGTCAATTTCGATGAAGTTGTCGCTGTAACTGTCATCGACGCCATCGTCCTTGTTCTCGCTTTTGACGTCAATTCGAGCAACACTGTCGTCTACGACAATTTACATAACAATGTTATGTTGTTCAGGATTGTCTTCATCTTGTCGTCGAATAAATAAGACATGTCGTACAGCTGTCTTGCATGACGCGTGCATGACTTGGACAACTGGGAGAGTACGTAATAAAAACAAACACACTTATTTCTATAATACGATATATGCTTATCAGTGATGCCAGTTTAGTCTTTTCGAGGTTAGATTTATCCTCTTTTTTGCCTTTTAGACTCGAAATTTACGTTTGAGCTTTTTGGCTTTTTAAGCCTTTTTTTATTTTAAATTAAGCCTCAAAAATTATCTTGAAACTTTAAAAATTAATCCAATGTACAAACATAAATACACTGAAGTCAAAATTATATTGATTGAAATTCAATGGCGAAAGCTTTTAAGTTAGAAATGGACAAATATTTAGTCAACAGTTGAGCTCTGTTGGGAGATATGTTCTCGATAACCTCACGAATAAATAGCAAGTTTAATAAAGAAATGTATATATGTATATATATATAATATAATGTATATATCATAAAAAATGTATGAATTCAATTTAAATGCGTTACTACTCTAATTGTAAGCTTTTAATTTCGAATTTGGCCTTTTCTAAATCGAATTAAAGTTTTTAGAAAAGGCATTTTGAATTTTCCAAAACAAAATCCGTATTTTACAAATCGAACCCAGCATATTTCTACCAAGTTCGGCATTTTAAAAATCAACCGTTTTAGATCAAATTCATTTGAAAAATTTTTCGATATTGTGCCATCGATTTTTCGACAGCGTTGGCATGAGAAAAAAATTTCCACTACGACATATCAAAAAAAAAAAAAATTTCGAGGCGCCCAATTCAATATTTTTACTTTTTCTTAACTTTTATTTTTAAGGTTTTTTTCACACATTTATTTTCTATTGGCAAATAATAGCAAACAGTAATTTTCATTAATAAATAATTAAAGTTTTCATTACTAAATAATTCAATTTCATCAAAAATAATTCAATAATAACTCAAAATAATAATAATTCAAAAATAAATTTCACCTTGGAAATTTAATATTTAAAAAGAAATTAAATCTTCTGATTTTTTTATTATTACCTATTAAAAAAAACCTTGAAAATAAAAGTTGAGAAAAAGTAAAAAAATTTAAATTTGAACGCCTCGAAAATTATTTGTTTATATGTATGTCGCACAGAGGAGAATTTGAACATTATTTTTGTGTTTTAGGTGCACTTTGATATAAAAAACTAGTCGCAGATTTTTGGTGGTTTTTATAGCAACACCCCTTCCCACCTACTTATATTATTTTTTAAAGTTATAGTAATTAAAAATGCCGAAATCATTATCATATGTCCTCATCTCTTTGACAATTTGAAATGTCGCACAATTTCATAACTAAAAACTTGTGTAAACTTTTTCCATGTTATCTCTCGAAATTGAAAATGGTTCTTTTAAAAATTTTATACAATAACCCTTTTATGAATATGTATTTATATACGTATGTTTTTATTCGGTATGGTACCTGGGTGACCCACTTATTTTTTATGTTGGTATGTTCACTTCTTTTAATCTAACTTTTGTGATTAATGCTTTTAAAAACTTCTTTAGTTAGGTATGTACATATATTTTTCTAACAAATAATGTATAGAGCGCAAGTAAATAAAAAACAGTTTTATTGGGGTGTGGGGCATTCCCTTTTAACTACTGGTATTACCGATAATAAGCATTTTCCACGTTCATATTTATATGCAGGTAATCACATTGTTAAGTGCTCAAAGTGATGTGAATATTATTTTAAATCAATAATTCAAAAAACGCAAAAGATTATGACATCAAAAAAGTATCTGAAAAAGTTCCTGATAAGCAAAAAAAAAAAATTTGAAAATTAAAATAAATCGTTAATAATAATGGTGCAAACTTACGCAAACTGGTGTAAACCATAATAAAGGGTGGTTAAATTTCAAGGGCCGATGTTAATTTTGAATAAAACACAAACTATTTAGGAAATTATTGTAATTTTATTTTATTATGATGTATTGGTATTACTCAATTATGTATGGAACAAAATATCGGCCAAATGGGCGCCGCGACCTCGGCGGCACACCTCCATCCGATGGTCCAAATTTTCGATGACGCTGAGGCATAATTGAGGTTCTATGCCGTTAATGTGCCGAATTATCTGATCCTTTAGGTCTTGAATTGTTGCTGGCTTATCGACGTACACCTTTTCTTTCAAATAACCCCAAAGAAAAAAGTCCAACGGTGTCAAATCACATGATCTTGGCGGCCAATTGACATCGCCATTACGTGAGATAACACGGCCATTGAATTTGTTGCGCAAAAGAGCCATTGTTTCGTTAGCTGTGTGGCAAGTGGCACCGTCTTGATGAAACCACATATCGTCCACATCCATATCTTCCAATTCGGGCCATAAAAAGTTCGTTATCATCTCACGATAGCGAACACCAATCACAGTAACTGCCTGACCGGCCTCATTTTGGAAAAAATACGGCCCGATGATGCCGCCAGCCCATAAACCGCACCAAACAGTCACTCTTTGTGGGTGCATTGGTTTTTCGACAATCACTCTTGGATTCTCATTCGCCCAAATGCGGCAATTCTGTTTATTGACGAATCCACTGAGGTAAAAATGTGCCTCATCACTAAAGATGATTTTCTTCGAAAATTGATCATCCACTGTTGCCATTTCTTGCCACCATTCTGCCCATTCACGACGTTTGGAATGGTCAAGAGGCTTTAGTTCTTGAGCCAATTGCACCTTGTAAGCGTGTAAATGCAAGTCTTTATGCATAATGTTCATCAACGACGAGCGTGAGAGGTGCAATTGTTGGGAACGACGACGAGTTGAGGTGGACGGCTCTTCAGCCACACTATCGCGAACAGCAGCAATATTTTCTGCAGTACGAGCTGTACGAGCATGCACTGGTGTTCTCACATCTTCTACAGACCCGGTTTGCTCGAATTTTTCCACGATTTTTGCGATTGTACGCACATTTGGACGATTAAATTGACCAAAAAAATTACGAAGTGCACGATATGCATTTTGATTTGAACGCCCATTTTCATAATAAGTCTGGATAACTTTAACACGTTCTTGGATTGTGTATCTCTCCATGGTTCAAATTGAGTAAGTCTGAAATAGAGAAATGTCAAATAAAATTCGGAAAAAAACTTGGCGTTTAGGTGTGGTTCACATTCAACATCGGCCCTTACAATTTAACCACCCTTTATATACATTTGCTACCATCACTTGTTCTGTTTTTGCAAAAAAGTGTATAAAGTTATTTTTTTTAATTATTAAACGAATGGTTCCATTATTAATACCTCATATTTATGTTATGATTTATATAAATTTAAAAATAAGTAGAATTTTGTTTATTTTTTTTTTGCTGTTTATGTACTTGAAGTGCATTTTATGCTTTGAATTATGAGTAGGAATTTTTTATCCTTTTTTAACTTTTATTTTTGGGTGATTCAGCTTTTTTCTGGCCTTTTAAAAACGCCGATTTAGCTTCTTTTTCCTCCAGCTCCTGGCAACACTGATACGTATGAGTATGCACTTGGAGACAGACATTTTTTTAGTTTTTAATACTCCCATTCAGTATTTATTAGACGAAGTACATATTAACTTGTTTTATTTTGTTGTAGCAGTTGCTCAAGGTGAATGCACGTTTTTTTTAAGTAGTAGAATTGTGTTATGTCTCTTTTGCTCTTGCAATTAGTTGTGAACTGAGTTCTTCCTTTCTGTCTTTAGTCAAGTACAAATTTCTTTAGGATTGTTTGCCCATCTGCAATAAGTGATTATGAAACATAAGACCTCTCTTAAGTGTGAGATACTGGGCTTAATATATAAATACTAGTACATATTACGTACTACATACCTTTCAAAGCTAAGAAAATAGAACGAAGAAGAAAAAATTAAAAAGTTCTTATGTACTATTAAAGGATTAAAAAAAGCACAAGCTATGGATCAATGTTTGAATAAAATACCTTTAAGAGCTTGTTCTGCTTTGTACTGCAATTGAAAGGAAAATACATTTACAAAAGCTAAATGATTATACAAAATAAAAATATTCAAGAATTATAAAGAAAAAAATTAAATTGGGGGTGTTTTTGCTTTGTTACCATTTAGAAATATTTTAAGCTTTGGCTTATTTCTAACGTTAAAGTTGACTTTTGATGGTGGCTGGTGTCTTTCAAGACTTATGGCCTTATTTTGTAAAATGAAGCGATTCTAACCTCTTCGAAATTGTATGAATTACAGACAGTTTTTTCCAACAAATTTCAAAGGTTTGAAAAGCTTTTATTTAGACCCCAATATCAGAATTGTAAAACAGATATTTTTTTAGGACAACTCAGGCCATTATATCACTTTCTAAGAAGATCTTTTCCCCTCTTTTTCAAGAAAGTGACGTAATGTTTTACATAAACGTGCTGCCCACAACTTGTACCAATAATGTATGATGTGCACGATTTCTTATGTCGATTTGCTATGGCAATGTGCAATATAATATAGGCAAGGCGTACATTTTCAAAACATTCATACAATTATGTATATTTTTTTGTGCAATGAGCACTGAGAAATTTAGAAATTATATCAAACAAAACACATGTCTTCGTGGTATTTAGTCGTCATCTCAAAACGTATGCTTTGCGATGTAGTCACCAGCCATGAATTTATAAAAATTTGTGTAATTGATTTATAAATTGATGAAATCTTGATAGAATATTTTCGGACCGATCTTCAATCAACTGCTTTATGAATTGTTATGCCAGAAGATGGAGGAAAAAGAGGCTAAAGAGCCAGAAATAAAACCTAAGAAAAGCTAGTTTTTTGTCATAATTCAACGTTTTATTTATTATAATATAAAATATGTTAAAGGTTATTCAAAAAAATCCACTTCAAGTACATAAACAAAAAACATGAATAGAAGTTTACACATTTTTGAATTCATATAAGTCACTATATTACATAAATATCAGGCATTTCTCTTGACTTCAATTCAGTAATATATTCAAGTATATCTGTCTTAAAACAAATAAAAAATATATATATTTAATATATTATGTATATACTTTTATGTGTATTTATTATTTATTCATATAACAGGCATCATAATTACTTCTTCGTCAGTGGAATCGGAATTATCATTTGCATAAATATTACGAGAGTATAATAATTATTGAATTTATATTAATCGAGATTGCCTTAATATCTTTTTTCAAAGATTTTAAAAAACTTTTGTTTGTTGAGAGTTTTTTAGATAGTCTATATACATGCATTTTATTGGTGCTAATGCCAAATTATCAGTAGACCTTAAACCTTATTTTTAAATGTTTCAAACCTCTTTACTTATACAAAAACTTTTAAAAACTCAATGAGAATTATAAAAATTACAAAAGATTTTTTAGAGTCTAATAATTTAATTAAATCTCCGGAAATTACTAAATAATGTCAACATTTCTGAAACCTATTTAAAAAGTATCGAATATGTAATAAAGAATTAAGCATTTTAATTCTAGTACGATAACAATTTTTTTTATTATTTTCATGGTATTAAAACGTTTCTCAACCTCAGCGTTACTGAAAGGTAACACTACGGGGTGGTCTAATAAGGCGTTTCATATTCAATAGCCCGCTGTTTTAACGGTTGTCATGACTGCAACTACATTGAAATTATTAAAATTCATTCAAAATATAGTGAAAATTTCGAGGTAACAATTTACAAAACTAAAGCATTTATGCGTCGTCGTGAAGCACCTTCTAGGTCAGAAATTTTGCAGTTTGAGCAGTTGACAGTGATGTGAAAAATCAAACTCGTTCACGTCGCTTAACTGAGAATATTGCTGTTGCAGCCCATAGTGTTGGGAAAACTCCAAATTTGCCCATTTCTCATCGATCTATAGACACTAAACCGTATTTTTAATAAAGATATTGATGTCGACAACGTTTATATTCAACGAGCTGGTGCTACGTGGTACACTAGTATTCAAACCACCAGTGTTTTACGTGAAAAGTTATCTGACCGTGGTATTTATCAAAGAGGCGATCGCAACTCTCCAGAGAGATTTAATGATTTTAGCCTTTATACTTTTCTTATTAGAGGCCAATAGAACACGATTGATTCGTAAAGGTATCGAGGGCATTCAGCAGCAAAAGCGCAAATTGGCGAAGGAAAATTTTATGAAAATAATATGGTACTGAGACGTACCCATGGCGGTCATTTTGCTGATATCGTCTTTACAATTAAATAAACATCCGATGATTTTGCTTAAAAATGCTCGATTTTATTTGTATCAAAATGCTCTTTATTGAAGGACCCAATAGCAGCGTTTCCACCAGAGAAAGTTAAAACTGTACAGAAGTTTGGCGAAAATAGTACAAAACCATATGTACAAATAGTACAAAAACAATTTCTACAAAATGTTTTTTTTTATTTTCATCAAAACATATTATTTTTATTTATAAATCATAAGTGGAGCATTGTATTTGTACTTTAAAATGTATATATATATACGAAGACGTATATATTCCTATTTATTTCCTTACATATATACTGTCTAAGTACATATATCTATTATATATATACACATATGTGTGTCTTTGTACTTCAGTGGTCAATGTCAAAATATCAAAAGATTATGGTTCTAAAATAAAAAGTAAGAATTATTTTTTCCAGTAGGTTCAAAATATGCACCCCCATTTTCTTAATACCCTCTGTCGTAAAAATAATAGATGCAATTGTGTCAGTTGATAATTTATTTCTCGAATCCGTTTTAAATTTGTTTAGCTTTCTAAAACCCCTTTCTACAGAAGAATTAGAAAATTATAGAAGAAGTTTGATAAAAGTTTATAAATTTGGGAGCAGAGTTTCACCAGTACAATTCGTTATTTTAAAAACTTTTGTCCAATAAATTTCGACATCTAAGAAAGATTTAGCTCTATGTGGTCCAAAAGTACATGTTCGCGCCACTCATTGTCTAATTTTCGGTAATCTATTTTAACTGAAGGAAATCTGGTTTTAACATTTGATAATGATTTTATTTAAAATTATTGTGCAAATTTTGGATATACTATAAAGCTATAAAGGTCATCATCAAAATTTAATCTATTTTTAATTTGGGTAATAACTTCAATGTAAAAATTTCTGAAACCGGTATACGTTTTTATTTCTCTGATTCCGAACAAAATGAAATAGTCTCTTGTGCAGCGATACCAATATACATTTAATTTTGTTATAAAAAAAATTCATTTATGTGATTAATCAAAAAAAATTTAAGCATTTTTATAACTTCATTTTTTAATTTGTATAACATTGAAGATTCTGATTGGAAAACTAAATTAAAATTAGTTAAAATACCAAAAGAATATGAAAGGGATTCTAAGTATACTTTGGTAAATTTTCTGTTTTTATTTTTTATTTTTCTGCAATTAGTAGAATAGTACAAAACCGGTATAAAAATTTCATGGTACAAAAATAATACAAATATTTTTAAATAGGTAGTCCATTTCTAACTTTAAAGCTTTCGCTATTGAATTTCAATCAATGTAATTTTATCTTCTGTACTGTACTGTACTTACGTTTTTACATTGGATTAATTTTTTAATATGCTTTCCAAAATGATTTTATGGGTTTTGAGGATAAATTTAAAATAAACAAGTAAAAGTGATATATTCGGTTATGCCGAATCTTATATACCATTCACCATAGTATGGAGTGACGAAAGAATTTTACTGTAACCATGCACAAATTTTGCTACTGTAACGGATGAAAAAGGGTTGCACTGCAATTATGAACTCACGGCATTATCACATATAAGGCTATGGCGTCTATGAGCGTTATGCATTCCAGTGTTGCTTTGCAAACTGCATTTACGAATTCAGCCATTAATTTCGAATTCCGTAATTAATTTGTAATCATTTCTTGCCTAGAGTTCATAACTGATAAATGAATATCCTTTTCATCAGAATAGCTTTTAAATCAGATTTCACATACCCAAGAAGTGTTTCAATCTCGTTATAAAGAAATCACTCGTCTTCGACTAAACGAAGAAATACTTTGAAACTTGAAAAAGGTGGAAAAACAAAAAAAATTCTCCAATTGGTGATAAGTAGGGCTAGGAATCTCATGCAAATACATGTTTTCACCGGGCATCATAAAACGGAAACGGTTAAGTTATCTTTGCGAATCGTGAAATTTACTTTGAAATGGCATTCAATCGTTTTTGCATATTTTGCATATTTTTCTAAAAATACTCGTTTTTGCATATTTTTGCGCATATTTTTCAATAAATGCATGTTTTTTGTGCATATTTTTGCTACTTTGGTTAGCATCCATTTGAAAAAGAAAAGGTAAAACGCTCCTGATACTTAGTGCGACATCTTCTGTTAAAAGTTGACACATAATTTGTTACAATATATTTGCCTGAATTACCCTGTTGAACTCTAAATGTTTATATTTACACAACATTTTTATTGTTTTGTTCGGGAATACGCTGAAAATTTGTAACTTTACACAACATAACACGTTTTAAATGGAAAGTGAGTTGGTTTTGAGATTTTTTCTGCAAAATTATGGAAATTAACATTTGATAATAGTTTCAGAGTACAATGCCGAAAATCAAAGCAACTTTATCTTCAAACATAAATAAATACGTGTCTGAACATCCGGGTGTATTTCAAACCGATGGAGTCGTTCTTTTCTGCAAAATTTGCAATAAGGCAGTGGGCTGTGAAAGGAAATTTCAAGTTGACCAGCATCTGAAAAGCACGAAACATAAGGAATTGCATGATCGACGCAAATTCTCCATGGATTTATGCGAAGCTTTCATATCAGCAGATATTCCATTGTATAAGCTCAGCAACCCAAAACTAAGAGATTTTTTGAAAACATATACTAACGAGCACATTCCACATGAATCGTCAGTGCGCAAAACTTATATCGAGGAAATGTATGTTCGCTCATTAAACAAAATCAAAAAAGCTTTAACAGACCATTTCCTATGGATTTCCATAGACGAAACCACCGATATCCAGGGGAGGTATATTGCAAATGTTATTGTGGGAATTTTACATGAAAGTGAAGATATGTGCGACAAAAAATTTTTGCTCAATGTCGTAGAAATGAACAAAACTAATCACGCGACAATAGCTCGTGCCTTTGACGACTCCATTGTCTTGCTCGGTGAGGATTTTGACAAAACTAAAGTTCTTTTTTTAACCGACGCAGCGCCCTACATGGTAAAAGCGGCAAAAGGGTTACAAATTTTTTATCCGAAGCTATTGCTATCCACCGAGTAGCAGAAGAAATTCGAAGTAATTTTATTGAACTGAATTCTCTTATATCAAATGGAAAAAAAATCTTTTTAAAAGCGCCTTCGCGAGTACAGATTTTTAATGAAAAATTTCCTGGTATTTCGCTTCCTCCAGAGCCAATTATAACAAGATGGGGAACGTGGCTAAATGCTGTCAAATATTATGCCGAGAATATCGAAAAATTTGGCGAAGTAGTAAAGGAGCTTGACGATTCCGATTCGATATCGATTAAAAGCGTAAAAGAACTTTTAGACTTGCCGTCTCTCAAATCTCAACTGATTTTTGTACATAGCAATTATGGGGTTTTCTGCGAAGTAATAAAAAAATTAGAAGGACGAAATTCTTTGAAAGATGCAGTCGATTTAATAAATAATACTGTGAAGAAAATAAATGATTTGAAAGGGTCAATTGGCAAAAAAATTATTGAAATATTAAACAATGTTCTCTTGAAGAATAAAGGTTTCCTTGAAATAAGGAAACTTGCAGGAGTTTTGGAATTTAATGAAAATTCTTCAGAAACCAATTATACAATAAAAGAAGTGTGTGCTTTTAAATATGCTCCTGTAACATCAGTTGATGTTGAGCGCTCATTTTCTTTGTATAAGAACTTTTTAAGAACTAATCGGGAAAGCTTTGTGTTTGAAAACCTTAAAAAGAACTTTTTTGTCTACGCCAATAACGCAATAAATTAAAATTGATCTCTTATACTTAGTTCCTATAATTTTATTTAAATTTAATTTAACTTAATTTTTTGTTGCTGAATTTATTGTTTTGTTGTTCTTTATACTAATTTTATATGCAGATATGTATATTAAATGGATTGTTTTCTGCCTTTTTGTTTTTGTTAAATTACTTGAAATTTTTTTTTAAATAAAATATTGAAAAAATATTTTTAATTGCATATTTTCTGTGTTTTTAGTGCATATTTTCAAATTTTAAGTGCATGTTTTATGCGCATATTTTCGATTTTTTAGTGCATGAGATTCCTTGCCCTAGTGATAAGAATATCGCCACCTTTTACATAAATCTGTTAGTCTAATGATTAAAATGTTCCAGTATTACTTTCTTATTAAAAATTATTTCAATTTATCAAAAATTCTTAAAAAAAAATAGAACTGTTAAGTTCATGATTTGTACCCGTAGCAACCGAATTCTTAAGTTGGTTCCAAAGTTGTTTATTTTTTAAAATGATTTTATATACATTTTAATTATTTTTAGTTCTTATTTTAAAAACTTTGTTAAACAATATATTTAAAAAACTTTATTTACAATATATTTTTTTAATTTTTGGGTTTTTCCAATTTTATAAACGATAACAGGTTATTTTTTTGAAAATTACTCATTATGTTATCAGATAAAGGATATAGTACTGTTATAAAAAAATATTTATGAATTCACGTTTTTATGTGATATAACAGTATAATAATGATACCAAAAATTAAAGTAACGGTGTAAGAAAAAGTTTTAAATTATAAAATATAATTCATTATTTTAATTTTATTTTTTCTTTGAAACTCGAATGATATAAGTATGTAAACCAGTGGTTATATGTTAGTAATATTTTTTAAATTTTGTTAAATTTACCATTTATAGTCTGTATATGATTTCTTATATAGAATCACAATCGAATTCATATTCAGCCTGCTAAGAAAACAGATGAATTTAAGAGTTCGATACTTGATCTCGTTGAGTACGGCCGTCTCTTACTAAATAGCGGATAGTTGTTTTAAAACAAGCAAACCTACTTTTCAAAATTTAAACAATTACATTTTTATTTTTGTAATCTCGGTGTTTGTGTTCTTATTGAACTGTAGTACGTGCCGATTTAGCAAAACACTTACTGGGGTAGCAATACACAAATGGCACCGGGGGCCAAATCTCACAATCTAGATTTGAAAAAATCTAATATGAAGAGAACAAAACGTTCAATGAACATTCCAGTAGGTATGTTACGAACAGCCAACTTACCTACAACATCCAAAAATCGGTTTAGTGAACTAGCTAAACTTAATGATATGGAAATGGATACAGTATCCAACATAGTTTAAGAAAAAATAGTAAAACCTCCACCATTGGTAGTCGATGCTAAAATTAACTTATATGATCTACAAACATTATTGGGTAAGGATTCAATCTACAAACGTACGTCCATTGGTACTAAGGTGTTTCCTCCAAATACCGATTCTTACGAAAAATGCAAAAATACTTTATTGAGCAAAAAAATTGAATTCCATTCCTTTAACTCGAAAGAGAATCGCCTATACACTATGTTTCTTTATGGGCTTCCAAAGCTTAGTATTGATGATATCAAAAAAGATATTCTAGAATATAATTTAACGCCCTCATCTATAACGGAAGTGAACACAAAATTCAGTTCAGTAAATAATGCTGTATATAAGGTACAATTTTCTAGAAAAAACTTTAACCCAAAATCACTAAACAATGTGTCTTCACTATGTAATATAATAGTTTCTTGGAAAAAATATAAGCCAAGAAAAAACGACAACCCAACTCAATGTTGGAATTGTTTTATGTATGGCCATGGTGGTGAGCACTGTAATCGTCTTCCAGCATGTATGATATGTGCCAACCAACACCACACTAAAGATTGCCCACTTCAGAACCAAGATAAAATGCCGGCAGTTTTTTCTTGTTACAATTGTAAAAAGCATGATAAAGAACGAACAGATCACTCTGCAAATGACATTAATTGCCCTTTTCGATCACTTTATTTAGAGACAAGAGCAAAAGCTACAAGTAAAAATACACGTAATTACAAGAATAAAGTTCACCACAGTACATCAATAATGATATCTACAAACAAACAAACCCAACAACAACATTAATCGTAATTTTTTCTCATATGCAAATTGCGTGAGAGAAAATAATGATCTCTTTAACATAGATGAACTCTTTAATATTTTTACTACAGCATTAAGTGATCTTCAAAAATGCACAACCAAAGTACAACAAATACAAATTGTAATGTCAATGGTCAAATATGCATATGGTTTACACTAACAACAATGGCTTAAAAATTCTTCATTGGAATGCGAATGGCATTTCTACCTTTTCAAATTTACTTCAATTTGAAACGTTAATCGAAAGAGAGAACATTCATATTGCCGCTTTAAATGAAACACATCTAAATGAAAGACACAAAACCTATTTTACTAATTTTGTAATACATCGTAACGATAGACCAAATGCAAGAGGGGGAGGCGTAGCACTAATTGTACGCAGATCAGTCCAACACAAAGTTCTTCCAATTATAAACACACAGGGAATAGAAAATCTCTCAATTGAAATAAAAGTAAATAACAGAAAGCTAATTATTTGTACTGCGTATTCACCGAAATATAAAAATAGCTTTGCAAATGACATAATAAATCTAACTTCGTTTAATGAAGATTATATTATACTAGGAGATTTTAATGCAAGACACTCTGCATGGAATTGTGTAACTAACAACACTGCAGGCAACATATTGTTTCAACTAGAGCAGTCAAACAACTTTTTTATATATTATCCCAACAGCCCAACTTTTTACCCGTCTCAAAGAAACAGAAATGCTTCAATTATCGACTTAGCATTAAACAATAGCGCATTAAACATCAATATGGATGTGCTCGAGTATGAAATTCCATCTGATCATAGACCCATTGTTTGCAATATTGAAAATTCAACGGTTAGTGAAACAGATAGAAGACACTATAACTACAAACTTACAGACTGGGTGGCGTTTAGAAGTATAATTAATAACAAAATCACCATCAATACAACAGCATATAACACTAAAAACGCAATTGATTCAGAGATAAGGAAATTTTTTAAAATTGTACTAGAAGCTCGAAATCACTGCACTCCATTATTGCAGCCTCGTGCCAAGTTAGTCTTGCCAGGAAATATTGTTAATTTAATAAAAACTAGAAAAACGTTCAAAAGAAGGAGCCAACGGGCATCGAACCCATCGGATGCAAACTGGTATGAGCAATGCGTAAAATTGCTGACTAATATTAATAACAAAGATATAAATAATCTTCGCAACAAAAAATGGGAAAAGTTGCTATCAAAATTGAAGCCAGGAGACAAATCGTTTTGGAAAATTAGTCGAGGTTTAAGAGGTAAACAAAGATGTACAATCCCACATCTCATAGAAGGAAACACGAAAATTAACTTTTTATGCATCTAACGGCCTTACGTCTACATATAAACATTCTATCGATAAAAACGTTAACTCTAAGGTTAATACATTCAAATCCATTGACGTCTACTCAGAAAATCTATCTTTGATATCACATAGTGAGTTAAACTCCTTAATTTGTAGTCTTAAAACATCCAAATCTCCTGGACTAGATGACCTCTCTAACATTTTAATAAAAAATTTACCTCCTAAGGCATTAAAATTATTATTAATCATTTTTAACAGTTGCATAAAAATCAACTATTTTCCAAAACATTTTAAAAAGACAAAAATCATTGATCTTTCTAAACCAAATAAGCCCAAGCACAGTCCGCATAGCTATAGGCCGATAAGCTTATTAAGTAATCTTGGCAAGCTATATGAGAAAGCTATTAAAAATAGAATTTACAGTGCCATTGAAAACACATCAATATTAGCAAATGAACAATTTGGGTTTAAAAAACAACATAGCACAATTCATCAAATAAACCGTATCACAAACATTATAAAGTCCAACAAACGAATTAAACAATCTACAGCCTTAATAGTACTGGACGTAGAAAAGGCATTTGATACCGTTTGGCACAACGGCCTTGTTTACAAATTGCTCCAAGCTAATATACCAAAATATCTGTGCAGGCTTATTGCTGATTTTCTTACTGATACGTTCGTAGTAGATATCAACGATACATTTTCGTCTCCAAAACATATTACTGCAGGTCTACCACAAGGTTCAATATTATCACCATTATTGTATTCAATTTACACATCTGATTTCTCTCCCCCCTCATACATGAAAGTTGCTTACTATGCTGATGATACGGCTCTCATAACTTCCAGTAAACTTACTAAAGCATTGTTAAAGAAAATGGAAAAAGGATTTTCCGCCTGTAACAAATACTTTTACAAATGGAAAATAAAAGTAAACACTACTAAAACTCAGGCTATTATATTCCCTTACAACAACTCTCCCAAACGCTTACCCAGTCGCCAGTTAAGTCTCCAAAATGAAAGTCTGACAATTAAAAACGATGTCAAATATCTTGGTGTTTGCCTCGATAAAAAACTTAATTTTGCGAGACACATCGATGAAATTCGTAAGAAATCCACGAAAACGTTCAGGGCTTTGTGGCCAATTCTCAGCACACGTTCAACTCTTAACCTTAAGAACAAAAACTTAATATTCAAGACTGTGATTAGACCAACTTTAACTTATGCAAGTCCCATTTGGTACAATGCTGCAAAAACACATTTGAAGAAACTCCAAATCATTCAAAATAAATGTCTTAAAATCATATATAACAAAAATTGGAGATACTCAACTCAACTTCTCCATAACGAAACTGGATATGAAGTTCATATCCAGTTTCGTATTATGAACTAATTATAGACTTCATAACAAAACTTAACAATAAATACCTGGAATCCATTCAAAATTCTCCTTATCAACTGATAAGAGAATGCATACAATTGGCTTAATTAAAGCTCCGAAACATAAATTATTAAATAGAAAATGGCGAGTATACATGTATTATCTTGAGATAATTTCATTGTATACCTGTATATTTTCAACTATTTAAACTTCTCTCTTCCCATATAAAGTTTTTTTCCCTATTTTCCTTTGAACAATGTTATAACTAAAAAATTAATATCAAGTTCTTTTGTTATCAGAATTATTCGTTGTAGTATCTATAGATAAAATCCCGAAAATTGTAAATTTATGTATATACTAGTATAAGATGTAAATAAAGATGAATTAATAAATAAAAAAAAACAGATGAATTTAATTAAAAATATTTTTTATTTAAAGAATTTTTCCCCTTTGTAAAATTTTACTGTGTAAGACAGAGAAATAAAAATAAAAAATTACGATCAAATCGCAAACAAAAAGCTTTTTACTCTCAAATCCATACTTCCATAGATTCGGCTTATTTTCGTAATATTTTGCCATTAAAACGCGTCCAATTCCGTACGCCCTACAAAAGTTTTGAGAATTTTCGTTGAACATTCCGATCTGAAATTCAAACAAATTTAAAAATATTTTCTTTTCGGCCAGTTCATATTTATGTATGGCAACTGATTGATTGAAAAATATGTGATGAATTACGAACGATTCTTGGATACATATTAAGCCCACCTTGAATTATTAAATTGAAAAAAGCTAAATTGTGGAAAATACAGAGTTGTGGAAAATAGTTATTTGTAATACTTTTGTTCAAAATATAAATGCATTTTAATTTTTCTATTTGAAATGCAAATTAGTTTTTAATAAAACACATGATGCACACGATGAGTTTTATGACGGCCAATCTTCGATGTCCTTTTTGGTTTGATAGCGAGCGGTGTAGAGAAGAAAGGGGTATAGAAAAATAACTCGATTTCTGTTTTTCTTGGTTTTTTCATATTTCTTTTGCTCACATGAAAGTTTTTGTTGTTATGTTTTATATAGGTTTAATAGAATTTTTATTGTTACAAACGAGTAAAAATAATGACTATTAAAAAAATAGACATGCAAAAAAACCATCGTATGAATGTAAATAATTTTTGGTAGCAACTTCAAAAGGGAATTAAGAAAAATATACGTAATTAAATTCATGGTGTGGATCGTGTGAAAGTATTTGAAATACTAAATTCAATATCGTGAGTCTGAATTAACAATTTAGGTGTTTTCTCTTCGAGATTTTCATAATCCTAACAGTTTCTTTAATTTTGCTGTTTTTTAATCAATTTTGAATCTTGCATTTTTTCTGATGTTCGCATATTTTTAAGAATTTTTGCAATTTTAGAGATTTTTGCAAAACTTTTGGCAATCGGTATAATTATATGACTTTTCTAAAATAAATTTTAGGACATATTTGTAATACCGCTATTGCAATTTTCAGAATATGCACCATTTTCACATTTTCTAATTACATATGCAATTACGCCATTTTCGAGACAGCTTTTGTTTGTTAAATTTTGTATTTTTTAAGCGATTTAAGGCTTGATATCAAATTAATTCTTACATACTATTTATAATATATAATAAATATTGGATGGAGGGGGTGGAAAATGGAAAAATAAGAAGAAAATATTCAATAAAAAATAGGGGAAACGCATAGTTTTCGAGTTATGGGCCTCTGAAATTTCCATATATACATATATGCTTTTGAATATATCTTTTTGAATATCCAAAATTTTTTTAAAAACTCTTAACTATTACTTAAAAAAAGCATGTATTCGCTGTCTGAATTTTCATCGGGCGAGCTGTCTTCTGCTATTTATTTATGACGGTCGGCCATTCAAAAAGACTTTTGTTATATCTAGTTATAGAAGCTGGTGTTTGTTATACATAGACGAGAAAATCCTTTCAGTCGAATAAACTACATACTTATGTACCTATAGTGCACATTTGTAACATTTTCGTATAAAATTTTGTATAAACTGTATTCAGAGCTAAAAAGTCAAATGTTCTATAAGAGCACAAACGTTCTAACAGTACGGTATTGTACGAACCGGCCAAAATAGTTTTTGACTTTTTAATACATAGTTATAGCTTATTTAATCTTTTTTCTCTAATCAATAGAATTATTTTACAAATGCATATCGTTCCCTTAGTATAGAAAAGGCGTATCTAAACATAAACAAAATTTAAATTATTAGAGAAAAGACTTATAAACTATAAAAAGCCATATATGTTATTTTAGAAGTATAAGAAATACAATAAAGGACTAAAATTAAAAACTATACATAAGACTATTCTTAAGTTTTACTATTAAGATGTTTTCTCCTTCTGTATATTTTTTCTAAAGTTAGTTACACATTTTCTAACTTGAGGTAGCGATATGTACACGTGTACAAGGCTTTGTACACATACGTACATATGTATGAGTGTGGGTGCAACCATTTAACCACATTTTATCTGTAAATTAAAAACATTTTCATGGCAAGTGAATGTCCCAGGTTAAAGAAAAATATTGACAAGGGTAACATAACTTGTTCGCATTTCGTAAGAAAAACAATTATTTGATCCCTTCTGCTATTACCATGTTGCATGTTTCCAACTGTCTACAATAACTTGTATATATGTATGACAATAATATAGAGATAAAATACTAAAATTCAAACATAAATAAGCCAGACTTGAGCAGACCACCAGACAGACAGAGCGATCTGCCAACCAAGTCATTCAAGTTGCGTACTTACTACTTTTGTACTTTACCCACAATTTCATGTTCACAATAGATAAAAGAATAAAGCGGCAAGCCAAAACATTTTGCTATTGTCAAAGTAATTGTTCAAAATTTACTTAATATTTTTAGTTCATTCAAAAAAGAGTTTTTTTTAATATTTTTATTGTTTCGGAGACATATTGGGCTACCTCAGGAGCCATGTATAGTGAACCTGTTTTTACCAGTATGTGAAACACTTGGCATTTTTTTCCATCGTTCTATTTTCGCGCTGTATATTTTGAAAGCTAATGATATGCCCCTTTTGAAAGGTAATTGGACTTGTTATCTTCGATTATAAATAAAAAATTGGTCAGTACACTTAGAGGCAACAAATCGTAGAACGAATAACCTGAGACCGGAATATTTCGTATTTTATATATAAAATGGCACAAAAACGGCTAAACATTTGGTCGCCAAATTTCACACAATTTTAATATACAGCAACCTTTATACAATTAATTTTTAAAATTCTCATTGGTTTTTTAAAAGTTTGTGTATAAGATAAGAGTTTTGAAACATTTCAAAAATGTGGTTTAAGGTCTACTGATGATTTGGCTTTAGCACCAATGAAATGCGTGTATATAGATTAGCTAAAAAGCCCTCAACTAGCAAAAGTTTTTTGAAAATCTTTGAAAAAAGATATCGAGGCAATCTCACTTAATAAATTAAAAAAAACAATTTTTTTAAATTCAAAATCTGAACCGACAAAAATCGTGTTCTTATCCTCAATGAATAAAGTTAGATGTTTTTTAAATAAAAGGAGCTTTATTTCACGGAAATCGATGCACAAGTTATGATTTTATTCATCATTTATTTAGATAAAAAATAACCCCTTCACCATAGTATGGAGTGACGAAAGAAGTCACAATCACGAAAATTCACGCCCACGAAATACGAAAAAAAAATACAAAAAAATAATTTAAATGGAAAAAATTACATTAAAGCAAAAAAAATTGCCACTCACCGTCTCACGGACGCACCCCCACGTGATGGAAACAAAAAATTAATCACGATCACTCTCTATTTCATAATATAGGCTGATTTCATCAACACAGCTTGCAAAGCAACACTGGAAGCATGAGTTTACAAGGCATTCTAGTGTTGCTTTGCAAACTGCGTTTATGAAGTCAGCCATAAATTATGAATTTCGTAACAAATTTTTTACAATTTCTTGCCTAGAGTGCATTATAAAAATATTAACATCCCCTTATAAGCACTTATATAATTTTCACACATCCAAGAAGTGTTTCAACGGCTTTATCAAAAAGCCAGTGGTCTTCGACTAAACAAAGAAATGATTTGAAACGTAGGAAAATGTTTCATAATGAAGAAATTCTCCCAAAATAGATAAAAAATATCGACAACTATTGCATAAATCTGCTAGTCTAATGATTAAAATGTTCCAATATTATCTTCATATTGAAAATAATTTAAAGCTATCAAAAATTCTTAAAAAAAAAGAACGAACTTTTTCTAATAAAAAGTAAAAGTAATAAAAATAACTAAAATGTATCAAAAATTAAAAAATTAAGCAATAAGAGGTCAACTAAAATTTTTTTAAATGATGTGAGGGGGAGGGAGGAGTTTCAAAATTTACCCCCTAAAAAATTACCAATTTTCAAAAAGTTTTTTTGCATTATTTTGGGAATTTGTGGGAGAGGAGGTGGTGCAAATTGCTTGGCCAGTAATTGATTATCAAATAACATCGTAATTTGTGGACATATTTTCAAAATGCTTCTTGCATATGGAAGGGGTCTACTATAATTTTTTTTTTAATTTGAATTGTACACGTCAAAAAAATTGATTATCAAATTACTTTGTCATTTGTAGACCAACCTTCAAAATTACTTTTAAATACGGAAAAGTTCCGAAATATTTTTTCTTTGGAAATATGGGAGTGTGGGGTGAGTTGCTGCGAATGGCTTGCCCCAATAATTGGTTATCAAATAACTTCGTAATATGTGAACCAATATTAGAAAGAGAAAATAAAACATCTGAAGAACACCAAATACGCCTTAGAATTGAAGGATCTTGAGCAACACGATGCATGATTAGCAACTCAGCCATCTCCAACTTCAACCTCAAGGCGAAGATACCATTATATTAGGCAAATATGTTGCTGCCTCGCATTTCCATGATATGTCAAGTCCATGTTTCTCCCACGGACAGCTTTACGGTGCAAAATTTGTTTATGATCCGCATGTACAAACTACAAATGTTGTATATCCTAGAGAGTTAAAATAGTTAATTTACATATAATAAAATTTTTTTTGCTGACAACATAAACAATTTTTATTTAATTTTGTAATGATGGGGGTAGCAAAGCACACCGGGTTAAGCTAGTATGTATATATTTTATTCATATATACATGTATATACATACATAAGTATGTATATGAAGTTAATTTTTATGTTTTACCTCTAATTTTTATATTATTTAATAGTATTTACATGACCTGTTAACTCTTTCTTTTTTTAATAAAGCAAATTAGAATCAAAACTTTTGTATTTATCTCAAAAAACACGGTTTTTCCTGAACAGTAACCGGATTTTTCAAAATTTCAAATATTCGAAAACCGGTCTTATTAATTTTAAAATACTTATTAGAATTAAAGTTCTTGAAAGATGTGGTGCGGTTGTTGTAATTGAACCTTTTTTACGCCACACAATCGCAGATTTTTAAACACATCCATTAATACTGCCAAGCGTTTAAACGCTCTGTCGTGTATAAGAAGCGCTTGTGATTAACAATCGGTATGTTGTAGGTATGAAATTCATCACAAATTATACATAAAGTTTTATTTATTCGAATACCATTTTTGTCCATATTTTAGCATTAATGTACCGACTTCAATTATTTTTAGTACATACCTTTCCAGAACTGTACACAAGAGATCTACTTTATAAAATCGACCGTAGGACAGCCGGGGCCATTAAAAAAACAGAATAAGAAACATAACGAAAAAAAGAGTCTATTTGCTATATCTCATTATATATTTTACCGAGTATTCTAATTTTTAACCGAAAAGTTTTAGGACGAATTCCAAGAGAATGGTCTTAAATTTAGGTCTCTATGTTGTGTGAGGCCTTCGTGGTTATTGCACCAAATATAGAAAACGAACAGATGGACATCGCTCATTCGACTTCTCTATCTATAAGGACCCATAATATATTTATGAATAATATAGAAATTACAAATAGAAAGACGAAAGTTGTAGTCCAAAGTGATTATTATTTTGCAAAAATGTTTAACATTTTTGTAGAAAGAATTGAATATGAGATAATACTTCAAAGGCACAAAGGAAAAATTAACATCAATTAATTTCAACTTTCAGGGCAGAAGAGAAACAACGTTGATTTTCGGGAGCCGCTACACTCCCGTCATCAGTGTATACGTGTGTTTCCATGTATCCGCCACTATTTAGGTGGCTCGGTTGAATGTAAATTCAAATTTTTATTTATACAAATTATGATCCGAAAAAGAATACGATACATATTTGTATTGTGGTACAATTCTAAAATCAAATTAAAATCGATTTTTTGGCGAACTATTGTGATTTTTTTTTTACTTGGAAGAGCACTCAGGGAAGGAGGATAAAGGGAGTAGTGTTTGTGGACGTTCGATTTGAATTTTCCCACACTGAAAGTAACAGGAAAGACCTCTGCAGGAAGTTTATTCCACATGCGAACTGTTCGCAAAAGAATCAAATTTACGTTGTTTTCTTAATGATGATAGTTGACAACACTAAAATGTTTTGGCCGTAATGACTTTTATTCATTCGCTTTTCGATTGTTATTTAGTAAATACTTGAATTCATTAAAATATGCAAGTCTACTCATTTTAATGGTAAGCGTTACAGAAAATAATCAAGAGTTAAAAATTTTTATATAAAAAATGTTTTTGAAGTTGACAGTTAATAAATAATTAACAATATTTTGCATAAAGGGTTGGAAAATAAATAAAAAAAAAATTAAAAAGCAATTTCATGGCAGCCACAATAAAAAATAAACACTTTTACACTGAAATCAATATGTAAACAAAATTTCCTTATATCATATAGAAGTACTTGTGTGATTGTGTTTTTGCTAATTTACTACTGTGTCGTAGTTACGCAGAAAAATAAGACTTTTTTAACTTGAATGCGTTATCTTGTATTCTTTGTAAAGGGTGTTTTTTATTGAGGTATAGAACTTTAAGTTGGCATCACTTTTTTAACTGGCGGCCATTTTGTCAGCTGTCAAGTGATTAATATTTAGTTTGGTTTGCCATTTCATCATGAACAGGTTGACAAAAGAACAACGCTTGCAAATCGTGCAAATTTATTTCGAAAATAATGGTTCAGTTCGCGAAGTTTACCGCAAGCTCCGTCCATTTTATGGTCGACATAATCGTCCATCAGAGCAATTAATTCGGTTAACCATGGATCGTTTTCGCACTACGTTTACTCTATGTGATAATACGCATCCGCAGAGACGTCGAACAGTGCGCACCGAAGAAACAATTGCCGCTGTAGAGCAAAGTGTTGAAGAGGACCCGAATGAATCGATTCGCCACCGTGCACAGCAATTGGAGCTTTGTCCATCAACTTTATGGAAGATTTTGCGCAAAGATCTTGGCTGGCGACCTTACAAGATCCAGCTTGTGCAAGAATTAAAGCCGCGAGACCATGCAATGCGTCGTGATTTTGGTGTATGGGCCGAAAATGAGATTGATCTCGATGCTGATTTTCATCGCAAAATTTTGTTCAGTGATGAGGCTCATTTTTGGTTGAATGGCTACGTCAACAAGCAAAATTGCCGCATTTGGAGTGAAGAGAATCCACATGAGACCCTTGAGACGCCATTACATCCACAAAAACTGACTGTTTGGTGTGCTCTATGGGCTGGTGGAGTCATTGGGCCATACTTCTTCCGAAATAATGCTGGAGAGTCAGTTACCGTTAATGGAGACCGGTATAGAGCCATGATAACCGACTATTTTGTTCCCGAATTGGATGGCATGAATGTGGATGAGTTGTGGTTCCAACAAGACGGCGCTACATGCCACACAGCGCACGTCACAATCGATTTATTGAAGGAAACATTCGATGAGCGCATAATTTCGCGGAATGGACCTGTCAATTGGCCACTAAGATCGTGTGATTTGACACCATTGGATTATTTTCTTTGGGGATATGTGAAGTCGCTCGTCTACGCCAACAAACCAGAAACGTTAGGGGACTTGGAAGCCAACATTCGTGGCGTTATTGCCAACATACGGCCCCATATGCTCGAAAAAGTGGTTGAAAATTTGACCTGTAGAATTGGCTTTATTCGAGCCAGCCGCGGCGGCCACATGCCCGAAATCATATTTAAACATTAATGGCATAAAATTATCCTTCCAATAAAGCCAAATTGATAGACATTAAAACGATTTTCTTGTGTTTTATTTCAATTCGAAGTTCTATACCTCTAAAAAAAACACCCGATATCATGGTTGTTTATTGTGGGTAAGGCAGTCTATAAGTCTGTATTTGATTGCTGATTATGTTACATCATCAGTAAGCCTTCTCGAAATTTTAAAAAGTTTCAAACTTTGAAGTTTCATTCGAAAATCCTAAAAAAATACGTGATAATTACTTAAAATTATAAGCTAAACAAACAACTTATATGCGGATACAGCTTTGAAACTTTTCAACTGATGATTTGACATAAGCCCCAACGAAATGGAGGCATATAGACTAGACGAACCTAGTCTTTATGATTCAAGAAATTTTTCGGCTTCAGATCTGTCTCCTTTGTTAATAAATAAAATAAAAATAAGAACTCTTTTTTTGTTTTTATTTTGTTAATTTTTTTTTCCATTGTTTCGAATTTTGTTGATCATCTTCAGGGAATTAATTACTTTAAAAACGACAAACGACTTAGAATAAGCTGATTTAATTTTTAATTAAATAACACAAGGGCACAAAATTGAACTTTTTTTGTGTTGACTGGAACTTTATTGCAATTTTTACTAATTGAGGTCGCTGATTTCAAATCTAATCTCCATTTCTTCTCCATCAGCTCACATTTTTAAGTTACAGATACTAACCGAATTTTTACTCTTTTGCAGAAATTAAAAGTTCAAGAAATCATAACTACTCTTCAATAAGCGATTTTCAAAATTGATTTTTTTGTTTGAAGATGCAATTGTTAAATTGGAAAAAATCAGAATTGCCTACTGCTTGCTAGAAAGTCAGCAGGAATCCAGCGGTCCAACCACCAAACTCCTGTTGCCCACTGGCGGTGCGTCTGATGCGTTGTCTATGTATAAATTGCTTAGTTCGAATACAGCGGTCCAACTACAATATTCTCCCTTCACAATTGTCTACTGTTTGTTAGAAAGTCACAATATTATTAGCGGTCTAACCACCAACAATTTAGCGAACTTACCGATAGCCGCGGGCAGACTTAAAACTTATTCCTACTGCTACCATGAATCTAGAAAACGAAATTGCGCACTCAGCCGTACAAAAAAAGTTTATACTGCGCACCTACGTCATCATATAATACAAATGAGTGTTTGTTGTAAAAAGTGTAAGAAATTTTTGGCGAAAAACTGGAAATAACTAAATAACTTCTAAACGGTTGCATCGATTTGAACAAAATTTTAAATGTGCACAAAAAAGATGCAGCCGAGTAAAACTTTTGAGTTTCGGCTACACTAGTATTAAACGATAACATAATTTCGGAGAGGAATTCATCCCACGTGGTGTGTTTGTGATTTTTAAACAGAGCTATGATGGTCTTAACTCGTTCAGTTGGGTTTTCCTGTGGCGTATAAGGAGCCGTTAACTGCTAGGAAATACGTTCCATGAACGCTTTGATGATTCCATCTACACTGGTCCGCATCGGGATCAATTCAACCCATTTTGAGAATTCATCAATCATAATTAAAGTTTCATAAGGTTGATTCATCCGTCATGAGAGAGTTACTCAGTATTTTTTTGTTGGTGGAAAATTATTTTACGCGAGGCGTGGAGGCGTGATTGTCCGTGGGATGAAGCAATCCCGTAAGACGTTGCAAAATTGTGGGAGCAGTGGCGTAAACATATGAATAAAATTAAAATTTTCGTGTTCGTAGTTATGTCTCAAAAAAAACTCTTTCGTCAGAAAACGGGTTTAAAGTTTTTAATTTACACACATCCATGTATAAATGGAAAAATAAAAAGGAATTCTCCCCTCAAGAGGTTATTAAACAAGATATTTGTATTAGTTTTTCACAAAAGATGAAGAACGATACGATAAATATTTCTACATTCTTAACTCAAAAACCACGGTTTTTGAGATATGACTACGTTGCAGTAAAGCTTTGTGACATCTAAAATAATGTGTGCTGCAGGCAGAAGTACTCAAAACTCGATTGATGCAAACAGATTTAAAGGGTCACGAATTTACGCCTGAAAAATACATCTTATGGAGTGATTTCAAAGATGTTTTAAAGTGGATTGCTAGTAGTCATGGGTTTCAACCTATGATAACGTCGCTGACGATGCAACGATAGCGTTTAACAAAGATTACTTTTTCTCCTCTTCCCGTTGTCGAGAGAGAAAGCGAAGTACAATATTATGGTTTAATAGCTGGAGAACTTGCGTCAGCTGAGCAATGACTAAGTTTACATTCGCAGATAGAACGAGTTTCAACTGAAGTCCAGTGCATTAAAAATAATCAAAATTTAATGCAATTAATGCTTTATATTGATGAAAATGGTTAATGGTTTGCTACGTGTATATGTTAGAATTGATGCAGTGAGCTTTTTGTCTTATAGTTCAAGATATATGCAAATGAAACATCAAAATCATGTGACTACAATATGTGAGATCCGTAAGAAGTACTAGATTCCTCAAATTAGAGGTCTGCTTCTAAAAGTTATTTAAAGTCACATGTTATGCAGGTACAGTAATGCTACTCCTCGTATACCAATTATAGGTTCAATTACTATTTCTCGAATGGAGCCAAACGTTAATCCATTTAAATACACAGGTCTGGACTACTTTGGCCCTTTTACTGTATCTGTTGGCAGGCGTACTGAAAAAATATGAATGGCACTCTTTACTTGCCTTACAATTCGAGCAATACATTTGGAAGTAGCCCATGACTTGTCAACCGACTCTTGCATTATTGTTCTGCACTCCATTTTAATAGAAGCAGAAAACATTATTAATTCATGCCCATTAACGCACTTGCCAATAAGCCCATACGAAGAAGAACTCCTCACGCCAAATCATATTCTTGTTGGTTATGGAAATGTGACTCAAACTGCACCAGCTGATAAGACAGAGAGCAAGCTCTGTAGTCTTAGAAAACATTGATGTGTTGCAAGGAGTCTTCGTGAAGCCAAAACATTTGACTACAAGCCGTCGATTACCAACAACACACAGTGGTGCCAGTTAGAAAAAAAGGTTATAAATCAGTAAATAATATGAAAGAATCATAAAGGAGGATCCAAGCTTTAAGGATTTTCTAGTTTGAAGTACCCTGTTGAAGCATATGGTGGGCTACAGGGTGTCAAAATTGGCTACTTCTTGCATGTAACACTTTGTTGGCTTCATAGCTTTTACAAACATTATTTGATTTTACCAAATTTATGTTTTTTGCAAGGCTTTTTAACAGACAAAGAAAATACATTTTGTTTACAAAAATTTCTTTAATATTTTCAAGATATTTGGCATTCAATTTTTAAATTTTGATTTTTCGCCTTTACTTTGCTCGCAATTTAGTCAATATCTCCGGTAATAGCAAAGATAAAATTAAAAAGAAAATGTTATATGATTTTTAATACAATCTCTGATAATATGCATAAAAAAATTTTAATTGATCTCTCTTCATATAGTCGTGAAAAAAATCAAAATCAATTTTTTTAAATGAGAGTGAAAAATGGCTAAATTTTGACAAAAATAGAGCTTGATTGTTACCCGCCCTTCAAAAATGTGGCGAGGACAGCAGATTTACTAAAAATAGTAAAATTTTCAGAAGCATTTATTACACCTGCATGAAAATTGTACTAAATTTAATTTTTTTATTTTTATTTCTTCATTATTTATTATAAAACATAGCAATCCTCTTATATTAAAAAAATTGCAACGATTTATAAAATATATTTTTTTTAATCTAAAAAATATATGTGAAGAAAATACGAATGGCTAATTTTTTAGGTTTTTCAATCAAATGCCTTATTTATTTTTAAAAATGATCTAAATTCATACAAAATATTAAAATACATTTATCTACCTGTCCATTGGTATATAACACATGTATAATTATGATGCTGTCCTTAACGTTGTTAAAAATATTTGTAAGGGTCTGGGCTGGAATATTTTTTGATTTTACTAAAGCTTTTGACTTAGTAGATCAACATATACTGCTACAAAATTTGAATTCAAGGTCGTGAACTCTTGTTATTTGAAAGTTACTTTACAGAAAACAATATGTAAACATAAAAAATGCAGAAAGTTTTATTGGTTCTGTTGAATATGGTGTGACGCAGGGTAGTGGACTAGGGCCGCTTTTATTCTCAATTTATTATTATGATATTAAGAACCTAGACTTAAGTGGTCAGCTATGTATATTTGCTGATGATGTACGTGTAATGTATCCATATAAACATGAATTTTGCGAGATTAAATCGATTACTACTGAATCCTGGTAAAACCAATCTTATTCGATTTAGACCACACTCTTTGAATATAAATAGTAATTTGAATCTATATGTCGATGGAAAAATTGTGTATAAAACCCATTCAATAACAGTATTTAGGAATTATTCTTCAAAGCAACTTATAATGGGATCTGGAAATGATGTAAAAAGGAAGATAGCTCCAGCGATAGGAATTTTATATAAATTGCAGAACAAATTGGAAAACAGATCAAAACTGTTGATATATCATTCCTTAATTCAATCTCATATGAATTAGTTGGCAATTATATATGCTTACAATAAAAAAAATATTATAATAAAATCGCTTCAACGTATGCAAAACAAAGCATTAAAAATTGTGTATAATTTACCATTGTTGTATTCAGCTATTCAAGAAATATGTAAAACAATGTTACCAATTTATGGGTTGCATGAATATCAAGTCTTAATGTTTTTATTTAAATGTATTAACAACATTGGCTACCATAATATATCATTCACGCAAAATCAAATAAATTTCAATACACGGAACAGAACAAATTTTAAAATTCCCAGATGCAGGTTAGAAACAACCAAACAGAGAATTGATTATATTGGAGGAATTAAATTTAACAATTTGCCTTTAGCTTTAAAATTAATTGATCGAATTTCCATTTTTAAGTCTTCTTGCAAAGAACACTTATACAATACAATTGAAACGCTTTTAATATAAATTTTTTATTTATAAAAATATATTTGTAATATATTCTATAAGTAAATTTTTAGGCTATATTTTATTTGAACATTTAATTTTTGAGCTATTTTGCCAACTTGCCTCAATAATGCCTTCTTGGCGCTGAGGCCAAAATGATATGTGTAAAATTTATTATGTTCAAATAAAAAAAAAACACTACATTTTTGTAGTTGCAAATAAACAAAAAAAAATAAAATAACACGGTCACAAAACAGGCATCTCGTGTGAAGTTCAGCTAAAGTGTACTATTTTCAAGTGTTTTTACTACACCCATACACAGAGATGCTGTACATAGTATATTTTTTAAATTATTTCTTCTTGTGAAAAAACAACCATTAAAATCTTTTTTGCTAAAAACTTTTATTTTTATTGTAAAATATAAAAATTGTTTTTTTTATTTGTTGTAATATAATGTATAAGAATTATTTAAAAGTATATTAAGTAATACTATCAATTTTCTTCAAAATAATCTGATATGTCAAAAGTTAATAGATTTTAATTTCTGCTGATTCAGAATCTTCTTTTTCAGTTTCAAGACCAATTTTGTTCTTATAGAACATATGACTGGGTCTGATAATATTAATAAATAGTCCATTAGGTCCATATTTTGTTCTATTTTTGAGCTTTTACGTGTATTGAAGATTATTATTTTGTTAACATCTTGTATGTAGATAGACTAGCTAAAAATCCGCAACAAACAAAACTTTTTGAAATTTTTGAAATAAGATATCGAGACCTATCTCGAATAAGGCCTCATTAGTTTTTACTTTTCGTTGCCGTTGTGTGCCGTTCTTTTCTGTAGAAAATATTTTTGAATTACTTGTTCTGTAAAAGGAATCAGCTGTTTTGAAAAACAAAAGAAAAACATTGGAATTGTTAACAAAAATTTTTCGTTAAGTTTTTTTTTAATAAACCAAAAGAAACAAATTAATAAGTAAAAAAATGAGTATTTTATTTGATTCTGACTCCGAACTTTCGGATGTGAGCGATGTAGTTGCTTTACAGAATTCTTTAAAAGTTCGTATTGCTCTCACAAACAATTTGTCAGTCAATCTTCAATTTTTTTTTGTTTTTCGCCCTTTTGTTGCTTCAGAAACCGGGTATAATTTGCTTAGATGTTTTGATGTGGTCAGCAATAACGACCCTTGACTTTCTAATTGTTCTACTTTTGTATCCAAAAAACTTGTATTTTGTATTAGCGACTCAGGTGTCAAGGTTTGAACTAATTTGAAACTGTTGTCATTTTTTTCAACAATATTTACCGTAGAACGCACGCTAAAAGATAAAAAGATTTGAATCCATTTCATGCTTGTAAATATGAACGTTTGTACATATAAATGGAATCAAATAAATTAAATAAAAACTTACGGATGCGGAGATATATGGGGTATAAAAAACTCTAACTGGATCATCAAATGCCAATGATGTCTAAACGTTGGTCACTACCAACTCTTCCATTGTTTTTATTTTAAAAAATATATAAATGGTTACAAAATCTTGAATTGAAACAAAATTTTCTGACTTTTAACAAAAAATTTTTAATATTTTACACCACAACAAACTGTCACTTAACGTTCTATTCTATTTTCTACAGAATATTCCGCAACAGAACAGAATGAAAAAGTAACAACAAACCACTCATACAGATTTTCAATTAAACAGAAACAAAACAGCTGATTCGTAACAGAACAGAACGTACAAACTAATTCTGCCTTAATAAATTTATCAATCCGTTAAAAATATCTAACTAAACGGCCAAATGATTTACAGGCGCTTAACTTTTCTCAAAACCGAGTTGTATTGATTTAAAATATTTTGAAGTACAATTTTCGTATTTACATATGGAAATTCAACACAGAAAGTATTGAGTAGTTAGTTTTGGGTACTGAGTACCGGGAAATATGTACGGTATTGATATGTACTCGATACTCAATACTTTTGCAACCCTATTATAAAGATTTCTAAAAAATGCTTAAAACAAAATGAAAACTAGGTCATTAATATAGGTCAGTTTTATAAAATAAGAATAGGAAGAAATTGGAAAAATTACGATCGGAGATGTGGAAATAGAAAAATTAAGAAAAAGAAGGGGGCGCTTAGAATTATTAGGAATAGAACTAATATAAATTCGTCGCCTTAAATAACATATATTCAGGTGTGTCACAGAATATGTACGAAAGTGAAAATTTACACAATTTTCAATTCGTACAGGTTTTGTTTTGCTTCTTCAGCTTTCATACGTTTTCATAAATCCGAAAAATATCAAAACCTCATTTTTTTTTATTAAGTATGGTATCTCTATTGAACAGCTGGTTTGTAAACAAAAAAAGTAGAGAAAATAAAACCAGGTTCTTGCCATGATGCATTTATTTGGAGCTTAAGTGAAGCAAGAAATTTTTTCCTAAATAAATACGAAAATGGTGACAAAAATTCTTGGTTATTAGGTGATTCCGGCTATGGGTTAGAGCCATTTTTAATAACTCCTTACAAGGATGTTGCCCTAGGAACAATAGAGCACAGGTTTAACAGGAAACACTCATCAGCTCGAAATATTGTTGAGCGGACAATTGGAGTCCTAAAAAGCCGTTTCCGATGTTTACAAGGCACACTGTTGTACACGCCGGAAAAAGTGATAAAATTAATAAACGTGTGTTGTGCCTTACACAACATTTGTAGAGAATACAACGTAGAATTGGAAGCAGAGTATAGTTTTACCGCTACTACTGAAAATTATGAAAGCGATGAAAATGAAAACGTGGAAGATAGTTCTCAAAGAAATTTTTACAATGCAGCAAAACGAATACGAGACAACATTGCTAATCAAATAAGTTAAAATTGTTCGTTCAATTCAATTTATTAATAAACAAAAACTAAAAGCAAAATTAAATCAATTCAAATGAGATTAAAATACTTTTAAGCAACTTTAATGGTTATTTTTTGATTTCTCCTTGTCAAGAGCAAATCGCAGGGTCTCAATTTCAATTAGTTTGACTTTCATCTCATTTTTTTCTGCTAATTTTCTTTGCAGTTCTATATTATGAAGCTGGTCGTCCTTATATTTTTTTTCAAAAATATCACAAAGTCTATCAAGCTTGTCATTCTGTATTTTAACTTGATCCCGTTGTTCTTCCATTAATTTAACAATTTTACTCAGATTATTTAAATGCAAATTCTCTTCGAGCAGTAGGCTATTTAGATCTAGCTTTGATGAGATGGAATTTTTTGACCTGTTTGGACGAGCTGTTGGTGTTCTTGTGGGTTGATTTTTTATCTTAGAAATTACTGTTGATAGAGATGATGTTGAAGAACTTGACCTAGTATTTCTTGGAATAGGTTTTTTCAAAATATTATTATTTTTTTGTGGCGTTTCTGGTACTATGGTCGTTGATCTTTCTAAACTTGGTGTACCGAGAAGGGCTTGTTTTGATGACGAAGCTGTGAAATGGAGCTCTTCATCTTCACTTTGCATTGCATTAAATTCATCAACAAACTGGCCAAACGTTTTTGCACCAGCACATCCATCAACGCTTTTATGAAAACCGCATATTCTGCACAGAGTCTCTTCAAGATCTGTTAAAATGTATTGGTTGTGGCTTCCACCACCAGTTTTTTTATTTTCCTTTTTATTGTAGCACATTTTTCTTTTAACGTTGGTTTTCCAATCTGACCAGGTTTTTTTCCACTCTTTACAATCTTTGCATGGTGGGCCAGAACTATTTAGTTGTTCAGTCAATTCCGACCATAGTGACTCCAGCACAACCTTGTCTCCTTTCGTATAGCCTCTGGCTATGTCCTGATGACTCTCCATGAATTCTACAAAAACTTGACCTTGCTTGGAGTTCTTATGTTTACCCCTTGAAAAACGAGATGCAATGCATGTTTGTAAATAAAATCAATTTCTTTTTATTCACTTTTTCGCAATAAACTTACATTTTTGTGTTAAAAATTCTTGAAAAATAAAAATGTTCTAACAAAAAACTAACTTACGTTTTAGCAGTTTTCTTTTAGTTGTTATTCCCCTTTATGTTACTTGGGATGCCAAGCTGCATTTCCGTCAATTTAACTTAAAAAAGATATGGTAACTTAAAAAAAAAAATATGGCAGGGTTTATTTTGTTTATTTCACATTTTTTATAGTTGATTTTCTAAACTTTGACAAAAATATAAAATTTAAAAAAAAATGGTCTTTCCTAGTTTGTAAAACACAGCAAAAAAACAGCATAAGTCTTTACCATTTTAAATATTTTCCGCACGTTACTTTTATGTTAATGCTCTCAAAATATCAATTACACCTTTCTATTTTGCAACGAATTAAAAACGAAAAATTTTTTCGTTTTATGTTTTCTAGAGAAGCTAAAAACGTTTTCATTTTCACTTTCGTACGAATTTGGTTTCTGTGACACACCTGATTATATAAATAGGCATTGACAAATTTTTGGATCTCTTTTTATCTTATTTAAATCGGTTCAGTATTAAAAGAATAAACAGCTCTAGCGATGATCGTGTGTGGAATGCAAATTTGTTTACCCATGGAACAAATCCGCGAAAATCCCTCTCACCGATTTTTTAAAATTCACAAAAATGATTACAGTGGTTGACTAATAGAAATATAAAAAAGTTATAGATCGTAATAAAAAACCGATTGATGGCAAACATTTTCTCTATATTTTCACAATTTAAACAGCTTTTAAGTTGAAGGAACAACGAAAAATTTTTTGAGTATAAAAAAACTTAACGTGATTTTTTGCGTGATTGTTTCGATTTTGGAATTTTTTTCATATTTTTGAGAGGTACGTGGTTTTCAATTTTGTCATGAAGACATAAAAAAATGTGCCGGTATGTATTAATGTAGTGATGTGAATGAACAAGTCAAAATAAGTCCGAGTTTCGACTGGCGAACATTTGGAAGAAAAACATCTGCAATTCTTTTTCCTTTTTTCATTCGTATTCACACAGATGAACAAGACCTAGAAATTTTAAGTTTTTGGGAAAAGCGAAAGATCTTCCAATTCTGCGAAAATTGACTAAAAAATACTGTGTATACCATCCAGCTCAGCTACAAGCGAAGGAGTTTTTTTAACGCCAGGAAGAATACTTAAAGAGATGTGAAAAAGACTTCACTGGAAAAATTTTGACAAAATTTTACTTCTGCATAAATAAATCTATTTATCTATTATCTATTAACGCTAAAGTACAAGATCTTACTTAATCTTAATATGTATTTTACACAGATTGACATAAAAACTAATTTCTTAGCGAAATAATTGATCACAAAGTTTTCGGACGCACTCTACAAAAAACGGAAGTGACTTTGAAAGTTAAAGTGTGTTTTCGTAATTTTTTGCGAATTTTGATAATAAAGTACACAAAATATAGTTCCTTAAAGAAAGATGAATATAAGAGAATTCTAAAATAACTTATTTGCAGCCAAAAAATTATTTCGTTTTTTTTTTTTGCCAGAAGACGTGAACCCTTTGTGACTCACGTTACATTTTTTCTGTCCTATTTTTTATTCTGAAATTTCATACCTAATTTCAATGTTTCCAAAATAGTAAACACATAATTTTTTTCTAAAATTGAAGTGAATTCAATGTATAAAAATATAGCTTTCGATCGGGCCACCTTCATTAACACTAAAGTAATGATATATATGAATACCCAAAAATGGTTAGTTTCTGGTATGAAATTAGAAGATCTGAGGTAGGGTAGGATTTGATAATAATTTGTGCATTAATGATCGTCGAAATACATTTATTTTATTTATAAAATTATATACTTATCTAGTCTAATATTACATAAAAAAATAAAAATAAGTTGGATCACTTTAAAAAAAATTTTGTTTGGTGGACTGTTTCAGAAAAGTATATTTCTCAGTTAAACATAATTTTCCTCTTTTATTGCAGAATTTTCCAATTGTATATTAGATTTTTCTATTTGCATTCAGAAATTTTAATATATAAATACTTATAGCTTTTTTAGTGATTTTTTCGTGAGTATTTCGTGAGCGTGAGTTTGCGTGATTGTGACTAACATTTTTTCCACTCACGTGAACGTGAGTGAATTAATTAATTTTTTTTAACAAAAAAACTCTGTAGTGAGACATTTCTTCATAATCAGCATTTTCCTCACTTTTTCCCTTAAATAATTCGGTTATATATTTGATATTACCAACACCTGACACCTTGGTATTCGACTCGACAACAAGATGTCATTTTCAAACCAACTACAATATGCTGCAGCCGTTCCGGAAAGGACAATATCTCAACTGAGCCGATTGATGGCAAATATAGGAGGACCACGACAAAATAAGACACCACTAAAATCCTGGAAGAAACTCGTAGAGTGAACTTTTTAATGTTTGGATTTGTGAAAATATTAAAAATAAAAGATAAAACTGATGCTGTTTACAATTTTATTATCAGTGAAATTTATTTAAATAATGTTTCAAAACAAACCTCTTACAACTAAAAATTAGAGTTGAAAAAAAGTCAGCCTAGGTAGTAATGGTAAAGTAAGAAATCAAAAACAATTGGTTGATTATTGAGTTCTTGTTACAACTTTGATATTGTTTAAACTTTTCATTTGTTTTAATGAAAGCTTAATATAATATCTCTAGTTGTTCTAAGAAATACTTGGGTAAAGTTACCTGATGATCTGCATCAATTTCAATTTGTTTTTAACAAAATTATTCATGTTTTACTAAATATGTAAAATATTAATTTTGGGAAAAAGTGCGAATAAAAATTTAAGATACTAAAATTTTAGTAATTTCCGTTAAAAACAAGAGGTGCTTTTTTTCATCGTGCAGAATTAAAAAAAGTATCCGTTCGTTTTTGAGATAATTAGTTTTTAAAAATATATTAATTTTTTTTTTATATCATGGCAACCCAAAAAATTTCCACTTTTACAAAAATAAAGAAATATCAACTGTGCGTTGCCATGAAAACACTTAAATTCCAAATTTCAGCCATATCGATCCAAATCGTTGGCTGAAATAAATTTAAACCTAAAAGTAGTTCAGATTACCAAATGTGGATGGTGCGTTCTACCTTATAAAACAATAATAAAAATCGAAACCCCAAGTCGTGAACCAATTCGTTAGTTCTGCTCCAACAAATGAATCAGTTATCCTACTTGTCACTAGATGGTGCAACACGATATCATTAATTTATAATGTTGCATAAGCAATTTTACTGCAGAGTGCGCTTTACTTATCGAATATAAAAATTTCGTTTTCCATATTTTTTTAACGTATCGTTTGGTCTACATAAATTGGTTATTTACAGACGGCTTAAAATTCCACTTAAATGATGAAACAGAACCAATCTGCTACTTCAAATCTGCCATCTGCTGACGGCCCATAATAAAAGCGACGGCAGTAACTTCAAATTTCCTCTTATTATTGTTTGATTTTCTTTTGTTTGCATTTTTCGCACGAAAAATGTTTTTGATTTCATGAAAACACGGTAACATTGTTGAGAGAATGAGTGTCTAAAGTTGAGAATATAAGAAAAAACGCTGTAAAAATAAAACAACCACATTCTCTGGCATAATTTTATGTGAAATTGTATGGAAAACAAACGTCAGCCACAGTTCCGTTTCATCATTAAGGCAGAATAATAGAGCACACCAGTACCGGACTGTATCAGCTGTTCGTCTATGTTATTCGAAAATCAATACCGAATTTAAATGTACCATAGTTGCAACGTACCAATCTGTATAAAATAGAAATTGGTCGCGTTCATAAGACGTAACTGTTGCGCAACCATTGAGTGTTTGTCTTAGAAACGCTCCACACAACAGTTGAGTCTTTGCTGCCATTTTTTCCATCATAAATTTGTTTTGCTAGATTTAGTCAACATGTTGAGTTTAGCTCCGCAGCTAATCAAGAGAATTATGCGCTTTTATATTCTAATACAACGCAAAAATACTTAAAACTGAACAGAACAAATTTAAATTGCTGGTACATGAAGTTAATCAAATTGTCAAGTATGAAAAATGTGCATGCAATGAAAAAAGTGATAAGAAAAATTATATTAATACTTATTGTTATTTAATATCTAATATTGATTGATCATAGTATTCATATTAATTTGATTTATAAATTATTTTTGATAGTTTTTATAAATATAAAAAATTTTCATTGTTTAACATTAACAGTCAAACTAAATAGGTATTTATAAATTTATTTTAAATTAATTTTTATATATTGTTAAATAAAAAACATAATGTGTAATTTTTATAGATCCTGATGATGAACCAAATGGTTTGAAATATGTACATATATAGATTGGAAAAAAACTACACAGGTTTTTTCATTTAAGTGAATCATAAGAAGCAATACAAAAGTAATTATAAAGAAATAAAATTAATACATATATAAATTTCATTAAAGATACGTCGGTTTATTATGGTGTCTATTTATATTAATTACATAATTAGTTCAATATAAAGTTGAAAGATTTTTTGAATGAGTATCGGCGCAGGTTTATCATTTTATTGCAGTGTTTTGTTGTGCACTTTTATGTTGCGAAGATTTCAATATAAAAATGGAAAATTCCTGCCAAGATAAACTTCATTGCAAACTCTGTGTTGTCCATACTTTTTAGTATAATCCAAACTAATAAATTTAACGAATTTAAATTATTTCTTTTGCAGCATTTTTATTGCTTTTTAATTGTTTACATTAATCAGCTGTTCATTATCCAATCACTCATCATGCCGTTGCTAAGACGTAACTGTTGGGCTCGACAATTGGCAACAGTTGAGCTCAACAACTACGTCTTATGAACGCGACCTTTGCTAACGTTGTTGCGTAACATTTGTAAGCCAGTGATGAGATGTTTCTTTGGTATATCCGCTCTTAATTTTTAGTACTTTTTGATAATAATATTTGTGTACTTTTGACAAAACAACTTAAAATAATGTATATTTGTATATATATGCACATACATATCGTCATATAAAACGCAAAGCTGCCTATCTATTTTTTTTTAATTTTCAGGAGAGACCTTAATAAAAAGCAAACTATTGTGATCATAAAAACTATTTTTCTAGGTAGTATCATTAACAAGATCGGAATTAATGACACTATGCTGAAAAAGACAATAGTTTGCGTTTTATTAAGTTTTTTATCTCTAGTTAAAATTTTGTTATAATGTAGATGGGCCCTTTTGCATTTGATAAGACGATATACATACATGTTTAGATGTATATAATAAACAAATACATATATTATATAAATGTGATATAAAATAATTTAAATAGTATCAATTTTTTTTGTATGCACATATAAACACTAATTTGTTGTTTATATTTTATATTATAATTTTATAATATAAATGTAAAATAATATAAATTTTTATATATTTTTATTTTTTTAATACCCATCACTGTGTTGTAAACACCTGTTCCTTTTTCCTGGCAATAAAATAAACAATATAAAACAAACGTACGTTTTTAAATGTTCTATAAGTGGACCAACGTGCTAACAGTACGGTACGGGTACAGCAACGCTCGGCTAACGTGGCCTTTAAGTTTTTAGAAAGAAGTCGCGGACAGCTGCAGCAATATATTTCGGGAGCCCCATTTGAGCGTATAGCAATGGATGTTGCAGGTCCTTCCCTGTCAACAACGCCGGAAATCGTTATGGTTTTGAGGTTATGGACTACATCAGTAAATGGACAGAAGTATATGCCATACCAAACCAAGAAGCAAGAACAATAGTGGATGCATTCGTAAACAACTGGGTTTTTCGCTATGGTGTTCCAATAGAATTACACTGACCAGGGTTGAAATTTTGAGTCTGCAATATTCCAGGAAATGTGCGAGATATATGGAATAAAGAAAAACAGAGCAACGGCGCTCCACCCACAGTCAGATGGAATGGTAGAAAGATTTAACCGTACACGGGAAGAATACCTGCGAAAAGTGGTAAGCGCGCATCAAAAGGACTGGGACGAGCACATCCCGAAATTTCTACTAGCATATGGGTCAGCTGTGCACGACTCAACATCACGAACGCCTGCTAAGATTGTATTCGGCACCGAGCTGAAACTGCTTGGCGACTTAGAATTCGGTATTAAGCCTACACCAGCAACTGAAGAAGATGCAAACTATTCCCAACATCAAGAAAACCTTAATGAGCTTCATAACTTTGTACGCGGTCGAATTAAAATGGTCAGCAATAAAATGAAAGCCAGGTACGACCGAGCTGCAAACTCTCAGGGAATCAACGAGGGTCAAATGGTTCTACTTTTCAACAAACAACGAAAAAAGGATTGTCCCCAAAACTGTAAACTCACTGGGATGGACCATACACAGTGGTAAAAAGATCAAACGATGTCGTTTACAGAATACAGAAGTATAACAGTGCCCAAATTTGCATACACACGGTTGATTATACTGTGCTTAATCACCGCTGTATTTTTATGTCTGTTAAATTTGAATCTACATTTGAATTTTGTAACAATATGAATTTGCGAAATGCTTATTATCGGTAATAGTCATGTCCCGCACTCCAATAAAACACTTTTTTTATTTAACTGCGCTCTATACAACATTGTTTGTTAGAAAAATTAATGTAAGTACATAATTAAATAAAGAAGCTTTTAAAAGCACTAATCACAAAAATTAGAGTAAAAAAATAAACATAGGCACATAAGAAATACATGGGTCAGCAAGGTACCAGACTACTCACTAACTAACGCATAAAAACATTCGTATACAAATACTCGTACATATCCAAATATGGATTATTTCATAAAATTTTTCTCAGAACCGTTTTGTAATTTCGAGATAACATGGAAAAAGTTTACACAATGGTCGCGTTGCGCAACCGTTGGGTTTTTTTCTTAAGGGCAATATACATTGGTCAAAATCACATCAATCATTATGGTGGTATTAGGGAAAATTTATTGTATGTGTGACACCGACGATGATTGATGGAAAATCCAAAAATTTAGATTTTTAGCATGCTTGGGGTGTGATTTTGATGAATGTATACGTTTCACTCTTCAAGCACCAACACACTTTAAAAGAGATTTCAAACAAAACAGGCGCTAAAAATGTCGGATGAAATAAAAAGTGTTTTTGATGAAAAAAAATATTTTGGAGTTGATTCAAGCATATCGCTCATTTCCAGCACTTTGGAACGTAAAATATGCTGAATACAGTGATAGAAATATTAAATACAGCCAATATGATTCTTTAATGAACACATTTAAGAAACAAAACCCTGATGAAAAAAAAATTGATTTGAAAAAGAAAATAAATACGCTGCGTACAAATTACAGGCGGAAGTTGATAAGAATAAAGTAAAGAGTGGAGCTGGAGTTAGTGACTGTTCCGGGACAACTCTATACTATTTCGAAGCACTGAGTTTTTTGAGAGATGTTGAAACCCCAAGTTCATCCGCATCAACATTTAAGGTACATACATACATGATGTTAAATTGCCTTTCGTTTCTCCTTTTGAATGAAGTGCGAAAAATTTATCCAATTATTGTTTCAGATTTGTTTTATTCAGTAAAAGTAAACAATACAGGTATACATTAAGGGTATTCATATAATATATGTATTGTTTAAAATTCTACTAATAGCTGCAGGCTAATAGAATAGCTAAACCATTATCATTATCTATGAAAAGCTTATTGAGTGTGTCATGATAGTTGACCTTCATTATTTAAAAAATTCATAAGTAAGTCTCTGATTTGCTTTGCGGAGTCACATGAATTTCCGGCAGTTGCACTTTGTAAAGATGGTAACTCTGGCACCCCACTTTCAAATTCCATACCTTCATTAAGCATCTCTTTTACGTAGCCTTCAGTAGTTTTTCTTCTCAAAAAATTATGCAAATAGCAGCAAGCGAGCACAATCTTATTTACTTTTTCGGGTTCCACATTAATGGCTTTTTGAAAAACTCCGAAACGTGTTTTTAATATGCCAAAAACATTTTCGACAATACGACGCGCCCTGCTCAAGCGGTAATTAAATATTTTTTGTTCCTCCGTTAAGCCAATTTAGGAGAACGGTTTCATAAAATTTTCAGTTAACTGGAAAGCATGATTCCAATAAAAACGTATGGTATACCCCTTTTGCCACAAGGCGCTAAATTTGGCTTTGGAATGTTGAGCTTATTTTCATAAAAGGCTTCGCGGAAGAAGGTACGTCGAAAACTCCACCGTCAGAAATTCTGCCATTAATGCGACATCAGCAACTATAAATTCATAATTGGCATTAACGACCGCTATGAGCACAAAACTAAAATTTTTTTATAATTATAATAATAGGACCCGGAACCATTTGGTTTTCTAATAGCAACATGCTTCCCGTCGATAGCGCGAAGACAGTTCGGAAAATTCCATTTTTTTGTAGAAAACATTTGCGACAGTCTTCCACTCTTCATTTTGTGGTGGCTGATTAGATATTTATGGGAGTTGTGGTTTTAATTTTAAGTTTGCTGTCCCATTCGTCAAGTTCCAATAAATGCGCAAGTAGTAAGAAACGAAAATGATTGCAAAGTAATGGATTATCCCTTTGATGAAATTCAGTATCCCGCGGAAGAATCCCAATCATGAATAACTCTAAGCTCTTTTTATTTATTCTAGTTTCGACGAAAATACTTTGAGAATTATTTATGTAAATCTATCTGAGATAGTCTCTAAAGTTAATTATTTCAAAGAATTAAAAAAATTTTTCTTTGTTGAGGGCTTTTTGATAGTCATAAACCTTGAAATATGTACATATATATTTTAATTTTTTTAGTTATTTTATTTATTTTTGACTTCATATTGTGAACGAATTTTCTATTTACAATTTATGAAATAAATTTTTTGTTTAACACACCAATTATGTGTAAAATTTTATTTTTTTGCTTGAAAATTTTCAAGAAAATTTCAGCATACATTAAATGTTATTAGATATAGGACCGGCATAACACTACTTGGAATTTGCCAAAATATATTTCATATATATTTAGCTGAAGGATCTCTTGTAGAATTTTCCTCTTTCATGGAATACCCCTAATGCAAAACAAACAAAAAAGAAAATGCAATTGAATATTTTTCGCATCTGAAATAATACATACATATGTATTTATAAACATTTACTTACTTTGATATATTCTTCCAAACTCTGGATATACGTATTCTAAACATGAGTACAAAAATAATTACTGAACATCTGACATAAACAAAGTCGTATAAAAAGGTAGTGATACCATTTAACAGAGTTGTTTTCAAATGAAATAAAAGTTCAAAAAAGAAATAAAAATATTAGTATTCAATAACAATATTAAATAATGAAATTAGGAAAAGTAAATAAATAAAGAAATAAACTAAGTAATGAACTGCTTCAAATAGAAATTTCAATAAATGTACGTCGGATTATTATGGTGTCTATTTATATTAATTACATAATTAGTTCAATATAAGGTTAAAAGATTTTTTGAACACAGTTCCGGCTTAGCGTTGAAATACAAATACACCGGCGCAGGTTTATCATTTTATAGGCTATTTTGCTGTGCATTTTTAAGTTGTGAATATTAAATTTGTCCTGCAGATTTTAAATTAAAAGTGGAAAATTCCTGCCAAGAAAAACTTCATTGCAAATTCTTTGTTGTCCATACTTTTTAGTATAAGCAAAACTAATTAATTTAGCAAATTTAAATTATTTCTTTTGTAGTATTTTTATTTCTTTTCAATTGTTTACACTAATCAGCTATTCATTATCCAATTATTCATCAAGCCGTTGCTAAGACGTAACTGCTGGGCTCAACAGTTGACAACAGTTTCACAACGAGCTCAACAGCTACGTCTTATGAACGCTTTTTCCTGTGTTAAGTATTAAATAATATAAAATATATATTATAAATAAATAAATATTTGTTACTTACTACGAGTGTGATCTTTTGAAAAATTTCGGACTGTTTTACTCACGGCTGGGAAATTTAAATAGGCTTATTTATTTTATTTGATATGCGGTGAAACAAAAACAAATTTCAAAAATTTTGTTTTTGTTGTAAATGTAATTTCAGGCACACATACGTAGGAACTAAAGGGCCCGCCAGATAACTTTTTTTTTTAAATGCTATAAAAAAACTACTGAATATTTTCTCAAATTTCTTTTTTGTATTTGAAAGTACAATCCTTCCGGTTAATAATGAAAAATAATTTCATTCAAATGGCTGCCTCGGCTGGCCATGCAGTAGCCTACACGATCGTTCCAATTTTTAAGCAAATTATCGATTGTATGCAGCTGTATTTCACCAATGGCTTCACGAATATTGTCCTTTAAAGCGTCAATTGTCTCTGGCTTGTCGGCGTAACACTTATCTTTGACGGCACTCCACAAATAATAGTCCAAGGGTGTCAAATCGCAGCTCCGAGGTGGCCAAACGACATCAGCTCTGCGGCTGATAATGCGATCTTCAAAAACAGGGCGCAAAACATCGAGTGTAGCTTCGGCTGTGTAGCACGTAGCGCCGTCCTGTTGAAACCAAAAATTCGTTCAGCATGGCCCGATAACTATCGCCATTGACTGTAACGGCCACTCCTTGCTCATTTTCGAAGAAAAATGGCCCAATTATGCCTCTGGACCAAAATCCGCACCAAATAGTGACTCGTTTTGGGTGCGTCGGCTTTTCAATGTATGCGTGCGGTTTTCTGTGCCCTAAATGCGACAATTTTGCTTGTTTACATATCCGCCAAGATCAAAATGAGCTTCATCTGAAAAGATGATTTTTTTTTTGGCAAAATCGGCATCTTCTGTAAGTCGATCGCAGGCCCACTTAGCGAAGCGAAAACGCGTATACACAGCCACATTCGTTCAGCGGAAGGATAAAACTAATTATCTGTCAAATCAGACATGAGCTAAGTGTTACCATTCACGAAATAAGCACTAGTTAAAAAAAACGTTAGATGGCGGACCCTTTAGCTTTAAGTTTCAGATTATAGAAAGTTATTCGTAAAATTATTTTTCGATGAAAGTTAATTTGTATTAATTGAAATATCTTCAATATTTTTCCATCCTGATCAGATGATATACATATTAAGTATATTCTTTCCTATTTCTGTATAACTGAATATTAAAGCTTACATTTAAATCCACGTCGAATATTACCTTAATAATATTGAACTTTGATATGTTATTTTTATAAATTTTTTTACAGTGGTACTTTAAATGGTTTTAAAGAAACTGTTTTTTAAGGTTTAAATTCAATTCATATGATATGCGTACATTATTATAAAGTATTCTGTTTTTTTATTATCGTACTTTTTTTTAAATGTTAAGTAATGTAATAATATAAATTATTTATTTATAAATTTTAGTTTAAAAAAAAAAAATTTAAATCCTTTTTTATCACTTTTAAAATACGACTTTATTTATTTGTCTTCAAATTACAACTGAACTTAAAACTATTTTACAAAATTAATTACAGCTTAAATTCTATGTTAAAATATGCTTATTAATTAATAATGGCACGCTTTGTTACCGTATGCAATAATATTTGTTTTTCACCGTCTGTAAATGTGTCAGCAAATTGCGATGAACGAGTTTTTAGCCAGAAGTTTAATAAACTGCAATTAGGTCGCTTAATTGGAAATTGAATGTTTTTTATATTAACACCTCCCCACTTAAATCCGATCGTCCTCGTTCGGCTGGAAATAAGAGACGTGTGTATTTTCTGTTACACCTTTGGGTTCATTTCCCTTGGATTCCGATGATTCTGGCATAGATATTTGTATTTGGGGCTGGTTACTTATTAATGTTGGAACGACAAATGATTTATTTTCCTTCTTACACACTCTGGTTTTAACAATTACAAAGATTGATACGAATGTTGCAGTTAAGGCTAGTCCAAGATTGATACCTGAGTTCTGCACATTTTTACGATTGAGTAGATCTATGGCTTCTGTGTTATTAAGTTGCATTTCTTTTACCATCTCCAATGACAATTCCTCTTCGATATTTGGCTTTGGATTTCTAGGTTGCAAAATAGCAGGTAGCTTCATCTGTGCTGTCTCAAATGAGTTGTAGATTTGATCTGATATTGAAACAGACTCGTTATGGAATTGCACTAAAAATGTACCGATAAGGTTCCGGGGTTCTTTGTTAATAAAAATCGTTCCATTAAAGTTGTTTAAAAGAATTGTTCCGGGTGAAATTTCATCTACGGTGGGTATATTCCGATTGTCTATTAAACTGCAATTTGCTGGTTCACTTTTGATCAGTCTTGCTAGGCAAGTGTCATTGTCTAAATTTTCTAAATTTTTCCTATTGCATATGGTAAGGTTGTTGTAGTCCTTGCATGCATTTTTTATTCCAAATATTACATTATCGCATATTAGGATTTTATTGTAAATAATCTTGTTTATATGTTTTTTATACTTAATAGGTTTTACTAATATTTCATTACAAGAATTTACATTTGTTGTTGGTATACTAATGATATAAACAATAGAATCATGATTTGACGCAATCTTAACTTCAGCGAATTCAAATGCCTGTTCTAGATTTACAAACTGTATTAAATCTGTATTTATTACATCTTTGACAATATTTATTTCTGTATGGGATAATATAAATGAATTAATTATTCCGATTTTAGCCCAATGCATGGCATACTGAATATTAATTATCTCTTCTTTTATTATATCTAATTTATATTTTAGGACCGTTATGGCATGCTTCTTTATGGAGTTGGTGCTACTATTATTTATGTGCCTTAATATTTCATTAGTTATTTTAGTTATTTCTTTAAATTTTTCAATTGATAATCTGTTTATAACTATTTGCTTATTGTTATTTCTCAACATTTTGTTTGTTTTTTTCTCTAAGATTTCAAAATCGTCGTGGTCAGGGCTCCCAGCTATCCACTTCCATGCGGACCCTAAAAAATTCAAGGAACTTTTGGATTTTGGTTTCAACCTATCTAGGTACTCCTGAAGTTCTTTCAACTCATGTCTAAGGAAGGGGTAAAGGAAGTGAGATTGACTAACGTTTTGGAGTAATGTTTCTTCTAAGTTGTCGATCAGTTCTTGATATTCGTCCACATTAATAGTATGAATCAGTTTGAAGGTCCCAGTCTGTATCTTCACTTGTCCGGAGTTCATAGTCACTAATTGTGAGTTCGTGTAGTCCATTATTTTAATGTCAGCCCAAGCGAGGGTGAAGAGTAACCTGCAATTAACGTTATTTTAATTCCTTATGTTATTTTTGTGAATTGTTTTTCCTGATTCAGTTATAACGGTAGTGTTCTTATTTTCTCTAACTATTTCCTTTCTGTATGTTTTGCTGAGTTTTGTCCCTAGTCTTTTGTTTTCCTTTACGTAAATAGTTTGTCCAGGTTCGTAAGTTCTAGGTACGGTCTTTGTCTTGTTATGATAAGTTATGTCTTCTAATTGTTTTTCCTTTAGTCTCTTGACGGTATCTTGTTTAGTTTTTTCTATATCTAGAGGATTAGTAGTAACTCTCCCCAAAAAGAATGTTTCTATGGGTTTCCTTTTTATGGTTGAGTGTACTGAATTATTATATTCGTATATTGCTCTGTATAATAGTTCCGAGAAGGTCCACTGTCCATTTCCGGCTTTCAGACAACGCATAACTTCTGAAAGTGTGGAGTGGAATCTCTCTATTTGCCCGTTGACGCTACTGCTGTAAGGTGGAATCCTAAATACCTTTATGTTATATTGATTTTCTAACATGAAAACTATAGCCGTGGAATTGAATGACTTCTCGTTGTCCATGACAATTATTTCTGGCATACCGAATGAAAGTACCATCTCTCTTAGGGGTTCTTTAGCATCCTCAACGGATCGAGATTTTAGAATTCTGGCTTGCGCGAATTTTGAAAATTTGTCTATAGCGGTTAGTACTGCCTTTTTTCCTGTCATGAAAATATCTATGTGGACAATTTGTCCAGGGAATTGTGGTATTGGCGTCTCTTGGATTGTGATTTTGTTAGGATGCCTTTCGTATTTATTTTCTTTACACACTTTACAAGGGCTAATGAGTTTTTTTATTTTCTAATGCATTTGCGGAAAGTAAAATTTTGTTAGAAGTTGTTCCTTATTCTCAATACTGTTCCTGTGAGCTCGATTGTGTTCCTTAAGTATTTCGGTTTCTTGCTCTTCGTCGTTTTTCAAATCCGTGACTATTTTCCTACAATATTTTACCCTGTATTGAGTGAAATTATTTCTATAAACTTCTTGTAACATTCCTAATATTTCATCCGATGTATGTATGCAATTAGTTACTGAGGGATTCAGATACTTTTTTAATATCTGAGTCAGGGACTCTGGTGTAATGTCAAGTTCGTTAATTCTATGTCTGTGAAAGGTAGGGAAAACAATTTCAAAGTTATAAAACGGTTGGCTTCTTTCATTTGAAATGAATATTTGATTCTTGAAGGCGTTAATGGGAGCATCAGTATATTGTATTAAATTTTGGGATGAACTCTCATCACTGTGTTGAGTTGGAGTTAGAGTGTTTATAAGAGTGTTCTCATGCGAAGGTCTGGATAAGGCATCGGCAACTACATTAGTACTGCCTGGTTTGTATTGCAGTTCATAATTGAAGTCCTCAAGAAATGCTTTCCATCTTTTAAGTTTAAAATTCGCATTTTTGTTATTTAAAGCGTAAGTCAGAGGGAGATGGTCTGTAACTATATTTAACTTTGCGGAGCCATAAAGGTAATTCCTTAGCGACTTTAACGCCCATACGATAGCAAGCAATTCTCTTTCGTTTGTAGCGTAGTGCTCTTCCGCTTTGCTAAGGGTTCTTGATAGAAATATAATAGGTCTATTTTCTTGGGATAGCACTGCTCCCAGTGCATAGTTAGAAGCATCTGTCGTGAGGGTAAATTCTTTATTAAAGTCTGGGTACGCTAACATAACATCGTCAGAGGTCAATATGGTTTTTAGTTTTATAAATGCGTCCATTGCTTCTTGATCTAAATCAATTGTTATCTTTTTTGACATATATTTAGACGAACGTCCTGCCTCCCCTCTCAAAAGCATTGTCAGGGGCTTTGCAATTTTAGCATAATCCCTGATAAAGCGTCTATAATAGTTTGACAATCCCAAAAATGATCTTAGATCTTTTAGTGTCTTGGGTGTTGGGAAATTTAGGATTGCTTCTACTTTTTTGGGGTTGGTTTTTATTCCTTCATCTGAAATGATGAATCCCAAAAATTCCACTTCTCTTTTTAAGAACTCACATTTATCTAACTGAGAGTTCCGAAAATGGTATCTATATTTCTATAATGGTCTTCTTCACTTTTGGAGAATATTATAATATCGTCCATGTAAACAAAACAAATTTTTCCTATCCATTTCCTCAGTATATCGTCCAGTGTCCGCTGAAATATGGAGGGCGCATTTCTTAAGCCAAACGGTAATCTGGTAAACTCGTATTTACCATTGTTGACTGAAAATGCTGTCTTTTGTCTATCGACTTCCCTTAGCGGTATTTGGTGGAACCCGCTTTTAAGGTCTAGCACTGAAAAAAATTTGTTTTGTCCCAATTGTGGGAGAACGTCATTGATTTCTGGGATGGGATATTTGTCCGGTAATGTCTGTTCATTTAACTTCCTATAGTCGATTACCATCATATACTTTTTCTGACCCGAGGCATCGGTTTTCTTGGGCACTATCCAAATAGGCGAGTTGTACGGTGACTTATAGGGTCGAATGATACCTTGTTTCAAGAGGTCTTGTATTTGTTTTTCAACCTCGTCTTTTAGTTGTACAGGATAAGGATAGTATCTAGAATATATAGGTTCATTGGTTTTTGTTTGAATGTCAGCAGCTACGGCTGTGGTATATGTGAGATTCTCGTTAGGCTCACTAAATAAGGATTTATGACATCCAATAACTTCTTGTAGTTTGTCTTTCTGTTTTTGTGTTAAATGATCTGTCCTGATATTGATGTTGTTTACTGATTGCGAAATCTTTTGTTTTATTCTAACTTTTATATCTTTATTGATCAGCATGTAATTATCTGCTAAGTAAATAATGGCTGATAGTTCTTTTAAAGTATCATTTCCTAAGATGCCATGGAAAGTATTTAATTTGGAATGAATTTCCGTCATCCCACGTCAAATTTGGTTGATAAACAGACCGGTTTCGGCTATGTGCCATCTTCAGTGTTCTCTCAGTAACTAATCGTTTTTTGTGTTGTCCCTTGTCTTTCGTATAGTTTCCTTGTGTACCTAACCTCTTTTCCTCTCTTTCTCTCTTGTTCGTGTCTGCATCTCTCTCGTTCGTATATATTCGTGTGTGGCTCTCTCTCGTTCGTATATATTCCTGTGTGCTCTATATCTACCTGCTTCTTGTTCGTTTAATTTTTCTCTTGTTAGTCTCTTGTGTTTACCGTTACAGTTTAATGGCTGATAGTTCTTTTAAAGTATCATTTCCTAAGATGCCATGGAAAGTATTTAATTTGGAATGAATTTCCGTCATCCCACGTCAAATTTGGTTGATAAACAGACCGGTTTCGGCTATGTGCCATCTTCAGTGTTCTCTCAGTAACTAATCGTTTTTTGTGTTGTCCCTTGTCTTTCGTATAGTTTCCTTGTGTACCTAACCTCTTTTCCTCTCTTTCTCTCTTGTTCGTGTCTGCATCTCTCTCGTTCGTATATATTCGTGTGTGGCTCTCTCTCGTTCGTATATATTCCTGTGTGCTCTATATCTACCTGCTTCTTGTTCGTTTAATTTTTCTCTTGTTAGTCTCTTGTGTTTACCGTTACAGTTTATTATTTGAGTGATCATTTGCTAGGTGTTTTATCTTTGTGTAGGTAGTAGTCTGTGATTGTACGTTTCTGGGTTTCTTTTTGGTTTTGTTCGTTTGTTGTGTTGTCTGGTTTTCTTGGGTTATTGTTTTCTTTTGTGTAAAAATGTTTTAGCGGTTCAAATATTATGTCTGACGCAGTGTTTATTTGTTCGTTTATAATTCTTCCGTCAAACGTTTTTTGTTTGTATATTTCCATGTTTTCTAATACGTTCAGTCGCCGTCCTTTGTGCTGTAAATGCAGTAATTCAACTGTTTGTCTGATGTGTCTTGGTGTACATTTGTTGTTGAATATGTGGTTCGCGAAATTTGATTCTGGCGTTGCTCCTGGTTGTTTCAGTTTCTTGTTGTAGTCTCTTATGTGCTCCCGAAATCTTGTTTTTATTTTCCGTCCTGTTTGTCCGATGTAGCTATGTTTGCATGAGCAAGTCAATTTGTAAACTCCTTGCTTATCTAGGGGGTCCGTTTCGTTTGTGCTATTTCGTAGTATTCTACCCAAATTGTTTTTTGTTCGGAATGCTGTGTTAATATTGTGTTTTCTAAAAAATTTTGCTAGTTTGTATGTTGATTTGCCCATATACGTTAAAGTAGCCCAAGTTCCATTTTCTTGCTCCTGTTCTCTGTTCCGTTCTTTATTTGTTTTGATATCATTTCGGATTTTGTCTACTAGTTCTTTTTTGTATCCATTGTTTTCTGCTATGTCATATATTGTTTTTATCTCTTTCTTATAGGCCTCACGTGTTAGTGGTATTCGTTCAAGTCTTGTTACTAATTGTCTAATTGCCGCGTTCTTGTGTTGTTGAGGATGGTTCGATGAATTATGTATTATTGTGTCTGTGGCCGTTGGTTTTCTGTATATTTCGTATTCAACTCTATTTAAACTCTTATTTGCTTTAATTGTTAGGTCTAGGTAATTTATTTTGTCGTCTTCTTCTACTTCCATTGTGAATTTAATACTTTTATGTTGCTTATTCAGGAGCTCCAGAACTTGTTCTTCTCTATTTCCTTCCAGTATACATATAATATCGTCGACATATCTTGCATAGAATGTTACCCCGAAATTGGTTTTTAGATCATCTACGTATTTCTCTTCTAGATTTTGCATAAACACCTCCATGAGGATTGCTGATGTTGGATTTCCCATTCCTAGTCCGTTAGTTTGTCTGTATATGCTATTGTTAAATTTAAAGTAATTCTGTTCTAGTGTGGCTTTCAGTGTGTTTACGAGTTGATTGGAAAATTCTACGTTTTCTGTTTTGTTGAGTAGTGTTTTATGTACAATGTTTATTGTCTCCGTTGTTGGAATTGATGGATATAAATCTTTTACGTCAAATGAGACTAGTATACTATTTTTCGTTATTTCTACATTATCTAGCTTTGTAACTAATTCCGTGGTGTTGGCTATTGTGTGTTTGTTTTTTAGGCTCAAGGTATCTTTCAGTATTGTTTTTAGATATTTCGATAATTTGTAACTTGGAGCAGACTTGTAGTTAATTATGGGTCTCATAGGTGTGTTCATTTTATGTATTTTCGGTAGTGCGATCATAGATGGGGCTGATGGGTTCATGAGTGTTAACGTGTGTGCTATGTTTGGTTTTATTACTTTGGTTGCCTTTTTTATTAGTTCTTTCACTTTGGCTTGGTACTCATCCGTAGGATCCTTTCTAATTTTCCTGCATTTAGTATCCTCTATTAGCTGTTCCGTTTTTGTGATGTAATCCTCTTTTTTTATTAATACCGTTGTGTTTCCTTTATCTGCTTTTGTTGTTATGATATTGTTAGACCTTAGTTTCTGTTTTAAGTTTTTAACTGTTTCATGTTCCTTGTTTTGATTCCTTTTAGATTTAACTTCCTTCTCTATTATCCGTTTGCAGATGTATCTGGCTTCCTCCTGCTCTTCGTTTGGTAGCATCGATATTGCAACTTCTGTGTCCACAATGGTTTGCTCTATTTCCTTCTTTTTGTTATTTTCCCGGATATTGTGTTTTAAACCCTTCTCCAGTAATCGACCCTCCTCATTATTGATAGCAACTTCAGTCAGGTTTATGAATCTAGTGTGGAAGTTGTGCTTTTTGTATGTTTGTTTGTTTGTTGATCGTGTTAGTTCACCGAGTTTTTTGTTCAACTTCTTGTATTTCTGTTCTATTGTTAGTGTGTTTGTTGTATTTATTTGGTCAAATATGTCCATCAGTATGTCGGTTGGGATTCGTTCAGCCAATTGTAAATGAATGTCTAGGATTTCAGAGTTCGTCATTTCTTTTTTGGCATACAAGCTCTGGATTTCGAATTTTACGAAATTCTTTTCGGCCCCTTTTGCAGTCTTCCTACTTGCTACTGTGTCGGTCTTCAGTTGTATTCTAGCGTATTTTGGTGTGACATTCAATGCGAGACATTGTTTGTTGAACCAAATGTTTGCTTTTATTGTAAGTATCTTCAGTTGACGTAGTTTGAAAGCGTTTATAAGTCCAATAGTGTCTAAATTGTAAGCCTGACAGGCATTTGTTAAGTGTTGTGTTTTTCTTCCGACGGGGTTTGATGCAATTTGGAATGAATTTCCGTCATCCCACGTCAAATTTGGTTGATAAACAGACCGGTTTCGGCTATGTGCCATCTTCAGTGTTCTCTCAGTAACTAATCGTTTTTTGTGTTGTCCCTTGTCTTTCGTATAGTTTCCTTGTGTACCTAACCTCTTTTCCTCTCTTTCTCTCTTGTTCGTGTCTGCATCTCTCTCGTTCGTATATATTCGTGTGTGGCTCTCTCTCGTTCGTATATATTCCTGTGTGCTCTATATCTACCTGCTTCTTGTTCGTTTAATTTTTCTCTTGTTAGTCTCTTGTGTTTACCGTTACAGTTTATTATTTGAGTGATCATTTGCTAGGTGTTTTATCTTTGTGTAGGTAATAGTCTGTGATTGTACGTTTTTGGGTTTCTTTTTGGTTTTGTTCGTTTGTTGTGTTGTCTGGTTTTCTTGGGTTATTGTTTTCTTTTGTGTAAAAATGTTTTAGCGGTTCAAATATTATGTCTGACGCAGTGTTTATTTGTTCGTTTATAATTCTTCCGTCAAACGTTTTTTGTTTGTATATTTCCATGTTTTCTAATACGTTCAGTCGCCGTCCTTTGTGCTGTAAATGCAGTAATTCAACTGTTTGTCTGATGTGTCTTGGTGTACATTTGTTGTTGAATATGTGGTTCGCGAAATTTGATTCTGGCGTTGCTCCTGGTTGTTTCAGTTTCTTGTTGTAGTCTCTTATGTGCTCCCGAAATCTTGTTTTTATTTTCCGTCCTGTTTGTCCGATGTAGCTATGTTTGCATGAGCAAGTCAATTTGTAAACTCCTTGCTTATCTAGGGGGTCCGTTTCGTTTGTGCTATTTCGTAGTATTCTACCCAAATTGTTTTTTGTTCGGAATGCTGTGTTAATATTGTGTTTTCTAAAAAATTTTGCTAGTTTGTATGTTGATTTGCCCATAAGTATTTAACGTTGGTAATAGATAAAATTTTATTTTGCCAGTGTCTTTGCTGAATAGATTAATGAATGTGTGGTGGGTGATTTTATTATTTCCACCTACTGAGTTTGCAAAAAAGCAGTTTTGGTTTGGCAAAGGATTTCGTACTAAGCTAGGCAAAATGTAGTTCTTGTTTGAGCCGGTGTCGATAAGAAAGTTTAAAATTTGTCCTGTATTCGTCCTGCACTCAAAATAAGGTAGGGACGAATCTACTGGTCTAAAAAATGTATGTCTACGAATTCTTGAGATTCTGTTTCTAATGTCTCTGTTTGGTTCTGAAGGTAGTCGTCTAATGTTGGGAGTTCCTCTTCTTTTTCGTAATTTTCTAATTCTTCGTACTGGTTGTTGTTAAAATTTACATCTCTTTCGGTTTGTAAATGGAAGTTTCTTTGCATCTTTTGTGGGCCTTGAAGGTGTTCGGGCTGAGCGGCTGGTCTTTTGCCGAAAAATTGATTATTCTGGGCTGGCCTATTCATATAGTTCACAGCCCTTGACCTCATGGAAGTATCCACGTCCATAGGCTCAGGACGTGGTTGGGGCTTTGGGGCGTTTGGCCGTGGTGGACCAAAATTTGGGTTTGGATACCTTTGGACATATGGTGTTTGATTCTGATTGTTGTAGTATCTCATAGGAAGAGCTGATCTGAATTGTTGAAAATTCTGAGATGGTTGTGACATATGAGCCAGTTGAGGGTAAAAATTTCTTTTCTGTTTATCCTGATACTGTACTCTATTCATTGGTTGTGATATAGGCCTATGATTGTTATTCTTATTTGAGTTTACAAATTGAGTTCGCACGAATTGGTTCTCCATTTTCAAGCATAAGTGAAGCGCTTGTGGGAGATCTTTAGGTTCCTTCATACCGAGATGTAGTGACATATTGCCCCTCAAACCTCTAATGAAAACGTCTAATGCTTTATCCCTATATGTTTGCGCGAGCAGGTCGAGCGCTTCCCTACTTACGTCCATGCAGGACAATTTGTTCATAATGAGTGACAGATAAGAATATACCTCCTGATAAAAGTCTTGGACTTTACTATTGCCTTGTACTAGAGTACTCATTTGGTATTCTAGGGTGGTCAAATCCCTTTTGTCTGCATAATGCAATGCAAGACATTTTGTTATGCACTCCCAGTTCAAGGGAGTGTTGTAGGCTTCTAGTGCCGCGTCTGCACAACCGACAATTTTATTTCGAATCGTATTTAGTATTGCAAAATATTTTGGGGTTCCCTTCTTAGAGTCGTACAGTCCGAGGATTCTATCTATGCTCTTTTTCCAAGAGCTAAATTCTGAGGGGTTTCCAGAGAATTCCCTTATATTTCTAACAACGTCGGGGACTTTATCTAAATCGGCTAAGTCGTTTCTATATCTTTCTTCTATTACCTGATCTATACCTCCTATGTTTGCGTTGGGATCTAGTATCTGATTAATTGCTATTTGACATTGCTGTGCACAAATTCTAGCTATCATTTCTTCCATGTTTCTATTATTTTCATTATTAGGAACTGGATTTGGAACATTTACATTCAGGACTGGAGGCCTGACCAAATTATTAGGATTAGACATTATTTGTTATATTAATATAAAATTATATTTGTGTTAAAGTTTTTCTTATTTCTATTGGAGAAATCGCAATAGTAGTTCTAAGATGTAGTGTTTGTTTGATCTTGAAGAGATATTAATATTTTCGAATTGATTCACTTTTGAAGCAAAAATTTTCTAAATTGGAAATTAACTTATTAAATTTAATAATTTTCACTTTCTCATAGGATTTAGAAGAGATGAAAAAAAAAATTTTAAATTGATTCACGTTTGAAGCAAAAATTTTCTAAATTTTGATTCTTTAAATTTTAACTTCTAAGTTTAGTTTTAATTGTTTTCACTTTTCAAATTAATTCGCTTTTTCTAATATTTTCGTAAATTTAATTCTTCAAAATTTACTTGTTAAATTTACTGTTGATTTATTTCACTTTTTCATAAAATTTATGATTAAAATACATATTTATTTTCTATTTTTGTATTTTATAAATTCTTCCTTTCTTTGAGATTTGTATTGTTTTCACTTTTTAAATTTTAGCTAAAGAATAACTTAATTCTATTCTTACATAAAAATGGTGATCATCCTTATGGAGCTGGTAGTGGGGTATTGTTCCTTTTTCTTCTTAGTACTGGGGTACCCGCGTCTCACACTATGTTCTCCACTCAAAACGTCCTTATTTTGTGGGTGATCCTTCTTGGGTTGCAGCCTATGGGGTGCTTTTTATTGGAAGTCCTTAAATTTGCAGCCTATGGGGTGCTTTGTATTGGGAGTCCTTAAATCTGCAGCCTATGGGGTGCTTCTTGATTCTATGGATCCCTTTTACGTTGGGCGCCAATTATTTATTTATAAATTTTAGTTTTAAAAAAAAAATTTAAACCCTTTTTTATCACTTTTAAAATACGACTTTATTTATTTGTCTTCAAATTACAACTGAACTTAAAACTATTTTACAAAATTAATTACAGCTTAAATTCTATGTTAAAATATGCTTATTAATTAATAATGGCACGCTTTGTTACCGTATGCAATAATATTTGTTTTTCACCGTCTGTAAATGTGTCAGCAAATTGCGATGAACGAGTTTTTAGCCAGAAGTTTAATAAACTGCAATTAGGTCGCTTTATTTGGAAATTGAATGTTTTTTATATTAACATATATTTTTCTTTGTACAATGTGATAAAAAATCTCTTAGCAATTAAAATGTTGTTTGGATACTAAGTTACACATAACAAAGAAGAAAAATCTCTTCCCGGCTAGAATTTCATACCTCTTCCCAAATATTTTCTAATTGAAACTTTCAGTATACATATTTACTTAGCTTTTTTCTAATTTTTGGATTTTATATTCACAACTTGGTATTTTACTGTTGCTTTCAATATAAATTCCCATAGGAAATGTTTCTTTCATTCTATAACAATAGAGAGCTAATCTTCAAAAGCGTTTCAATTAATTGACTTTTCTGTAAAATGAAAACAAAGTTTGATGTAGGAATTTAATTTGATATCAAGCTCTAAAATGTTATTAGCAAAGAAACTAAAAACTTAAAAACCCCGCGAAAATAGCGCATATTCTAAAAACTGTAACTGCAATATTGGAAATAAATCCCAAATTTTATTTAAAAAAAATCATATAATGTGCCGATTGCCAAAAGTCTTGAAAAAATCTCTAAAATGGCGAAAATTCTTAAAAATACGCGAACATCAGAAAAATTGCATGATTCAAAAACAGCAAAATTATAGAGCAAAAAAAACCTACAAAATATCATTTCCATTGTAAATATTAAACTTTTATTAAAAACTATTTTGTATTTGGAATAGAAAAATTAAAATGCATTTGTATCTTGAAAAAAAGTATTGCAAATACCTATTTTCCACAAATTTATATTTAGCTTCTAGATTGCATTATCCAATTGAATAATTTAATGTGGGCTTAATTAAAATGTATTCTAAGAATCATTCGGAATTCATCAAATATTTTTCAAACAGTCAGTTCCTATCGTATACATATATATGATCTTTGGAATTTTAGATCGGAATGTTTGGGGAAAATTTCCAAAACATTTGAAGAGCGTAGCGATAATAGTTCGCGAGCTGTACCCTGTCCAAAAATGGTATCTGCATACATATTTATGTTTTGTTTGTATATTTTCGTATTTTCCCCAATACAAAATGATAAGTTAAGATCTTAGGAGATAAAAAATTCATTTCTTCATATTCATGAACTGGTCTTAAATTCATTAAAAACACCTAAGAAATCATAGTTTTGCGGAATATCGCATTGTCGATAGCACGCACTATGGAATTGGACGCTGTTTAATGGCAAAATATTACGAAAATAAGAGGAATCTATGGGTTGGATTTGAGAGAAAAAACCTTTTTGTTTGCGATTTTATCGTAATTTTTCATATTTATTTCTCTGTCTTACACAGTAAAATTTTACAAACGCAAAAGTATATTTAAATAAAAAAAGTTTTTAATTAAATCCATCTGTTTTCTTAGCAGGCTGAATATGAATTACTGAATTCGTATTTTTTAAATCAATTGTGGTTGAAATAGAATGAAAGAAACATTTCCTATGGGAATTTATATTGAAAGCAACAGTAAAATACAAAGTTTTCAATATAAAATCCAAAAATTAGAAAAAAGCAAAGTAAATATGTATACTAAAAGTTTCAATTAGAAAATATTTGGGAAGAGGTATCAAATTCTAGATGGGAAAAGATTTTTCTGCTTTGTTATGTGTAGCTAAGTATCCAAACAACATTTTGATTGCTAAGAGATTTTTTAACACAATTTACAATTACAATACCGGGTTCTGAAATATTGCAAGTACGCTCTGCACCTGACTATAGAAAATAATTAAAATTATTATTCTGTGCAGACAAGTATAAAACAGGATATAAGCATCAATTTTGCCTTTCTTCTGAAATCACAAATAGCCATAAAAAATGAAATGTTGAAAATTTTTAAAACAAAACTAAAATTCAATTTCATTGAATTTGTATAGTTATATAGTGTCTTGACGACCCATCGATTTGTGTTAACAAAAGTCAAAGTCTAAATGAAAAATAGCAATAAAAATTTGTTGATGTTTTTGATGATGTTTGTTTGCGGTTGAAAAATTACTGCACAAATTTAAATTTTTGGGATATGTAATTTATATGCACCGTGTAAAAAATACATTTCTTTAATATAAATAATATAAAAAATAATTATGTTTATTTATATACGAAAAGAAAGTATAAGCGATAAATACTGTAATATGCATGCATAATATTATACTAATAAACATACAAAAATAAGTTTCAAGAAACAAACAAAAAAAACAAAAAATCTTTGCTTTTCGATTATTTGGTTGTTATGGCTTATTCACACACAATTTGTACATGTGCACATAAACGCATTTCAGTATTAATGTACGTGTGCCAAAAAGGGCGAAATTACAACAAGTTTTAGTATTTTATAATAAATAAGATACGAGGGCGGATTGATATTGAAGCTACCTAAGTAGGAAAAAACATTTTTTTTTCAAAACCATTTATTTCTCAACATAGTCTCCTTTTAGCTCAATACACTTAGTAAGACGATATTCCAACTTGTTTATACCTTCTGAATAATACGATTTTGGGAACCCCTCAAAATACTCTTTAGTTTCGGTAATCACTTCTTCGTTTCAGATGAATCTTTTTCCTGCGAGCCATTGTTTCAAGTTTGGAAACAGGAAAAAGTCACTAGGAGCTAAATCTGGACTATGACGTGGATGATCAAACAATTCAAAGTGTATTTCACGTAATTTTAGCATCGTTTCTAATGCTGTGTGAACCGGTGCATTGTCTTGAAGAAAGAGCACTTTTTTTCTTCTTTAAATGTGGTCGTTTTTACTTGATTGCATCAATCAATTGATCAATCAATAATGCACGATAAACCTTTCCTGTGATTGGGGATCCTTTTTCAAGATAATCCATGAGCAAAATTCCGTGTGCATCCCAAAATACAGTGGCCATAACCTTGCCAGCCGATTTCACTGTCTTCGCCTTCGGAGCACTTCCACCAGCTTCCACCCATTGTTTCGATTGATTTTTGGTTTCAGGTGTGTAGTGGTGGACCCACGTTTCATCAACAGTTATAAATCGACGCCAAAAATCAACAGGAATACGCTTTATCATGTCCAAACACCGTTGTGAAGTGGTCTGTCGAACTCGTTTTTGTTCGACAGCAATCCAATATTTTACCATGTAATCTGACGGAGCAGACTCACCGTAATGTTTATCGAGATTTTCTTTTGTCTCTTTCTCCGTTTTCCCTTTCAAATAATAGTGTTTAATCACTGCACGAAATTCACTTTTTTCCATTTTTCAAGAAACACAAACGACTACAATAAATAAACTAATCGATGAATTTGGGTGAAATTTTAACAGCTGACGTTTGATCGCAATTATAAAAAAAGTTTTTGTGTTTGTGCTGCCATCTAGCGCTAGGTAGCTTCAATATCAATCAGCCCTCGAATATTATGTACTTAAACGAGGAAAATACTGTGAAATATACAACTGCTCTGTGGTGTATGAGAAGCGCTTGTGACTACCAACCAGTAGGTTGTAGGTATGAATCCCAAAGCAACCTTTTAAAAAAATTTTAAAAGTAAAATTATTTCGAATACCATTTTTTTGTCCAATTTCATAAAAAAATTTTTGGCCGCACGACTAGTTTTTTTCGATTGTGTGCTTTCGACATTAATAACATTTGTAAATGTGTTATAAAAATCGCAAAATATATACCTAAATGTTCATTCTTACGTTTGCACTCAATTCTAGCCGACACTAAACGAATTTTTTCTTTTCGCTCATTTCAACAAAAATTTTGAGGAACTTGTTTTCTATGAACAGGCCATAAATTTATTTTAAAAATCTTAAATTATAATCAAACGGAATTTAATGACAACCGAAGTTAGAATAAATTTTTCAATTGTAACATTTGAAAAATTTACTTCTGAAAAAATAAAAACAGAAAACTAGATTTTTAATAATGTTCCAAAGTAATAAATATTGCAGTGAAAGTCGTCGAAAAGTCGAAGTCGTTTGTATCCCAGTTTTAGGGTAAATTGTGCCATTGTCCAATTAAGTGTTTACCTTATTGAAGAAGTAATCAAGAAGATTGATATACATATATGTAAATATTTGCCAAGATTGGTGGGACTCTTACAAAAAACTTTAAAAATACTAGACCCGTTAGTTCAACTGATGAGCAGTTCCAGAGAATATAGAGAGACCCTGAAAATTGCAAAAATCTAAATTTTTTGGTTTTCTATCAATCATCGTCGGTGACACACAGACAAAACATTTTCGCTAATACCACCGTAATGATTGATGTGATTTTGACCAATGTATAGCACAGTACAACATTTTTCAGCTCAATCCTGAGAATTGCACGTGAAAGTATCCCCAAAAAAATTAACTTTTGCAGCATTCGTTTTGTGAAGTCTTGAAGAAAGAGCACTTTTTTTCTTCTTTAAATGTGGTCGTTTTTACTTGATTGCATCAATCAATTGATCAATCAATAATGCACGATAAACCTTTCCTGTGATTGGGGATCCTTTTTCAAGATAATCCATGAGCAAAATTCCGTGTGCATCCCAAAATACAGTGGCCATAACCTTGCCAGCCGATTTCACTGTCTTCGCCTTCGGAGCACTTCCACCAGCTTCCACCCATTGTTTCGATTGATTTTTGGTTTCAGGTGTGTAGTGTGGTGGACCCACGTTTCATCAACAGTTATAAATCGACGCCAAAAATCAACAGGAATACGCTTTATCATGTCCAAACACCGTTGTGAAGTGGTCTGTCGAACTCGTTTTTGTTCGACAGCAATCCAATATTTTACCATGTAATCTGACGGAGCAGACTCACCGTAATGTTTATCGAGATTTTCTTTTGTCTCTTTCTCCGTTTTCCCTTTCAAATAATAGTGTTTAATCACTGCACGAAATTCACTTTTTTCCATTTTTCAAGAAACACAAACGACTACAATAAATAAACTAATCGATGAATTTGGGTGAAATTTTAACAGCTGACGTTTGATCGCAATTATAAAAAAAGTTTTTGTGTTTGTGCTGCCATCTAGCGCTAGGTAGCTTCAATATCAATCAGCCCTCGAATATTATGTACTTAAACGAGGAAAATACTATGAAATATACAACTGCTCTGTGGTGTATGAGAAGCGCTTGTGACTACCAACCAGTAGGTTGTAGGTATGAATCCCAAAGCAACCTTTTAAAAAAATTTTAAAAGTAAAATTATTTCGAATACCATTTTTTTGTCCAATTTCATAAAAAAATTTTTGGCCGCACGACTAGTTTTTTTCGATTGTGTGCTTTCGACATTAATAACATTTGTAAATGTGTTATAAAAATCGCAAAATATATACCTAAATGTTCATTCTTACGTTTGCACTCAATTCTAGCCGACACTAAACGAATTTTTTCTTTTCGCTCATTTCAACAAAAATTTTGAGGAACTTGTTTTCTATGAACAGGCCATAAATTTATTTTAAAAATCTTAAATTATAATCAAACGGAATTTAATGACAACCGAAGTTAGAATAAATTTTTCAATTGTAACATTTGAAAAATTTACTTCTGAAAAAATAAAAACAGAAAACTAGATTTTTAATAATGTTCCAAAGTAATAAATATTGCAGTGAAAGTCGTCGAAAAGTCGAAGTCGTTTGTATCCCAGTTTTAGGGTAAATTGTGCCATTGTCCAATTAAGTGTTTACCTTATTGAAGAAGTAATCAAGAAGATTGATATACATATATGTAAATATTTGCCAAGATTGGTGGGACTCTTACAAAAAACTTTAAAAATACTAGACCCGTTAGTTCAACTGATGAGCAGTTCCAGAGAATATAGAGAGACCCTGAAAATTGCAAAAATCTAAATTTTTTGGTTTTCTATCAATCATCGTCGGTGACACACAGACAAAACATTTTCGCTAATACCACCGTAATGATTGATGTGATTTTGACCAATGTATAGCACAGTACAACATTTTTCAGCTCAATCCTGAGAATTGCACGTGAAAGTATCCCCAAAAAAATTAACTTTTGCAGCATTCGTTTTGTGAAGTTGGCTGAATTAGTAATTTAATTTACATTTTAAAACCAGAAAAACATTGAATATTTCTATATGGACAATACCAAGTATACGTACGGTATACCGTGTTAAATTATAGAAAAAGTGATAAAAATCCGCCTTGAATAAAAAAATTCGTATAGACATTAAACTATTAATTCGGCCAACTTGACAAAACGAATTATGCAGAAGTGTTGTACTGTGTAGTGCTCTTAATAGGAAACATAGTTGCATTTATGTAAATTAAATATTCACGTTATAAATACAGTGGGATAAAGCTTCGAAAAACTTTCGAAAAAATATATGTATATGTATGTATTTCTAGCGCATCTGTAGTTGTTTGATTTATTTTACAAATGTCAAATTCGCTTTAGCAGAGAAACCAGAGAAGAAATAGTCGGAAGTTTTGCAATGTGATCGAGTGTTTACACAGTCAGTTTTAAGTTTCTTTTCGCGAAGCGTAAAAATGTTATGAAAATAGCTTTACTTTTGGAACTAAAAGGGCTAGAAATGCACAAGTAGGTTGAAATATTTTTTTGAGCCATGTTTTTTAAATTTTTTTTCGCTATGTAACAAACTTTTAATGACGCGAGAAATCTAACGGGATATTTTGCAAAGTCCTAGAGTTGCTTTTTTGTTGTTGCAATACAAGGCAGATCTACCAGGTAGTAGCGATTCTACAACAATACAAAATTTGTTGTAAAAATACCTGACTAACTTTCAAAACTTATACAAAGCCGGGTGACACTGTTAGCAAAATTGGGCCTCTAACAAATGTCAAACATCATATAAAGCTGTGGTGTTTGGCAGTTTGACATCAGCCATGTTGTTATGAGTATATTAACAACACAATTTTAATTTTACACAATTGATATGTAGTCAGGTTAATCAGCTGTGCTATCGCTACTACCTTGTTGATCCCCCTTGTTGCAATATTACTCAAATATAATATTAATTATTCGATGTTGTCACGACAAAATAAATAATATTATTGCTATCTTTCTCTCGCAAAAGCTCTCAAAAGTGATTGCAATTAGAAAAACTTGGTTATTTCTGATTTGGTTTTAATGCAAATTATTAGTAAAGAAAGCATTAGATAACCCACAACAAAAAGGTAACGCCGGTTGAAATTTTAAGCCGACGTAAGCCACATTCTTCGGTGGCGGCTGAATCAATTGAAAACTCTTCACCCGGGGTGTGAGTCGGCTCGAATCAGCTCGACTTCGCCCTCTGGTCAGGTTAATGACTAACAAATTCAAATATTCACAAACACTTCAGTTTAGATATCATATTATCGGCAACCAAAAGTGTACATGGAAAGCGCAAATCCATTATCCATCACAGATGAGCAATTTAAAGTTAAATGTCGCTTTAAAAAATCTACTGTTCGCAAATTTATGGATTTAGCAAAGGAAAACGTCGCGTAGGAGGTAGTGGAATCAATCATTGAGTTTTAAAATTTTACATTTTTAACATTGCATGAATGCAAAAAAATACCAAAAGTTTGAGGCAAGAATTCTTGATTCCGGGCCATCAACTTAAAGCAGTAGATTTAAAATATAAAAAAAGTAAAGAAATATGTACATATGTACATATATACATATATAGAAATCTTTTGGAACTTCTGCGAAGTTACGCTTAATAACAAAAATTTTCTTGAATTGTTAACACATTAAGCTAGTGAAGCAAGTAATTATATTTTTCGCTCCTAAAAGTATACCCCAAACATGCGACTATAAAACTAATAACGTCTAATAGTTCATTGAGACTTATTGAACATTTATGAATATGCGTTCTTATTATTGGTTTGGAAAACAAAAAGTGAATTTAAAACTTAAAATAACCAATTTACAATTCAAAAGAAAAAGCATAAAACAATTTTGTATGTAGCAGGGAGTAAGCAAATATTAATCGTTGCAGCAAGTAAGAAGAATAAAATTGAAACGTTGCCAGCATTGGGGGAAATATTGTCTTAAATAAAGTTTCAGCAGTTTTTAAATAAACAAAAAATGGTGAAGTTTTACAATATATAAAAAAAAGTTATTTTTAACAAATAATAAACAACTTTCCAAAAAACAAACCTTACAATATGACAAGGCTGTCTACAGCAGAGAATTTTATTTTATGTATATAAAAATGTTCTTTTAATTTTTTTTATCAGTTCGTTTCTATGCTAAAGCGAGTTTTTTCACAGACGTAAAAATTTTGTATTGTATTGAATTTTTTCCCCACAAGCAAATATTTGTTCACCTTATCACTTTGCTACCGATTGGCACACACCCTAACCCTGCATTTACACATGTAAGTAAGTACTTGCAAGTACTGTATATGTATTATCAACGAAAATGTCGAAATTATAGCCGAAAGTCTTGCAAGTTCATTCAGTGTTTACACAGTGAGCTGTAAGTTCATTTTCAAAATGTTCTCGAAACGTAAACATCTTATAAAAATAGCTTTACTTTTGGAGTTGAAAAAACTAGAAATGAAAAAGAAAGAAGTTAATTGTGAAAAAAAGAAAAACACAGTGAGGAGAAGGTATTGGGTGAAGCCCCTTTTAATGAAAAGGTGCGATTTGGATATGGAGGCACATTTGCTTAAAGACTTGCTTTGGGAAGATGATGACAGGGACCAGTGTTGCCAATAGTAGGGGAAAATCTCTTCAAATAGGGTTTTTTCAAGAAAATATGTTAGCGTAGGAATAAAGGGACAGATTTTGTTTTATTATCAAAATGAAGGTACTTTTTAGTACAATATTTTTTTTTATCTGTTAGTGCTGGTTCACACACGTCATGTTTTAATGATCATGTTTAAATTCAGCCACGAGAAAGACAGAGAAAGGAATACAAATGTTTCTTTCTCTCTCCCGGCTGAATTAAAACATAATCATGAAAACATGACGCGTGTGAACCAGCACTTAACAATATTTCATCTGGCGGCACATATTTTAAGTTGTGCCAATATGGCATTATGAGCAGTTGTCGACGTTTTTTTTTAAATTCGAGGAAAAACATCAGTGAAAAATTGGAAAAAATTGTGTGTTAAAAAATTTTTAAAAAATTCCCTGGTTAATTGACCAAAATTGGTGTAGGTAAAAATATAATGTTATAAGTGCACAAATAAAATTTAGTGTCTTCTTTATATGTAGAAACATGTCTGATCCCATTAGTTCTTCTGAGGAAAATGATGTCCAGCCAAAGAAATATCGGAAGCAAAAGTTCTGTCAAAGCTGGCTAGAGGAAAAGGAGTTTGAAGGTTGGTTGGAAGAAATTAAAAATAATAAGTTCAGTTGTAAATGTAAAGCCTGTGGAAAATTTATGAATTGTGGAAAATCGGAGCTAAAGAAACATGCTTTAACCAAACTACACCAATCCAATGTTGCGACAGTAAACACAACAAAACCTGTCAACATTTTTTTTTATAAACAGAATCAAGGTTCTGATCCTGTTGAACGCTTTGAAATTAGACTCAGTGCATTTTTTGCTGAATATAACGTGGCACTGCATGTTGTGGCTCATCTGTTACGACTTTTGAAAGAAATAGTTCCTGATTCAAATATTATTAAAAAGAGTAAATTAGGCAGAACGAAATGTACCAAAAAATTAAAAAACGTATTGGCTGAAGAGGAACAATCAAAATTGGTTAACAAGTTACAACATACAAAATTTTCTGTTCTTATAGATGAAAGCACAGACATTGGTTCCAATAAAACAATGTGTGTGCTAGTAGGATTTTATGACGCTGAGCAGGAGAAAGTAATTATTCAACTTTTGGACCTGACTGCAGTGCAGACAGTCTCTATAAATAATTCAAAGAATGTATTTTAAATAATTCAATTCCATTTTCACATATAATTGGTATGTGTTGCGATGGAGCCAACGTCATGGTGGGTCAACACAATTCATTTTCCTCTGGTTTGATGGAAGAAAACCCAGAAGCAATAACAATAAAATGCATCTGCCATTCAGCAGCAATTATTGCCAATAAAGCCTGTCTAGCAATACCCAGAGCACCAGAAGAACTTATACGACAAATTGGAACATATTTATCAGGAAGCTCCAAAGATGTGCAGAACTGGAAGAATTCCAGACCATGCTTAATGAGGAAAAACGAAAAATCTTGAGAACATCTATGACTAGATGGCTATCGCATCAAAAATGTGTTGAGCGAATTTTATCTAACTGGCATGTGCTACTAGAATATTTCAAATTTTCTTTCTCACGAGATAAACTAAAATCAGCAGAATTAATTTACAATGAATTAACCAACGAATGTAACAAAGCTTATTTACTGTTTTTAAAATATGTTTTAAATTACTTTAATTTATTAAATGCTATATTTAAAGCAAAGAGACCCTTAATCCACCCACGTACTTCATGCAGAATCGATTAAAATATTTTTAAAATTAGGCCAAAATTGCATTAAGAAAAATTAACTGAATACAAATTGTATAGTTCGATCTCCACATATTTCGCTGTCAATTAAAGAAGTATTTGTAGGTATTGAATGCGAAGAGTTTTTAAAGAATTTACCAGAGCATAATGCAAGTCGAATTAAATCTGATTGCCTTCAATTTTACTTAACGGCTTTGGAAGAACTGCAGAAAAGACTTCCGCTGAAAACAGAAAGTATCTTCAAAGAAATTGGGTTTCTTAGTCCCAGTGCTGTTCTGGAGAAAACAAAGATGACTTTAAGTTTGATGTTCAAAGTTCAAAATAAACAGTAATGAACTCACTCGGGAATGGCGGGCATTAGAATAAATTTCTCTAAAGATGAAATCAATTCACTAAAAAACTTGGATATTGTTAAATTTTGGTCTAAAATAATTAAAACCAGAAATTTTAACAATGAACTAATTGTGCCGAATTTTACAAAATTAGGTAATATTTTATTGTCATTGCCTCATGCAGATGCAGAAAGAATTTTCTCCATAATCACTGATGTTCGAACTAAAAAGAGGAATAAGCTAAGTCATATAATACTCAATTCAATTTGCATAATAAGATCATGCATGCAATGCCAAAACATAGACTGCACCATATATGAACTGAATCCAACACATTTCACAAAAATGTGTACTAATAATCTCTACCTACAAGTGATTAATTTAACCCTAACCATACTGACAACATTTACAGCACGTAGACTCCTGACAAAGGTACCCGGGTACCCGTGTGTGTTTATTTGTCCGTTATTATTTATGGTATCCATTTTAAAACGGGGAATCCCCTGTTTGTATTGTATATACAATTGTACTGTGGGTATGCATCGTTTCGATTATATTTTTGTATTCTCCGTTTTTGTGTTGATGCGTACGGTTGTTTCTTTGCTTTTTTTGTTTTATAAATTTTTTCGATGTCGCGTAAACGTAATGCACTTGTTATGGAAATGAATGTGTCTGAACCAATATCTTCTGATGCGGGACCATCATCTAAAGTTACACCAAGTGTTGCTGGGCAAGCCCCCAAAATAAGGGCAAATATATCATCATCGAAGTCTTTAGATCGTTTACCATGGCGAAATGGATATCTTAACATCTCCGCGTAAGTTATCTTTATATTTTTTTTATTTTTAACTACATTCATTTATTTTACGCATTTGTATTAGATTAACTGCAGATGATATTGATATCTTATGTGAAACGGAAGTAGAGGATGACAACATGACGATTCCCACCGAACATGAATGGTTTCCTGATGCAGATGAAGCCTCGGATATAGAAATGGATGGTGTGGTTGAGACTCCAGAGGAAGAAGACAACGAGGAATTAGAATTGCGTGGCGAAGTTTCAGATACTGCTTCAAAATATATAGCAAGTGATCAGACTGAATGGTATTCCCAAGAGATCCCAAATGCTAAAACTCCATCCCAAAATGTTATGCGCAAAAAAGGTTGGTTTTATTCTATAAACACCATATGTTATAATATATTTTATTGTTTTTGTACATAGGTGGACCACATCGCAAATTTAATAAAGTGATGACTGCAAAAGAAATATTTGATGAATTTTTGTCAGAAAATATAAAAAATGAGATCCTGAGACACAGCAACAAAAAAGGCAATGAAATAGCACTGGATTTCAATAAGAAAAATGCAGCGCATATTGCAGTTTTAAAATTGAAACCTCGCCAGTTTCGGTTGATTTCAATGGAAGAACTTGATGCTTTTATTGGAATTTTACTGGTCATGGGTGTAAATGGTGACAACGATGATCCTCCTTCAATTCTATGGGGGAATTACAGTCATCCTTTATACAAAGCATCGTTAAGTCGCGAAAGATTTCAGCAAATACTACGCGTAATACGTTTTGACAATGCTTTCACAAGAGCGACACGCAAACAAACAGACAAAGCTGCTCCTATCTCCGATATCTGGAATATGTTGATGCAGAATCTACGTTTAAATTATTTTCCAGATGAAAATTTGACAGTAGACGAACAGTTATTTCCATTTAGAGGTAGAACCAGTTTCACTCAATACATTCCCTCAAAGCCAGCTAAATACGGAATAAAAATATTTTGGTTGTGTAACACAGCCAATAGCTATCCTTTGAATGGAATCATATACACAGGCAAGCCACCTGGTGGTCAACGACAGGTAAATGTAGGAGAAAACATCGTTCTAGATCTGGTGGATTTCTACAAACAATCTGGAATAAATGTAACAACCGACAATTTTTTCACTTCACTTCCTTTGGCCAATCGGCTACAAGTTAGAGGAATAAGTCTCGGCGGTACCCTTCGACAAAACAAAGCCTATATTCCAAAAGAGCTACGTCCAAACCCAACGGACGATATAGGTACACCCCGATATGGTTTCAACAAAAACGGAACACTTTTGTCTGTTGTGACCAAGAAGAAGAAGTGTGTTTTCCTTCTGTCAACAATGCATTATACTCGAGGGGAGCCAGCTATTAATGGAAAAGAGGAGATTAATGACTTCTATAAAAAAACAAAAGGCGGAGTAGATATTATGGACCAGATGGTGTCTAAATATACCACCTAACGCAAAACCAATAGATGGCCATTGGCAGTGTTTTTCAAAGTGATTGATGTGGCTGCATTGGGTGCATTTTGTGTATACTTCAGCCTCGATCCAAGTGCAAAAATAAAACGAAGCTCTCGTCGAGGATTTTTAACATCACTTGGCGTGGAGTTGGCAACTAAAAATATGAACGAAAGAGCTAATGATAATCATATAACACGACACAATAATATCCGGGCAGCTCTAGAGCTTATGACAAATAAAACCATCCCTAAAGAAGTTTTCCAGGATGCTGCGGTCCCATCAGATACAACCCAACGAGATAAAACTGGACGGTTGCCAATAAAGGGTCGCTGTTACCTTTGCGTGACTACTGATCCAAAATCTGATCGAAAAAAACGCATAATATGCGATGGCTGTAAACGACCAATGTGCAATACGCATAGCAAAACTATTGCTCCACGCTGCACTAGATGTTAATTTTTTTTTTTTTTTATGCGACAATATTAGTAAACAGTTTTATTTATTTTTTATACATGTACAAAGTTTGATGTAAAATATTTTTTGAATTAAATAACCAATAAACAAAAAAATACTATAATTTTTACTTTTTTCATACAAAATGTAAAAAGTTATATAAGGGTACGCGGGTACCCATATCAGGAGGGAAAGGACTATTCGACTTTGGGTGGCTCCAGAGTCAATCCAAAAGAATCAAGAGTGCTTTAGATGGGAAAAAACTTTATAAAATGGTTATCTGAAGGAACTTGTAGAGCCTCAAATTTGTATTTTATTTAGTTTAAGAAAAATTTGACTTCAAAGTACGTTCGGGTACCGGGGTACCCGTTTTAGTATGGTTAGGGTTAATATGTAAAATATTAATGTAACATGATATAACTCCTTTTAAGACCGTTTCAACAGTGGCGTAGCTAGGTAACCTAGGGCCCTGGGGCAAATAAAAAAATGGGGCCCACTGCTATCGAAACTGGTAAGGTTTTTTGAAGTAAAATCATTAAATATACAAATACTTTAAAAATGCTAAGCAACTTTATCATAAGCTCTTTTTCGTGCATGGGCAGGTAATAAAACTATTAAACACTAACAACATAAATTACAATTATTTTAATACTTGGTGTAGGTATTGGGCAATAAAACGAAATAGAAAAGTTTCAAGGGTTTACTATATATTTATTTATTTATTCGCAGGTACGTTGCACCAGCTTACAGTTATTTAACCTATCGCCGATGCAAGCTATTTACAAAAATTATAAAACTTACACATTATGTTTTCTTAATTAATTAACAAAAATAGACTAAAGTATAAACTAAACAAAAACAAAATCATATAATGGCTACTTCTAATTATTATAAAGGTCAATTAATTAAAATTAATAATATATATTATAAAGGTGAGACCTACCAACAGTAAATAACGATTATAATTATTACAATCTTTTCCTAGCTTTAGTTTTCGCAAAAGTATCAATTACTTCGGTTAAATCCAGACTTGATGCGGCTTTGTTTTCAATTGCTATTAGCGATAAATGTCGGAGTCGAGCTTGGCCCATACTATTTCTTTAATAATTTTTTATTATTTTTAATTTGCTGAATGACCTTTCAGCTACTGCAGAAGTGACAGGAATTGTAAAGAATAATAACATTGCTGTAAATACTTCCGTTAGATCGCATTCTAGCACTCCATATTTACTCATTATTTCCTTACATAATTGGTGAACAGTACATGCTTGAGTTAATTGAGGTACAAGTAGGTGGTAAATATTAACAAATTGAAGTGAAAAGCTAGGGCCTATTATATCGGAATATTTTCTTTGGAAATTGTCACACTTTTGTAATAAAGTTGCTTCATCAACATGTAATAAAAATGTTGGTGTTAGAAATTCGAATGTTTGACAAACTGCACTCATGCCAGTAAAACGTGTATTTAATTGAGCTATTAATGTATCAAGTACCTTATTGAAAATCACAATTTTGAATATTTTTTCTCGGTTTGAAAATCGGTGATCAGCAGTTAATTCATCAAAATGTTTTTTTACTTTCCTTTGCCTTTTTTCTTGAAAATGGGTATCTATACCATATTTCCTTGCAGTTTCACAGGCTTTGCACTTGAATAATTCGAAATCATTTCTATAAATTTGCAACTTTGCTTTGGTCTCTGCTAAAGCTTTACTTGCCTCGTCCAAATTTATGTCGGATTTTTGTAAAATTTTGGATGCATAATTGCATTCAATACAATATGCATGAATTCACAAAGCAACACAAACTCGAAATTTAGCATTTTTGTTTTAATACTCTCTGCTTCATTGCGCTCATCTTTATTAGGACTCTTTAGAACCATTTCTGATAATGCTTTGATAATATCAAAAAAACGAAGTTTTATTGCAGATATCGTATTGACTCTACTGGACCATCTAGTGGGATTTAGTTTTTTTAGAGTGGTGTCTGATTCGCCTGTGAATTTTGATAGTAGATACCAACGCTTGATACTGTTTCCGAAAAAGTTATACAAATCTTGCAACGTTGCGAAAAAATTCTGTATTTCCACACAACTGCTAATAGCATCATTTATCACTAAATTTAAATTATGAGTGGCACAATGTTTGGTGCAAATGCTCTTGCGAAAGTGCAAATGCAAAATACCGTAGCTTTTTTGTGAAATTTAGCGGGAACTCTGTGTATTTTTTGTTGGATTTTACAAAAAAGCTACGATATTTTACATTTGCACTTTCGCAAGAGCGTTTGCACCAAACACTGAATACCGCCAATGAAAAAATTATTGAAATTTTGAAAAAATTCGACGTTATAATTGAATATAATATTAAACGATATTGTTAAAATCCTTACTGAATAACATCGATGTTAATTTAGCTGTTAAAAATTTTTAACAATTCAATTGACGTTAAAATTGAATAGAGAATCGCACTACTGATACATTAACTTTTTAACCATTCTCGAAAAAAAATCTTGACTCGAAGTTCACAATCGCGAATCACAAAAACGCACATCGATAAATAATAATATGCAGATATTAATATCCGACAAATTGATGAAAACATTAATAACACTGTCAACCCACACAAATAATTTAGGAGAATTCCCTTTTTATTACTTTGGAATTTCTCACAACTGAGTTGCCATGATTAAACTCGAGTTGCCACCTGTCATATTTATTTTGAAAATGGGAGTAATTTTCAAAAGTTGAGTTCGATTGAGATTTTCTGGTAAGGATTCGAGGGCCCCCTGAGCTTGAGGGCCCCGGGGCATTGCCCCGCCTAGCCCCTTGGTAGCTACGCCACTGCGTTTCAGACTACAATTTTCTCCAAAAATTATTAATACTTGTATTATAATTCCACATCAAACGTATAAAAAGTGAATAAAATTTGTTTTTGTTTAATTAATTATTATATGTACCAAAAGTGAATAAAATGTATTTTGATTTTAAAATATTACTTTATTTTCACAATTTAGCAGTTGAACCGTAGGTATAATTGTAGGGGATTTATTTCTTCAAATGTAAGGGAAAAAAGGACTTTTTTCTACAGGTGTAGGTTTAAAAAAATAAAAAGTTGGGAACACTGACAAGGACTTTAACAATTTTTTTCCGGCTTCACATAGAGCAATTTGAAGAAATACTAAATGTGGTAAGTACATATGTACGTAAATAAATTTTGTATTAAAACTCACCGACACAGTTAAAATGTGTTCTGTACATTTGACCAGACTCGTCTAGCTACATACTTCAACATGTTGAATAGGGAATCTGTAGACCGTTTGGGTCGTACACCTTGAAAATTTCGAGACGCGCAGCGCGTCTGGTCAAGAGTAAACCCAATTTTTTTGTGCCGGTGTTATTATTATATGTTATATTATATGTACATACATACATTTGTAGGTTGAACACAAAATTACAAAAAATGATACTCATATGCGGTTTCTGCTAGAACCAAGTTGGCAATAGCTTTAAGATACCTGGCTACAGGAGACTCTTTTAGTTCTCTGAAGTTTTTAACGAGAGTTTCCCAAAGCACAATCTCTGTCTTTATGCCAGACGTGATTCGTGCTATTTATGATACCCTTAAAGGTGATTATTTAAAGGAAAGTATATCCCAACCAGAAATTTACCTTAAATTAGTGTGATTAAAAATATATGTCGAGCATATCTTGAGCTTTAAAATATATAAATAAAGTAAACGGGTAATTTTTACAGATTCCAAATACTGCTGAAGTCTGGGGAGGAATTACTAAGGATTTCCATGACCTATGGCAGTTTCCACATAATCTTGGAGCCCTGGACGGAAAGCATATACGTATCAAAGCTCCAGCAAACACTGGATCTCAATTCTACAATTTCAAGAGATTTTTTAGTATTGTTCATTTTGCGGCAGTGGACGCTAATTATCGTTTAATTTTTGTGGATGTTGGGTCAAATGGTAAAGCATCCGATAGTACAATCTATCAAGATTCGTACCTCTACAATAGCCTAGAAAATGGAGAGCTAAATATCCCTGATAGCAAGCAAATTGTTCCTGGCCGAGGCAACAAAATGCCTCAATTTTTCATTGGCGACGATTCATTTTCCCTCGATAAACACTTATTGAAGCCATATAGTAAGTGTTTAAAATTAAGGCTTTCTCAGGAAATATTTAATTACCGATTATGTCGAGCACGAATGGTTGTGGAGTGCGCATTTGGCAGATTGGCTAAAAGATTTGGCATATTTAATCGACTTAATTGTAATGACTGCCTGCGTTTTACATAATTATTTGACAAAAACGAAAGTTAAACCCATAACACCAGATTTTTCAAGTAACCCCGCACAGTTTTATTCAATTGGTCACCAGGAACACAAAACATACAAATATGCCTGCAGGATAAGAGAGGAACTTTCTAGGTATTTGATAACCGACGGAAATGTGGATTTCCAATGGAAAAAAACGAATATTGAGCATGTTTAACAAGCAACATTATAAATAGTGCAGTTTTATAGATAGTTTCAAACATTTTGATTGATTGAGATTGTTTGATTAATCAAAATATTTGATTATTCAAATTCATGATTAATCAAGGCGAATTCACTTTACAGGTGGTGTTATAAACACAATTGAGCTACTTTTTTATCGTAATTGGAGATAGATGTGTCAAAATTTGTATATGTACATATGTAAGTTTTATTTATTAATTTTTATTTATTTGTCCGAACGCTTCGGTTGTTAACTAAAAAAAAACTTCTTAAAAATGAACAAATGTATTCTTAGCATAAACTTATGACTATTTCTGCATGATCAGCACAACGATCATGGATGATGAAATTCCATTGATCGTTGTGTTATCAGCATGGTGACAGAAAACGAAACCAAATACAATTGTAAACAATAGAAGAAAGACTGCCTACAACACAATTGGTTCCTCTTGGGTGGCATATATAACTCGCCCTCCCTTAAAATTCGAGTCTCTGCGAATTAATGCAAACAAGCAGTCTTTCTTGAAAATTATAAGCAAGATCACAATGCAGACGATTAACGCGTAAATTATATAAAAGTTATAGTTTGCGTTTTGTTTCAAATACACATCCTTAATGGTATCCAAATTAATAATTTCTGGCACATCCGATAGTTTGGTTTCATTTTCTGGTATTACATTAAAATTAGGGATTAGAATATTCATTTTACTTTCGTATCTCTTTAAAGAATAATCATTTATTTGAATTCCACACTTTTCAAGTCTTACAAAATAATTCCCATCCAAAAAATATGTAAAATTATTACAAAAATTCGTTAAATTATGTTTGACATTAATCAATATTAAGTTTCCAATATCCATTTCTTTTATAACGGTTTCATTAAATTTTTTTCTAGAACAATTTTCATAACTGTTTTTCATTAAACTTATAATACAATCATTTGGTCGTACCATTTTTGGTAAAAAATTTTCTTCATTTACAATAAAAGTTGAATTTTCTATTTTAACAATTTTTGTTTCATTAATATCAATTTGCATACCTCTTTTATTTGGGACGGGCATAATATAATTAGTTATATATATTTTATTAAAAAATTCCGGAATTAAAACTACAAATATAATTACATCATTCGACAATGAGCCAACGCTAAATCTTAAATATCTTAATTTAGAACCATCAATATTATAAAAATCAATTTCATCATTAGTAAGTATAAATCTACTCATTATGTTATTTTTTGCCGTCAAGATGTTTTCCTGTATTCTCTCAATTCTATCTTTAATTTGATTAATTATCAGCCAATAACTATTATATTTGATGACTGGTAAATCCTTAACAATTTCATTTGAAACGCTTTCATTAAACAGAAGCTTATTTGATTCTAATAGCAAATGGATATTCTGCATAAATTTCTGTAGGTCTGTATTAATTTTTATCTGTTTGTTTATATTTCCTATGACATTCTGTTGATTCATGTCAATTTTTTCAAAGTGTGCTTCGATCATTCCCTTGTCTTCGTCATCCATACTTCCGAATAACCAGTTTAAGGTCCTTCCGCCCAAATTTAGTAAGCCCCTTTTGTTCCTAGTATGAATTTCTATTGTTGACATTAAATGTTCCAACTCTGCAATTTTATCCTGTAAACTCAATGACATTTCCCCTTGTTTTATTTGAAAATTTCTTGAAACTTCTATTTTGACCTTATGAATAGTCGCTCTAATACCCTCCAAATCAAAAACGTGTATTATTTTATTGTATCTATGAATTATAGAAATAGGTTCACTTTCCATCACCACGTATCCCGCTTCCGATTCAATTTTTGTAATTTCCACGTTGGCCGCAGCGGTTGATACCACCAAGATAAAAGCAGCCACTCCCATCATCTAAAAAGAGGACATATACACATTTATACCTGGGAAGCAAGGAAATATTAAACGGGAACAAATTCTTGCGACCGTTTTTTTTATTCTTTTATCTAATAATTTTTAAAGGACGTTTTATCTGTGCAATATCGATGCGTTTCATTCTACCAGAGTTATATTTATTATATTTTTTAGCGGTTTTATGTCTTTGGGCCTGAATGTTTCTTATATACAAATTACCAGGATCATAATTCGGTACAGGTTCTCTCTTCAAATTAATTCGTCTAATAGCTTTTTCTTTCCTTGCGTTCATATGCAAGGCAATCTTCGAAAAATCCAAATCCGAACGGTTAATAAAATCCATAGGTTTAACTCCTATGGTGGAATGTATTGAATTATTATAACATCCTATCGCTCTAATCACCAACTCTTCCGTATCCATATTCTCGTTGCTTCTTTTAATTATTCTAATATGCTCTAAAAGTGTAGAGTGCAATCTTTCCACATCGGAGTTTCCCGTATGTGAATTTGGAGTAGTAAAGTGAGGATCAATATTCTTCTCCGAACAAAAAAGTTTTATATATGCGTTATTAAACTCGTTATCCATAATCAATGTTTCGGGTTTTCCCAAATAAGAAATTCGCTCATCTAATTTAATTTTAATTGTGCACATATTTTTATCACTGAGCCTATGAGCGGACCCTAATTTCGTAAATCGGTCAATGGTAGTTAGAAAGTAATTTTTGTGAACATGAAATATATCTGCATGCACAATTTGATTTGGTCTATTGGGGGTCTCAGTGGTATTGAAATATTTTCTGAAGGGTTTCCTATCGTACTTATTTTCCCCACACACTTGACAACTATTTATATATTTATTTATATATTTAATGAGATTCGGATAAAAATACTTAAACTTTAATTCCTCAAAATTTTCAGTCACACCTCTATGATTGGTTTCGATGTGATTATCTTCAATCACCTGTAACAACCTCTCCACATTTTCAACATCCATTGCCAAGTTTGCGCACTTTATAAATTTTAACTTGTTATCGTTTGAAAAAAGTTGTATTAATTTATTTTGGATAACATTATAATTCGAATCTTCTAATTCTGAATAAACTCCTACTGTACCCTTATTTAATTCTCTTCTGAATAGATCATTTAAATAATGATCATTTGACAGATCATTCTTCTCGACGTAAATTACTTTATACTTATTGTACAATGTTTCTGTTTCCTTTTCTTTATGATTCAAAATTCTAATTTGCTTCCTATACTTATTGACAACTGTCTCACTTATCAAAAAATGTTCATTTAGATCTTCGTTAGCACTATGGACACTACCCATATCATCGCCTGTTAGCTCAAACAGCGACTTTATATCCAAGTTTTCTTCATTTCCGCTTCTTTCAACATTAGGCCTCCGAATTCTACTTAGAAAATCGGCAACCCTGTTATCCTTCCCCTTCAAATACTCGACGTCGAATTCAAACTCCCCCAGCATTATTTTCCATCTGATTATTCTTGAATTTGGCTCCTTCAAAGAATACAACCATTTCAATGGCTGATGGTCAGTTCTCACCAAAAACCTTCTTCCGTACAAATATGGTCTGAAATATTTCACGCTCCAAACAATGGCCAACAGTTCCTTCTCCAAAGTATGGTAATTTCTTTCGGCACCATTCAAGGTACGGCTGGCATAACAAACCGGTCTACCTTTCTGACTCAAAACCGCACCAATAGCAACATCACTGGCATCGGTGGTCAGAACAAATTCCTTATCAAATTCGGGGTAGGCTAAGATGGGATATGTTGTAAGTAAAGTTTTTAATTTCTTAAAAGAGTCTATGTACTCTTGGTCATGTAAGTTTATATGAGTATCTTTTCTTAGATATTTTATCATTGGATTCGCTATTGTTGAGTAATTCTTTATAAATTTCCTGTAGAAGCCAGACAGCCCCAAAAATGATTTTATTTGTTTCACAGTTCCCGGTAATTTCAAATCCCTAATGGCCCTTATCTTTTCTGGGTTTGGAGTAATACCATCAGGAGTTATAATGTGACCGAGAAATTCAGTATGTTTTGTAAGAAATTTACATTTGTCCAATTGGACTTTTAAATTGAATTCGTTCAATCTTTTAAATATTTTATTTAGGCTCTCAAAATGTTCTTTGATCGTCACAGAGAAAACCAAGATATCATCCATGTAAATGACACATATTTTATTGATGTAATCACTTAGTACATGATTCATCATTCGCTGAAATGTCGCCGGCGCATTTCTTAAACCGAAGGGCATACGAATGTACTCGAAGTGGCCCATTGGAGTAGAGAACGCAGTTTTTTCAATATCTCTTTTGTCCATCAAAATTTGATGAAACCCTTTCGCCAAATCCAGGGTGGTATAGTATTGCGAGCGACCTAATTTATCAAACAGAGATTCCATGTTCGGAATCGGAAATTTGTCTTGTATTGTCATTTCATTCAGTTTGCGATAGTCCACCACTATTCGCCATTTCTTAATCCCAGAATCGCTCAGTTTCTTTGGAACTATCCAAAGAGGTGAACTATATGGCGATTTACTGGGTCTTATGATACCCTGTTGTAACATTTCCCGGATTTGTCTTTCAATTTCCTTCTCGTGGATCTGCGGATAGCGATATAGTTTTGAATATATTGGCTTCTCCGATGTTGTTATAATTTTGTGCCTAATGCTATTGGCACTAGTTAAATTTTGTCCCTCAGTGAAAAATGTTCGTTTATTCCATTGCAAGAATTTAGACAGTTGTTCCCTTTCCTCCATGCTCAGGTCATCGTGCAAAAATTCATCCAGCTCCTTATCACATCCCTCCAAGCAAAAAATCTCCCTATATTCAAATGGCGGCCTACTTACGCCGGAATCAATAAATATGATAGAGCCCCTTACCTTTAATTCGTTGTAAAGCAAATCTATTTGAGCACCTAAAGGGGTTAAAATGTTGTTGCCTATTATGCAATCAAATGGTTTATTCCTAAGATCCACAAGTTTTACCGACATCGTTTGTCCGGGACTGTTGAATTCGTCCGGCAGATATACGACCACTTCATCCTCTACAACAGAAGAGCCAGTGAGTGTATTTAGTTTAATTGGTTTTATTAATTTTCTACGGTTCGAAATCCTTCCAAAAACTATGGAATCTCCCAAAGTGGTGGCTGCACCTGTGTCCACCAAACACTTAACACGAAGGAACCCGAACGTTAACGTTATTATTGGTAATGTGCAGCCTGAGGCTGTTGATGAAAATTTTCGCACTGCGCATGGTCAACTTCCATGGGCATGGGTGCTTGATATTGTACTTGTCTATTATTCTGATACAAGTTCCCACCCGATCGATTCACGTTTCTGTTCAAATTTAAATTAGATCGATTGAAATTTCTTCCAAAATTTGGATGATTAAATTTCGGGTAGCCCTGATTAAAATTTGGGTTATGATTTTGATTTGAAAAATTCTGATTAAAGTTTCGGTTTGGGTTAGTTGGGTTGATATTTCGATTAATGTTTACTCTTTTATAATTTTGTTGGTAACCATTATTTCTCTTATAATACTTCGGCGATAAAATTGTTTCGCTCATAAGATTATTTTCTATTAAAAAACTTCGAGAGCTGCTCAGGCTTGTTATTTCATTCTGAATCAACAAGGCTTTTATATTCAAATTTAAATAATTAATGTAAATATCAAATATTAACTTAACATTATTTGCAGGCGTGAAGTTACTATCCTTCACCAATTCTAAACTATATTTTGTATTCATTTTATTTAAACACTGCTCTAACCTGTAATGCAATTCCTCAACATTATTAACGCTCAAATTCATCGCTTCTTCCCTAATCGAAAAATAAGATTCTTTAATCCCGAATTCTTGTCTCAATTTATTCAAAATATTTGACCATGTAGGTTCTGTAAGCGTCTCAACAGCGTTCAGGGCTCGACCCTGAATTTTATTTGCCAAAATTGTTTGAACAATTGCTTTATTACCCTCCTCGGTCAGTGATAATACAGTTGTTACATCTCTAATATAGTTTTGGAGGGAATATTTTGATTCTCCATCGAAGACAGGTACACTCCTTGCTTCTCGCAAGCAGTCAGTAAGGCCTAATTGCGCCATAATAATGATTTTTTTTTTTGTTCTATTGATTTTTATAAAATGATATAGTTCTGCTTAACCGCTATTTACGTAATTTAGTTCAATAGGGAATAACTATGTATATGTATATATTTTTATGTATTATTAATTTAATTTTTTTTAATCTTTTCAAATTATTATTATTTTTATTAGTTAACTAAATATGAACGATAGATACAAACGAAAACACAAAAAAAATATTTTCTTTTCTTTTTACTCTGTTGATGCTGTACCTTCTTGAGTTGATGCTCCGTTGTGGTACCTGTTGTAATTGATGTTTCCTTGCTTATTCTTCTTATATCGTCCTGCTTGGGGTTGTTGTTCCGTTGTGGTACCTGTTGTTTTAATTAATTTATTTGGTGTGTATCCGTTAACACAAATTTAGAGTTCGTGGTTAAATGCAATAATTTATCTCAATAAAAGTCAATACCACTTGATTTAATTTATTAAAATTTCAAATGTTGATTTCACAAATTTAAAGTTCTGTAGTTCAATGCAATAGTTTATTAATTTCAATACATGTATATATTACTTTCTTTAATATATTGCTTTTCGCATTTCCTTTGATTGATTGAGAGTCATTAATTTTAAAGTTAAATTTAAATTAAAACGTCTATTTAATTTGGTCTTTTATTTATGAAAAATTGTGCTCAAGAATAATGTTTTGTAGCACCACAAACTAAATATCACTGTTTTGTACTTCGCGATTAACTTGCGTTTTGACTTGTTTTTTAAAAACAAAAAATGTTTTATTTTTTCTTAAACTTTATATATATTTTTATTTTATTTGTTTCAGGTACTCAACTTTTTACTTTGAGTCCTGTCACGGTCGCCAGTTTTATTTATTAATTTTTATTTATTTGTCCGAACGCTTCGGTTGTTAACTAAAAAAAAACTTCTTAAAAATGAACAAATGTATTCTTAGCATAAACTTATGACTATTTCTGCATGATCAGCACAACGATCATGGATGATGAAATTCCATTGATCGTTGTGTTATCAGCATGGTGACAGAAAACGAAACCAAATACAATTGTAAACAATAGAAGAAAGACTGCCTACAACACAATTGGTTCCTCTTGGGTGGCATATATAACTTGTATGTATACATAGGGACTAATGTGTCATTGTTATTGTAATGTTGTACTTGTTGTACTAATAACACAACCTGTAAAGTCAATTCGCCTTGTGATTAATCAAATAATTCTGAATTTGACTATTCAAAATTGAGATTAATTTATGAATCAGGATTTCAAGTAATATATATTTTGAATAGTTATTTTCGTATTAATATTTTTATTTTATGCTCTTGTTTTTTTCACTTTTTTGTAGTAGTCGCACATACATACCTTTTATTACAGGAAAGTACTCAAACCCACCTAATGTTAATAGACGCAACTATACATAAGCATGTACATACATTTCACTTCAAACATATTATATATTAGAATAATAAGAGAAAACAAAACTTTAAATAAATAAATTCAAACTTTTATTAAAACTTTTTTTAAATTAAATTTATTAATTCACTTTTTAAATCATTAAATTAAAAATGGATTTTAATTAATTTATAATTAAAGGTAAATATAAAAATCTATTGCTGCAACAGAAGTTGTGCATGTATTTTATTTTCTCAAGATACATACATAAATTGAATTAAAAAACGTTAATTAGAAATGCATTATTCAAACACATAATCAAACTAGAAATTATTATATAAAAATTCAATTTTTATTCGCAATAAAGCCAGAAAATAAAAATTCATTATTCAAACACATACATACAGACATTAAACTAGAAATAACAATGGACCTTTTATTCTTTTCAAGATAACGAACAGTTCCTACCGCTCACGACATGGAAAGTTCATGATTACATGTGTAGCTAAACACATAAATATTGCATTCCAATATAAAGCTGAAAATTGGCATATTTTTAAAACGCTTTTACTGGAATAAATATTCAATAAATTTTACTGCCGTAGTAAAAAAAATACATAATTGGATTTGTTATGGGCTTTAGTAAAAATGTTGTAAGTACATATCGCTCCTTTATTGCAACGTTGTCATATCTCAAAGAAACTAGTTTTGTAGAAAACGACTTTGAAGTTTTCAATTTACATACAACTTAATTGAAAAACAAAATTACATTATCCTCTCAAGAAGTGAGTATGCCAGATGTATTTACGTAATTTTTACACAATATAAGGAATTATATGACGATTAATTCCACATTATTAACTCAAAAATTTTTTTTGGAGGTATGACTACGTTGCAATGAAGGAGCGATATATACTTATATATACATATGTATGTATGAATTTTGTTTTATTGTACACTTCAAATCCAAATTATTTTTTTAGAATACGGCAGTAAAAATTCCTTATTTAAATTCAATCTCTGCATTAGAAATTGCGCAACTTAATATGTCGGAAAATGCAGTTGAACTGCATGTGGTTGAGCTTCGCAATGGTGTAGAGGTACGTTCGTTCTAATGGGCAGGGGGTGTGCTTGATGCGTTGTCATCCATTGAGTTCAATGTATGAGGATACCAATTGTTTCCATCTTCAGCTATTGGACGAAATCTGCGATCTCGCATATTTCTTAATTTTCTTTGTGCCAACAAGTTTTGCATTTCTCCCATCAACTCATACGCATCCTGTTCAGGAAGCTTTTGCAATTGGAATGCAAGGCTTGTTGCAAAAGCAGTGAACTCGTTTTCTTTCTTTTTATCACTTATATCCATCAATTTTTGCAAAGCTTCATCAAATTTTGAATTCTCTTCTTTCCTTGGACGTTTCTTTGTTTTTTATTTGAGAAGCTATCGTTTTGTGTGTATTCCTCAATGCAGTCTTCAAAGTATTGCGAGTTTGCACTATTCTGCAAAGTAGATATAAAACAATTAACACAAAGAATTTGCTCTAATTACATTTTTGAAATTGTCGCAGAAAAATGCAAAGGAACCGCTGGCCATTTCAATAACACAGCCAAAATTACAAAAAGAAATAAGTACTTACCTTTTCTGAATTGTCAAATGAGTTTCTTACGGCAATACTGGTGTCT